>CM023454.1:166799221-166907585 GCA_013339765.2 Haemaphysalis longicornis | reverse complement strand
AGGAGTTTGAGTTTTAGTAAAGATGGCGTAGCTGGGATCCAGGAGTCATTCTGCAAATCGAACTCCGAGGAACATTTAGGGAAGTCGGACATACCAGCTTTTACGTCTTCCCCCGAAAATCGATTACGACACTCTGCAACCTGCACCTACTCCGGTCTGCCATTTTGCAGTCCGCCAACGTGAACCATTCATGTTTAACGTACCAAAGAGCCTGACGGCGAATACTTGCTGAATTCGTACAGAAGAGTGAGCACCCAAAACAACGGAAGACAAACTGAAACTGCATTGCATAATTATGGTTCGACATTCTCGATATGCCGAAACTGCATTTTTTCTGAATCCGTGTAGCAGAACTGTAGTTTCGTAACCACGGAGAAAGTTCCCGCGCCCCGTCAGGTTTCCGGAGCAGGTTTACGAATGTGTTCGGGCGCCCCGCAGATTGCCAACTGCGAGCTGAACAGCTTTTGCGGGAGCGTGCTCAATGGGCAGCGAAACCTTCACCTGGTGTATAAAAGATATGCTATATCTCTGCAAAGAAGAACAAATCAAACACATTCCTAAAGCCTTACATGATCATGCCTTTCAGGAGAAGCCATCCTAATCTATGAAACCGTTTGTAACCTCATTAACATTTGCTAAAAATTAGACAAACTTCTTAATGCCGTCCCACCCGGCCCCCCGCAGCCCATAACAGCTTACGTGTAAGCTTATCATCTGAAAACAACAACAATGTGCTTTGCTATTTCTCGAGCCATTTTTTGGAAGAGTTGGCGCGCCAGTTTTTTCTTGTGCGAAGCGTAGGCGACGCAGTCTTATTTTCCTGCCAACCTGAAAACCATAATTCAGGAACAGGTCTTTCACACACGTCGAGCTACCTTGCCGCGCAATCCCGCAGCGGCGCTGGTTACACGGTCCGGCGCCGGTCCGCAAGAGCCGACGACCACTCCTCTCACTTCCTCAGAACAAGTGCAGCAGCAGCCTTTTGCCAACACGTATACCAGTATTTTGTCAACACCCTTGGCAAACATCACGTATCCACCAAACGCTGCACTGAGGCAATTCCGGGCTAACGTGGTTTCTCACTGCATCCGCGTTTCCAGCTTCTGCATGCGCCGCCAAGTCCAGTGCCCCGATTCTCCAGCACTTGGCACACTCAGGACCATTGCCCCATCTGCTTTTGTTGAAGAATGGCTGGTCATCTGGAACGATACTGAAGACGTGGTAAAATGAGAGAGAGAGAGAGAGAGAGAATTTTATTCACAGGTAGAAAGTGAGGAGGAGTTGTAGGGAGCGCTGCGAGATTCAGAGGCCTCGGTCCAGGCTTCTGCTGACGGCTTCTTGAATGAAGTCAATCAGGCCGCGTTGCTCCTCTCCTCGTCTAGGTGAGGTCAGCCACTCTCTAGTGTATTGTTTTCTAAATTGGATGTATTGGGGGCACTGCCAAAGAATGTGGTCTTGGGTATTTGTAATTTTGCACTGTGAACATGATGGTAAGGGTGTTGTTTTGCCATATCTGATGAGATGTAGCCTCGCAGGTGTTTCGAGTGTTCCGGCTTGTGCTTGTCGGAATAGGGTTTGCTGCTGTCTTGTTAGGTTAGGGTGGGGAGCTGGGAGTAGTCGTTTCGCTGTTTGTATTCTTTAAGGTGAAGTTGCGGGTGAGTTGGTTCCTGAGAGGTCGGACTTTGGCAGCCGTTGCTGGGAGCCCGGATGTATGCGTCTCGGGCAAGCTGATTAGCCTTTTCGTTTCCCAGTACCCCGGCGTGGCCAGGAATCCAGTACAGCTTCACAGTTCCTTGAATATGCTTGAACAGGTGTGCCGCCGAGCGGGATTATGAGCAGAGTCTAAGAGTCGACATGCCCTCTTGTTGTCGGTATAGATATTTAGGGGACGGGCTGGTTGGGAGAGGTGGATAACAGCTTTGCCAATGGCGTATAGTTCCGCTTCTTCTGCTGAGTTGAACTGTTTGTTCCCTTCTGTATAGGATCTGTTGAGCACCGTCCAGTACGCGACAGCCCACGAGGTGCCTTTTCCCGCCGCGTCCGTGTATACATGCATTTGCTGGGGTTCTCTTTCCGGTTTCTTATTGAAATATTTGGCCCTGATGGCTCTTCGCTCTGCGTGTCTAGTGCCGTCCATATTACGGGAATGGGTGCTATCTTTAACTGCTGTCTGTCTATAGGTTCTATCTTGCAGTAGTCGTGCACCGTTGCTTGGGAATCATAGCCGATCGATTGCAGGAGTTGAATTCCGGCCTTGCTTTGCCTCAGTCTCCTAAGTTGGTTGTGTTTGTGGACTGAGACAATTTCCTCAATGGTGGCTGTGGTGCCCATGTCCTCGATGACCTTATTACAGGCGGTTATCGGTAGTCCTAAAGATATCTTTGAGGCTTTTCGTAGTAGAGTGTCCAATTTCTGCATTTGGGTCTTGTTGACGTTTGTATAAGGAATGGAGTATCTTATGCGAGATGTGATGAGTGCTTCCTTAAGTCGGAGTAGGTCTTCTTCTTTAAGTCCTCTCTGCCTATTGGACACGTTTCATAAGTTGGAGTAATTGTTCTCCTTGTTTAGAATCCTGTTTACTGTGGTGTGGCCCCCGCCATCCTTCTGGAAGTGTTGGCCAAGAATCTTGATAGTTGGCGGGGTAGGGATGGCTGTGCCCTGTAGCGTAAGCTGAATGGGGGGTGGCTTCCATCTTCTGTTGGTAACCATCAGTAGTTCCGTTTTTTCCGTGGAGCATGTCAGGCCAATTGTTTCGGCTGCTTCTTGGACTTTATTGAGGGCCTCTTGTAGTTGTGTTTGAATATGTCCAGGGGAGCCTGTCTTGATCCATATGGAGATGTCATCTGCGTACATGAGGTGATGTACGTGATAGTACCGCACCCTGTGGTATGCCTCGTTGCGGATGGGGGAACGATGATGTCTCATGTTCACCTATGGAAATCACGAGAGAGCGTCCTCGTAAGAAATCCCTGACGTAGTTGTACAGGCTTGGTCCACAGTTGCTGGCGGCTAACTCCTCTAATATGGCATCGTGGTCCACGCAATCAAATGCCTTCTTGAGGTCAACTGCGAGTATGGTCTTGAGTTGCGCCAAGCTTGGTTCAGCCATAACTTCTTCGTGGAGTGCTAGGAGGGCATCTTGTGTCGACAGATGTTGTCTAAAAATCCCAGCATGTTGTACGGAATGACATCAAGTTTTTCAAGGTGATCTTGCAAGCGCTGTAGCACCATACGTTCCATAAGTTTGCCCACGTTTGAGGTGAGCGTTATTGGGCGTAGATTGCTTGCAGCGATGCTTTTGCCTGGTTTAGGTATGAAGATCATTCGTCCTTCTTTCCAGGCTGGATTCAGCGGTTTTTTTCCCCGTCCACACTTGGTTGATTTCTACCAGAAGTGTCTGGCGGTCCATATCCCCTAAATTACGTAAACAGGGTGTCGTCATCATGTCTGGTCCTGGTGCTTTGTTTCCCGCACATTTGCTTATAGCTGCATTGAGCTCGGCAAGATTGAACTCTGTATCCATACAGGGATTATTTGGGCCACTGTATTCCTATAGTTTGGTTGTACATGGGGCGGGATATAGGTCTCTTTCACGGTTTTAAGAAGTTCTTGGGGGTCGTCGTACTCTTGGATGAGTCGGTGTATTTTCTGTAGGGTTGAAGTTTTGGTGGTGGTTGGGTTAATAAGGGCTCGGAGCAGCGACCAAGTTTTCTTCATACCCATCGTTCCGTGAAGTTGGTCGCAAGTTCGATGCCATTTTTCCGTATAGGCTTGCGTCGTGTACTCTTGAATATGTTTGTTTAGCTTTGTAATGCGTTTCCTAAGATTGCGGTTGGTTTTGCATCGCTTCCACCGCTTGACAAGACCGTTACGGGCTTCCCAGCAGTGGGCTAAGTGTCTGTCTATTGGTGGTTCGTCTTCGTATTGAGTGAAACTTTTGGTATGCTTCTGTACATCTCTAAGTAGATCGGTAGTCCACATCTGGATATCCTCGTACGTTTTTTCAGTACGCATGGCACGTACCTTGTCCCACTCAGTTATACGTGCAGTTTTCCATTTTATGCGTTGTGGCGTGGTGGAGATTATTAGGCTGATAATTGCATGATCGCTGTTAAGGTACTCTTGCGTGTGCTGCCATCGTATGCCAATGCCTTTTGAGCAGAACGTGAGATCTGGGGTTGTATCTCTCTCCACGGAGTTGCCTAGTCGTGTGGGCTCTTTCAGGTCATTGTGGAGAATGTACTGGTGGTTTTGAATCATCGTCAGGAGGCGCTGACCTTTTTTGGTGTTCTTTGAATATCCCCACGCTGTATGTGGCGCGTTAAAGTCACCCATGAGAATGTGTTTTCGCTTGGAGTTGAGGGGGTGCAGACAGGTACCGATCGCGCTCAGATCGTCTTTTGGGGGACTATATACATTTGTAACGTATAAATGCTCTTTTCCACTTCCTATCCTTAAGGTGATGCTGATATCATTCGCGTCCTCTTGTGACGCCAGAAGATCTTTTCGGGTAAGGAAGGCTGTTGTGGGACTTACTTGATGTGTAGTGTAGCCATACAGTTTTGGGTTCTTCCCTGGTTCTTGAAGGGCGATTATGTCTGGCCGGATTTTGAGCTTTTCTATCCAGGAATGGAGTTCTCCTTGTTTTTGTCTGAAACCTCTGCAGTTCCACTGTAGTACAGACAGTGTATTGTTACTGTCCATTGAGTTTCTGCATGATGGCATCGAGTTGGACCTTCAGTGCGTGCATTTGCTGTTGGATGGGTTGGAAGAGTTCCTTTGCATGAGTTTCTATTCTTAATTCCACCGTGTGGTTGATTTCTGTTATTTGTTGTTTCATAAGCTGCATTTCGTAGCGCATGTCTTGCATGAATGCCTGGAAGGTGCGAGTCATCTCTTCGGAGGGTACCTGTGCTTCATCGTTCTCTGTACGAGTGCGTTTGTTTTGGGGGGCAGTATCTTCTCTAGCCTCGGATGTTGTATCCATAGAAGTACTTTCCATGGGTTGTGCGCTAGGGGGAGGTGCCGGTTGTGATCCTACGTGTTGCTGGTATGCTTGCGAGTTATATATTGTGATTGTGGGAGTTGTACGTGGAGTAAGGGCGTCCCTGTATGTACGGTGAATATGTTTTTGAGAGAGTGGCTGACTCACCTTCTTTGGTGGTGAGGGCTTATTGGGCCTTGATTCCTTGTGTTGTGGTGGTGTAGGTTCTCGCCGAAGGGTGGGGAATGGGTCTTCAGGTTGTTTTCTGGATTCCTGTGGGCCTCGGCTAGGTACTTCCTTGTCCAGTGGCGACAGATCCCCTCTGTGGCTAGCTCATTCCAGTGTTGCCGTAGCGTGCTTGCGGATGTTGAGGCGTTTCAGAAAGGCTTGTTTTCTGACGACAGCGTCTGCTTCGAGTTTCTTGGGGCAAGTAGCGTCATCCGATCGGTGTGGCCCCAAGCAGTTGACACACTTGATGATGCACGTTTGAGCCTCGTCCTTGTTGGAATGGCCGCAGTTGGGGCACCTGATGAGGGTTGAGTGGGTACACACATCTGCTCTGTGTCCTAATCCTAGGCATTTATAGCATATCTGAGCTTTGGGGCGGTGCGTTTGCAGCGGTGGACTGCACCACCGAGGCTGACGGTGAAAGGTACATAGGTGCCTGCAAACGTGATTATCGCAGCCGTGGTATTGCCCATCATTCTTGCGGAGAGTATGGTATATCCTTGTGGCGCTGTGAGCAGCTGCTGCAGGGTTGCTGGGTCCGTGCCGCGTTCCACTTGGTGAATAACCCCTTTGCAAGTTTCACGAGCCGCTGGGGCATACACGCTGACGGGGTGGTTCACTTGATTGAAGCTTAGTTGAGTAACACTAAGTATCTTCCTGATGGCGTTAGCGCTATCGCTAGTGATGATCAGGATATTCTTGAAAGGCTCGATCGTCGTCGTCATGCCTGCTGCTTCTTCAGATGTGAGACCTGCTGTTAGGCTTAGTAGTCGGTGTAAAGCCTGGGGCATCACTTGACTGAGTTGGAGACTTCCAGCCGCTCGGAGAATAAGTTTCCGGGGCTCACCTTGATTGGGTTGTTCTGCCGGGTGATTCCACCCATCCTCCATCAGTTGGTGTCGCATGGTAGGGTCTTGAACCAGGCCAGCGCTGGTCGGGCGGGTAGAATTCGGCGTTAGGCCTAGGTCAGTCTCCCACGCTGGAAGACGACTTTCGGCCGTAAAACCCCGAAAAATGGTCCCAGGTCACTCAAAATTGGTAGACGGCTTTCGGAGATGATCCGGCACTTGGTCCAGTCCAATGGAGAATATCCCAACGAGATATTTCGTGTTTGCGAGGTATTTCAACGGAGCGGTGTGCATGCGTGGCGATCATGCCAACCGAGGAAGAAGAAGGATGGTAAAATGAGGTCCCGCCACTCATCGTGGCCCCTTTCCGTAAGCTCCTACAGAACACATGCTGTAAACTGAACGCCTATACGTTATTTGGGCTTTTTGGGCTTGCTAAAGTGATGGGGGACCCCACAATAGAGCATATGTTCTTTGGTGTCATAACGCCAAACAATTTCTACTTGCAGCTTACGTAGCCTACACATTTACTCGATGCCCGCCTTTTATGGTTGACGCTAATGACGATGCGCACCATGTTAAACAATCTGGTCTTGAATCTAAAATACTTCTAAACACCTATATATTGCCTCTTCTGTCTATGCTTTTTTTTCTTCTCATAGCTGGCTTGTCGTGCAAAAAGCAGTTGTTGAAATATGTGCTACGCGGAGAAGCTAAACGTATATATGTAATGCGACAAAGCTACATTTTTTACTTTGCAAGAAAGTGCTGGGAAAATCGAGAAAAAGCTTTGAGTAAAAGCTTTGAGGTAGGCTTCGCGGACCCCGCAAATGCTCTCGCGGACCCCAGGGGTCCGCGGACCCCCATTTGAGAACCACTGACCTAGATAAACGTCCCGCCAATGTTGTAGACGCTACTTTTGAAGACATCGTGGTTTTGGCCCTTGTTGATAAAACAGCTTCTGTTTCTGTAATTGACGCAAAGCTTTGCCTACTTCACTTGGATTCTGCATCTTCTGAGGACACAAGGCGTAGGGGGCGTGGCCATGGTGATAACTGCTGCTCGGTGATCGGCACTTCCCCACGGCGGGAAAATGAGTCGTTGTGGCTACGCCCTTTCGGCCGGTACCTGGTTGGGACTGCGGCTAGCTGCAGTCTGCATTACAATAGATAACCATTACCTAAAAAAACCAGCCAATTGCATTAGAAAGTCCGCTGGGTTTGCAATGACGGTGATGGAAGGTGTTGGAGCCCTCTGCAGGGTAGACAGGCTTGGCCCCATTGGCCAAAATTTTACCATGACGTTGTTTGCAGCGGTGAGGCTAGAGTCGTCGAGCCCGCATTATCGCATCTTCGTACTCTGAACTCAAAGTTGTCATTTTCGGGGAGTGGCGGAGCTGCGAAATAGTCCTAGCCATATTAGTCGGGTTAACGCACTTGGCTCTAAGCACACTCTAGCAAAGTACTTGGAAAATCGAGAAATGTGGAAAGGCCTTGACTATTTGCATCTTGGAATTTTCTGCTTTCGAGCCTTTCTCTTTATCGATATTTTTTGTACTTATTTACAATTCCAGTCTACAGAAAATTTGATTGTGCATTTGCCGCGCATCCTTAATAGACCTTGAAATATTATGGGTATGTTACACAATTTATCATTTTGTCTGTGGGAGTAGTCATCATTAGCACTATATCAGCGTCCTCAGATTCTATTTTATTAACCCCACCACTAGAAGGTATTGCCCGATATGTCGTATACAAAGTATCAAAAATAGTGCCGTATAAGGGGTGGCTTTCCACAGCATATAAACAAAGATCAGGGTGGACATAGCCGGCATAATGAACCTTGCCACAAGTTTTAGCTGACCGATTTGACTGGTTACATTTTTCAGGAACGTGTAAAGGCAGGTGATTGCGACGACATGGTTAGGAACGTCGTTTTGGTCCTTCGCTCCACGGGGAAAGAGTACGCGGAGAAGGTAACGGTTCCAGTGCAGCAAGGGGAAACTTGGAGCGCGTGCCTGTGCAGTGCGAAATGTACGCCGGAGGGGGGTTGAAATATGAACGCGTGTAAAACACAAATTGTGTCATTGAGCCGTTAGCGGTAAGGGGTCGGAAATCAAGATTGCAATTTATATAGATGAAACACTAACATCGCAGCAAGTTTAAATTGACTCGAGTTTATTAATTAGCCAAGGTTTCCGCGATCTCTATGCGGCGGAGCCGTATTAAATGTTTGGCATTTGCCCCGCACGGGGCACCTTGAGTAATCTTGGTGACGGTACTGGCGATACCGCGGACCCCGAGCCCCCCAACATAAGCTGTGTCCTACCGTGGTGATGTGTTTTTAAGGTGAAGGGTAGAAACCTCTAACGGTGGCCGTCGGAGCCGTGGTCAAGCTCCGGCCGATGGGCTCCCTGCCTGTGTACCAGGCAGGGAGCTCCGGGACCTCTTTGACTACCAGGGTAAGGTCAAAGGAGAAAGTACCCCCGTCTCCCTGCTTTTCAATGTATCATATGGCATTTTCTAAACCCCCCCCCCAGACGTGATCGGCCCCCGAAAAGGGGCCGCACCGAAGTTTCTTTTCCTCCTTTGCAATCGATCTCTCCCCCAAAGCCTGATAATTTCTCGCGGTTTCTGATCATGGAATCTGTTGACAAGACAAAGCCCATCACTTCCCAATCTGTGTTTCTAATCTCCAAGTTTCTTGAAAGCCTTATCGGAAAGTCGTATAAGGCTAAGAAACTCACAAGGAGAGAAGTTTTGATAGAAGTAGAAAGCAAGCAACAATCCTCTAACCTCCTCAAGCAAACGCGCATGGTAGATGTTGACATCAAGATCACGCCCCATCGCAGCCTCAATAGCTGCCAGGGCGTGATCTCTGATCGGGATCTAATGAATGAGACTGAAGCAGACCTGCTCGAGGGCCTCCGAGAGCAGGGCGTGACAGCAGTGAGGCGAATCACCATACGCCGAAATGATGAAATAATTCCAACCAAGCACATAATCTTGACACTTGACCGCTCTAACCTTCCTGAGTCGGTCAACGCAGGCTTCTTGAGATGTCCAATCCGACCCTACGTGCCGAACCCGCGCCGCTGTTTCAAGTGTCAGCGGTTTGGGCACGGCACAACGTCTTGTCGTGGTAACTTGACGTGCGCAAAATGTGCAGCACATGATCATCAAACTGACAATTGTAAATCCGAGAACTTCACCTGTGCCAACTGCCAGGGACCACACGCTGCCTATTCTAGGAGCTGTGGAAAGTTCAAAGAAGAAAAACAGATCATTGCCTTGAAAGTCAACGAAAACATCACCTTCCCAGAGGCACGGAAGAGGTTCGCCTCCTTCCCTCTGGGCAGGTACGCCGACGCAGCTCGCCGGGGGGCGGAGTGGCGTCTTGTTTCGGCGGGGACCCAGTACCGAGAGTCGGACTTGGTCCCGCCCGCCGCCCCCCCCTGGGTTGCCTCTGGTAGCCCAACCCGCCACCACGCCGCTTACTCAGGCAGCAGCGGTTGTGGTGGCAACCTCTTCTGTCGGGGCCGGTGCCGCTCCCGTCCGTGCCTCCCCATCGTCCAGTGCGTTGGAGTGTGCCATGGACACCACGAGCCCCGCACCGGCTCCCACCGCCACCGCACCACCCGTGCCACTTCTGGTGCCTCCGACACCACCGGCGGTGGCGGGTCAAACGAAGGGCCCCCGAATGGGGGCCAAGTCCGGGGGGCCCGGTTCCACGGGCACACCCAGGACATCGGACGACGAGATGGACGTCGTGCCGTTCTTGCCTGCAACGCAGCGCAAGGAGCGGCCTCCGACGTCCAAGCCTACAGATAGGCCGCCCAAAAAGCCCAATCCAAGAGTCACAGCCCCGAAAGACGACACATAAACATACACACTCCAGTAGCTCTCACACTAAATAATGGGAAGAGAAAATATTGTTCAATGGAACTGCAGAGGCCTTCTGAATAATCTTGACGACGTGTATGAGATTCTGCATACCAATCAGCCAAGTGTAATGTGTGTTCAGGAAACACATTTGAATTCTAAACAATCAAATTTCTTGAATAGTTACCTGGTATACAGGAAAGACAGGGATGGCTGCACACACTCTTCTGGCGGTGTGGCCATAATCGTCCGGAAATCCTTAGCATGCCACCCTGTCACCTTGAACACTATCCTTGAGGCTGTAGCAATACGCTTAATAATATTTAATAGGTTGATAACGGTATGCTCCATATACATTCCTCCTGATGCTACACTTTTGAGTTCTGACTTCGAGGCGCTGGTTGACCAGCTGCCCGAACCATACATTCTAACAGGCGACCTTAATGCTCACAATTCTCTTTGGGGCTCTTCTCGTACGGATGCCCGAGGTCGCCTGATAGAGAGGTTTCTTACATCCTCTGGAGCATGCCTTTTCAACAATAAACAGCCTACATACCATAACATAGGTCACAACACATACTCATGTCTTGACTTGGCTATTGGCTCCGCAGTTCTCTTTCCTCTTCTCGAGTGGGGTGTGGGCACGGACCCATATGGCAGTGACCATTTCCCCACTTCATTAACGTATATAGGTAAAGGCCCGAGCAGTCCATCTTCCCATAATAGGTTCAATGAAGCACGAGCTAACTGGAACACATTTACAGAGACATCCAAACTACACCACACATCCATAGGACACCTACACGTTGAAGAAGCTACCCAACTCCTCACGGCGCACATCCTCGACGCCGCCGAAAAGTCCATTCCCCACGCCTCTGTTGCCCCGCGCAACCAGTGGAGGCCGTGGTGGAATGAGGACTGTAGGCGGGCGCGAGAGGCCCAGAACAAGGCGTGGGGTATCCTTCGCCGGTACCCCACGTCGAGTAACCTCCTCTTGTTCAAACGGGCCAAGGCGTTAGGAAAACGTGTGCGCCGTGAGGCAAAACGAGAGAGTTGGCGTACATTCATAACATCAATTAACGCCTACACAGACACACGGAAAGTATGGACACGAATACACAAACTCAAGGGACATCAAACACACAGCCTGCCTCTGGTCAGTACAACAGGGGACACACTCGAAGACCAGGCTGACAAACTCGCACAACACTTCCAACACGTTTCTAGTTCAGCACACTACACAAACACCTTCATGAAACACAAACTCGTGGCCGAAAAGGAACCTTTAAATGACAATTACAGGTCAGCCACCTCTTATAACTCCGAGTTCACGCTTCATGAGCTGAAGGGTGCTCTGAGCACGTGTAAACCCTCAGCTCCAGGCCCAGACAACATTACATATACAATGATACAGAACTTACACACAGACACTCTTGTAACACTTCTTCACCTTTTCAACAAATATGGCTTTCGGAGCACATTCCAAAGTCTTGGAGGGATGCCATAGTTGTAGCATCTTGAAAGAAGGGAAGGACCCTTCTTCTCCTGCTAGCTATCGACCCATTGCCCTGACCAGCTGCCTGTGCAAGCTTCTCGAGAAGATGATAAACCGGAGGCTCGTGTACTTTGGAGTATAACGGCCTTCTCGAGAAGTGCCAGGCAGGCTTCAGGGCGGGGAGATCCACGAATGATCAAACTTGTGGCACTAGAGTCATATATTAAGGATGCCTTGATTCATAAACAGTTCTGTTTAACTGTGTTTTTCGACCTAGAAAAGGCCTATGACACCGCTTGGCGTTATGGGATCCTTACTGACCCTGAAGTCATTCGGTGTTTCTGGTATATGTTTAACACCCTTGCTAGCTATTTGTCTGAGAGAACCTTTCGCGTCAGAGTTTGGTTCTGCACTGTCAAAGGTACACGTGCAAGGAAAATGGCGTGCCGCCAGGCGGAGTTCTAAGCTGCACTCTCTTCATAGTATTAATGAACTCCCTTGGGAAGGCCTGCCGCCTACAATTTCTTACTCCATGTATGTAGATGACGTACAGATATCTTTTAAATCATTTAATATGTCCATCTGCGAACGTCAAGTCCAGCTCGGCGTCAAGAAGCTTGCCGGGCTGGGCAGACAAGAATGGGTTTAAATTGAATCCTGCAAAAAGCTCCTGCGTTGTGTTCTCCAGGAAGCGGCGGGGTCCATCCGGACCCAGACATTACTCTTAATGGCATGTCGCTTCCTGTGAACAAGGAGCACAAGTCTTAGGTGTGGTGTTTGATCACAAACTCACATTCATTCCCACATCAAGACACTTAGAAATAAATGTCTCAAAACCAATGAATATACTTAAGGTTCCTCCCACCATCCTATGGTTCCGACAAAGAACTCTTGCTTCGCTTGTATACTGCTTTGGGTTGGGTCTCGTTTGGACTATGGCAGTGTGGTGTATGGGGTCGGCGACTAAGACAGCCTTGCGAATTTCTTGACCCAGTTCTACACCTGGGCCTTCGTCTTTCGTCGGGTGCTTTTCGCACTAGCCCCTGCTGAGAGTCTTTATGTTGAGTGTAATAAGTGGAGCCTTGAGAACCAACGAACATACATGGACTTGCTTTATGCTTTTAAAATTTCATCGCTGAATAATCATCCTTTTTATCCTGTCTTTAACGACACATCCACATCTCTGCTCTTTGTAAATCGCCAATCCATTCCTCTGCCCTTTTCACTTAGAGTGAAAGAGCGAGCCTCGGATCTCAGTGCTTTGTTTTTGGATGTGTACAGGTCATCCCTTTCAAAACAGTTTTACCGCCTTGGCAAGTCGTCCTGTGTCGTGCGACCTTTCTTTTTCATGAAACTTGACAAAATCGGGGTACCGCAGGCTGCAATACTGCAGCACTTTCTGTCTCTGCAGTTTAAATACCCACTTGCAGAATTTTACAGTGACGCGTCTAAAACCTCCACTATGGTCTCCTGCGCTGCTCATGGTCCGAATTTCTGTGCAGCCAGAACCATGAGCGTCCGCACAACAATTTTTTCACCAGAGGAGTATGGGATTTTTCTGATTGTACGGCACATACCTGAAAATCAAATTCCAAAGTCTATCATCTACACAGATTCCTTGAGTGTTGTTCGCCGCACTGTCATCGAATACACCCCCCCAAAAACCACATAGGTAATCTTGTTTTTAAAACTATCATGTCTTTTTATGCAAAGAAGCATCAGCTGCTCCTCTGCTGGGTTCCAGGACACGCTGGGATCGCTGGGAATGAGTTGGCAGACGAGAGGGCTGCTGCTGCTGCACTCAGGAACACTGTAGACATAACAACCGTACCTACACAGACCTCAAGCCACACATAAGACAACACCTGCGGAGAACATGGCAAACACACTGGGACGAACAGACAGACAACAAACTACACGTAATAAAGCCACACTTGGGACGGTACCACAGCTGACTCACGCAACAGACACACGGGAAGTCGCCTTTGGGGTAGGCTGCGGATAGGGCACACCCATTGCGACGCACTCGTATCTGCTGACGGGATCTTCTAGACCCCAGTGCAGCAGGTGCGGAGATGCCTATCCGTGGTGCACATACTAATCACACATGCAATGGCACCCTTCACACAACACGACGCAAACACTTCCCACAGCTATACAGACTACACGTCCCACCACACCCAGCGTTTTTCCTCTCTGATGATCCCATGTTTTTTCAATTTTTAGATCTCATTTCATACCACGCGTGATCACTCCCTGGCCCTATACACCAGCCCTGCTTATTGTCGTTTTTGTGCTTTACTTTTGTTTTGTTGCTGACTGTTCGTAGTGTTTAAGGTTCACCCCTCATATATGACTATTGGTTTTGGCGCTCTTTGCCCTAGTTGGCCTTGCGCCATAACATCCAACCATCATCATCATGTTTGGCATTTGTTCATGCTTCAGGAAACGCATTTCACGCTCAAGAACATTATTACATTTTTACCGATGAGATAACGTATGTAACATGCGCATTCCAAGTTAAATTAGTGAACAGAATGAATCCTAGGTATTTCAAACACAGCTTTTTACAGATGCCATAGTGATAATGCATGAAAAGAGAAAAGTGGTTTTGAGGTGCGTGAATGAGCCAAGTTTATATTTCTTGGAGCTAAGTCTCAAAAGGGACTTGTAACGCCGTTTTTAATGTTACTGAGATCGTGTTGTAGGGTCAGATCATCAGAAACATTAGTCGTTGTATGGGAAATTACTCAATCGTTGGCGAACATGCGGATTTTCCAAGACACAGTAGGGGTGGGTCTTCATACAGATAAGAAATCATAAGGGGTTGAGAACACACCTTGGTGTATTCCTGACGATACTTCTAGAGGTATCGGGAATCGTTCTTTATGTGCACAAATTTAAAACAATTTCCCACAAATGCATAATTACATTTCAACACATAAGTGTTGATATTTATCTCGGAAAACGTCTGCATTCATCTTTGGTCTTTTGTGTGGAAACCTTTGGCTTAGTCAAGAAGGAGGCGTCAGTATGAAAGTGTTTGTCAAGATTGGTGTGTATGTCGCGATGAGTGCCAATTTGTGCTTCAGAGCTATAGCCCATGTGCAAGCCATGCTGACAAGTTTCAAAAAAGTATTTGCGTCGAGGAAGTTGAGTAGATTAATATATATGACGTGCTCTACGATTTGGAGAAAAAGCGTGTCAATACATGGTACGAGGTTGGCAGTTTCTACCACCTACCAATACAAGGTTGGCAGTTTCTACCACCTGCTTTTTCGGGGAACACCGAAAAAAATTGCTGTGTTAGAAATGGTAGTGCACTCAAAATCTGTGCTTACTTCACCTTATTCGTAATAAGACTGATAGAGCCTGCTGCCTTTCAATTGAGCACGTGGCAAAATTTGTTTACTTTATCGCTCAGCATCCTCGGTAGGTCCATGTGAAGATTCCGTGGTTGGAGTAACGAATTTGTGTATGATAGTCATTTTAGGGGAGTAGTATCTATTCCAGGTGCATAGCGGTATTTAGGATTTGCCTGACAGAAAATTATTTTTATCGTATAGCCTCGCCGCGGTGTTTTATAGGTAAAGCAGGGCATTGGCTGCGTTGTACGACTTGCGTTCTCGGTATCAACCCACTTTGCGGATCGACAAGCTTATAAGAATTATGCAGCTGTCATTGTAATGAATGGGCCCAGGATTGGCGTGAAAGTAACGAGTCAGTGGCCAGTGCGTACGCGAGTAAACGTTGCTTTATGCATGACGGAAAGAAAAACAGAAGAAAGTGCACTGAAGCACAGACGCCCGGCTAAAGATATAAGCGTTACAAAAGGCAAGAGGCTATCGGGAGAATGTCCGCAATAAAGAAAAGAAAACTTTCTACGGTGTTTTGGCGCAGCACCTCGAGGTGTTGAAGTCCCGATGCATGCGGGGGCGATGAGGACGGCACGGTGCGGCTGGCTCGATGACCGGCTCTACGCCACGTCGCATCCAGTAACGGGACTTCGGGCAGGCATCGTCGACCTTGGCGATGAGTCACGGCTCGATGGCGTAGCAGTGGGTGTGGGTGGGGGGTTCCACCTCCTGGTGAATCCGGACCCGCGCTCTCTCGCCCAGCGCGTCACCAACTCCAGGCACGCATAGCCCATGGGTTGTCGTGATTAGCGGCGGACGGCTCACGGACCCAGCAGTGGTTGCACCCAGGTTATCAGCCTAACACGATCACAGGGCCGCGCCCTCCAGTCCAGCGCGTCACAGGCGTGAACTGATCACCGGCCCGATTCAATTTTGGCACGCACTCCTCGCAGCTGCGCGCTCGGTCCCCTCTTCTTCGTCGTCCACCGACACTTCATCACAGCCATGAGCAGATTGGCTATGGAAGTTGGCTTTAGGAAATACGCAATTTTTCTGAAAACATTAGCTAGGCGAGCCCACTTTGTAATCCAGAAGAAGCTCGAGACTTCATTGTTAGTTTATTGATAGTTATGATCATGTGTAAATAACTTTCTTTATTCCGTATTTTGCGTTGTTCAGGAGAAAACAAATTAGCAGAAAAAATTATTGGCCTCTAGTTTCTTCAAGATTGGTAACCCATAATAAGCTGGAAAATCTGGTGGTTAAAATGAGATCAATTTTTCGGAATTGCCGGAAATAGGTATTGCCTCTGAGACAAGCTAGGAGAAGTTTAAATTTAAACAAGCATCTGAAGTCTATTCTAGTCTTTGTGGTTGCCTGGTTAGGTTTTTCCAATTTGCTTGGAATAGTTAAAAAGATTTAATTCATCCAACAAAAATGGTCATTCGAGTGGGGTGTGGCTAGTACATTTAGCATGTCAATAACTGTATTGCGAAGACTGGGTGCGCTTTTGGTGGTCTCTACCAGAGTCGCCAAGATTTATTGTTCACGGTGAAGGAATGGTGAAAAGCCGTGAAGGGCTTACGATTTTCATGTCCCTTGCTAGGCTAATGCTTGAACAGATGAATTCTGTGGCGACGTCGATTTGTGCGCTAACGCCGCGAGTTCATCTCGGATCTTTTCATCACAAGTGAAGGTTAGGTTGATCTGCAATAATGTTAGTGTTCGTACCATCATCGATAAGCCGCATTTATGTTTGTACAAAAAGATTTTAAATATATCACGCAATATGGTTGGACTTTTTCTGCTTTCTGTAGAAAGCGGCGTATGGTAATGAGGACTGCCGATGAGAAAGATTGTTTTGTTATCGATTTACGATTTTGATTTGTGTTTCTCTTTGTGCTAGGAGTTTGCTATGAAACTCTGTTTTTATTGTCTGAAGCATTTTCAAACACGTAGCGCTTCGAGATCATAAAAAAGGTTTTAAAGCGTATTTGAAATTTGGTTGACTTCATTGTCGCGAAAGCAATGAAGTGGGAGATTCCGTTCCAGACAGACTAGAAGAAGTCTTCGGCGATGATGAAGTTGATATTCTTCAACTTCGGGGCATTCTTAAATGTCGTCTCTGTTTTGTGAGAGGTTAATATTGCTACTATTGAGTGGTGCCTAACATTCGCATGGTGGTATAGGCAATGTGCACTATTTCCTTACGGTCGATTTGCATTTAGGTGTTCGAGGTAGTTCCTAATAATCAGCCCCGCTGATTCTGCATTTTTTTCGACTAGCCTTACGTTTGGAGGGTCGTAGAATATTAAGAAATTAGGCGATGAGCAGTTTTCAGCTCCGTGTAACCTAGCCTCCAGATCGGAGACCCAACGGAGGGTTTCTGTTGTGTCATTACGGACCATTTCAAAATCTGCGTGCATAGGTGACAGGTCGTTGTAAACGATTTCTAGTCAATTCATGCGCCAAATAAATAACTCGTAATTTGGTGGGATGTCAATAGCTGATTTTTAGTTCATGCACTGTATTAAAAGTATAGCTATGCGAGCGCAGATTTCTTTGTAGTTCTGCGAAGATTTCTGCCATTTCGTGACCAGAGTCTGGGTCGATGTCGCCCGATAATCACCGAAGTATTGAGCAAGTGCTGCGGATATATTGAAAGCCGAAAGCGACAAGGCAGTGAGCGCTTTGCTGCTGCACTAGAAATTAGTACTTGCCTTTTTTTGTAGATTTCTTATTCTTCTTAATTATTCACGTCACCAAAGTAAGGTGTGAGTGCTTTCTGAATTGGCACCTGCCAAGCTTATGAAGTGCAGCCGATCAGTGTAGAGGTTTATGGCTGGGGGAGTAATGTTATTAACGGCGATTACGGTGTTCATGTAGAAGTGAGGGCATGGGGTTTCAGGGGCGTTGTTACGAGCAGTGAGGTAGTCGGGGGAAAACAGTTTCTAAAGCACCTGCCTTAATTTGCCAAGGCGGCAGCACCCTCCCTTGCAACCGAAGTATGGCACATGACTAGCGAGGGTGGTGGAGGAGTGGAAGGCGCAGGAATATTATCGGAATGGCGTGCACGAGCAGGGCGAAGGAGTACTGCCCTGCGACGTGGCATAGGTGCAAAGCCCAAATTTGGCTGCTGCACCAATAACATTAAACAACTTTATTAACTTACCCCACATAGTACGTAAAAATAACAATTTATCATTTGCAGCGCTAAAGCACGAACACACAAAATATGTTTCAAAAGTTCTTAATTGGATTGAATCGTACACTTCAGTTAGATTTATTGCGGCACGGGATGAAGATGAGTATCCCGTTAAACTGAGAATTGTTATCATGTAAGTATCAAATTTGTTCTTTTGTAATCCTATTTCTCTGCAGATTCGCACTGCGGGCAACCAACCAATTCTTACAACTACTGTTTGGCATAAATGATACTTGAAATACAGTGGTAATGTCAGGAGGGCATATTCCGCAATTCGAAAATGTAAATATAGCTTCTTAACAAACCTAGCAAATGCAAATGTTCAGGCTATATGTTTTTCTTCGCTCACAGAGCGCGAAAAACGCTGTTAGCATCACACTATCTGCCTGCATTATATTTCTGTGGGCCGCCGCAACCGCTGTCAGCCTGACGCTGCGTTGATTTGAAGCAAGAAATACCACCGGCGGGTGCGCTATTCTTGACATTAAGCGGGCCGTTCCGGTAACTCGCACGGTTACCAGGGAAGCATCAAGAAAATTCAGTATCAGACAATGTTTTAAAAAGACGCTTCCGCCTTCCCTCAGGCGTTCTCAAAGTTGTTTGGAATACAACTTTACATTTTTTCGAGCGTCCAAAAGCCATGCTTTGTTAGAAAGCTAAGACGCGTTTTTTATTACCGCAGTGAATGTTAAATGGTCCTCTTAGGGTGCTGTTTATGATCCAATTCAAAGGAAGTATAAATGAACCTAGTAAATTTTAAGTAAACTCTAGTGCCTTGCGAACTTTGTGAGCTTCATGGAAAATGTAAGATTTGAAAAGATATTATTCAGAGCTAACCAGAGGTTGGAGGTTGGAAAATGTACAAATATCGCGTCCCACAATGCTGCATACAGCGACGTGAGTTTGAAAGGTGTGTTTTTCTTACAAAAAGACGCCTTACTTAAGTTTATCGACCGAGATAATGAACATGCATGGGCAGGCACAATATAGCCGGGTAGAATATCGAAGGTACGGCAGAAGCGGACGAATGCATTAAAGTAGCTACAAGGAATAGCAGGCTTATGGACAATCCGTAGGTTGTGTTAGTAACGGTATACTTCTGCACTAATCCCCGTCGCCAAATAAATGTTTGTTCTCTCTTTTCTTCACCATTTCTAGTTTTAAAGATCATAATGTAGCTTGGGCTGCTCAAACACGGAAATTTTAGTCTTTCGGGCTTTGTTTCTCTTTTTTATTTAGCCACCCAAGCAAAGTTATGAGTTTTTGAACAAGACGCTTACAAAGAAAAAAACAACAGGAAATTCTATATTTTGTGGCAATATTCATACCTTTGAGCATTGTTGACCAAAATGCAAACATATACATCTTTGAGAAAAGAAAAGCACGAAGACCTGAATAGTATTTGCTTTGTTCTTTTGTTTGGAGATACATGGCGTAGGAATAAAAATTATCCAAAAACCTACAATAGGCGGTCGCCTATGGCACTATCTTTCCCTTCGCCTCTCGAAACAGTCAGACACCAACAGTAACGAAACAAACAGTGGAACGTTGGGTTAGACAGCGTAGACTGCGGGTGGTGCAATTGAGTGCATTAAAATTGAAATCACTTCGGCACAGCTCTAGTGAGTTTATATCTGAGCAGCGAGATGGGAAAGGAAGAGAATATGAGGGGAGATGGAAAGACAAGGGCGGCATTTATATGAATTGAATCTCCTTTGTCAATAGTTGCAGTTATGTTTTCTTTCTTATTTTTTTCCCATTTTTTTTCTCATCTATTTTTCCCATTTATTTTTTCCCATTGAGAATCTAAGAAATTTTTTTTCTTAGATTCTCAATGGGAAGACATGCCTATATTGCTCAGCTAACTAAGACGTGTTATGTTCCTCTGGTATAGGCAATAAACACAGTCGTTTGTTATCTCCTTTTTACTTCTGCCTGATCTTCTGTATTATGCAGTGTTCGCAATCGATTTCTATAACTCGCACTTTGAACTTCACCTGATTCCCAAGTGTTCTATGTTTTTACTTCCCTTTATCATCAAACCTAAGATTTTGAGAATTTAAAAATGGCAATATACGTACGGTATCCAGCAATTTCTTCCTAAGTATATATGGTGGTTTCTGCACATGGCCGCGCTCAGTAACCGGCCCTTGTGTTTCGTGCCAAAACCCGGTAATATTCTTCCGTATTATTTCGCAATCCCAATCCGCTAGTTTAAGAAACGTTAGCTTTTTGGTCGCTTTCATATACCTATCTTGTTTCAAGAACCGTGTTCTCACAGTAGTTGATAGTTTCAGGAGATGTTACGCCTACGACAAGAAGTCATAATTTACGCATATGTTTTCGGCTCTGCATTTAAGCATTGCATCTAAATATAAACAAAATCAAGAGAAATAGGAGAAACATATTGACGGTACCCCGAATTGCAATCCTTTTTTCTAATGTTTTGGGAAGTAATTTCTTGATCTTTTGTAGATACAACACCTCTCAGTTTCTGAAATATTATTTATACTTTGATACTATAGCACCTGTGCAGATTCATTCAGAAATTAAGAAAATTACGTCTGAAATTAAACCGTAATTATTCACCAGCTGCAGACGACATTACCTGAAGTCCAGTTAGTACATAGAATATCCTACCAGTGTTTAAAATTGTACGGTCTACTAGCCGAGTAGAAACTCCGAAGGTGTTTGCACTTTCGAATTCGAGTGACACTACCATTCCCATACGCTCACTTTACAGGCGCGCATATGATGTCAGCTATTCACAGACGTTTTTTTCTAGCGCAGCGAATTCTCGCAGATATCATTCGTGTCTTGTCGTGCTAAACGTGGCTATAAAGACGTTTTTTGATAGCAATCGATTGCCGTGTAATTGATTTATGTGGCCTGCTATTGATCAAAGTTTCAGGTATCAATACCTTTTTGTCTGGGGCAAACATGTCTATAAAAGCTTTTAATGCAAATAGAGGTGTTATATTACTGATTTTCTTGTTTGCTACAGATCCTGTTTTATTTAACCATGACCGTCAATTACATACATTCATAACCATAAACATATTTAAACTAAACCATTGCATTAGGTTGAGAACAGTTGAAATGTTTTTGTGTGGTCACAAGCAATGTTGTTTCTTGGATTCAATAGGAGTTTTTCATAATCGACTTTTTGTTGTCCTGCAGAGTTCAGTGAAGGTGTTTTGATTTTTTATATTTATCACTACCTAGCTAACACATTTTCTCGTTTGAAGAGATTTGGTCGGGATTGTATAATAACCCGCGCTATAACATGCCCTCCTTTCACTAAAGCGTTGAAGTATTCGCCCACATGACACTTGTTTGTACTGAAAAGTTGCTTGTACTCTACTTCCAATAGGTTATAAAGCCTAATGTAGGTGCATATGCCCAGCGTACCCGGCAGGCCTTGGACTACCTCCCAGATTACCGTTAAGAAAACTGCCACTGCCCGGCGTTCATAATAAAGAGGAGGAACTGGAAGAAGGTCATCGCATCTCCCACTTCGCGTGGCCTACGCTCACGCCGAGCTGTAGGACTATAATTAGCCGGCTCTGCTACAGGCCTCGAGCAAAATGCAGAACGAGGAAACGCAGCGCCTCACCTATCCAACACTCCAATAAAGTTATACCCATCCCTAGAAATATGCACACCAGCTATCATAAGGCACGCCGAGAAGCCCGGGTACGAGTCATTAGGAAACGCACACCGAACCCCCCTTTACCCCGTTTACACGTTACACGTATGCATCTCTGTACCGCCAAGCACCCGCCCATGCAGTGATCGTCAACGACGCCAATGTTTCAGAACTGATCGCCGCTACAGTTCCACAACATGTATTGAGGCAGTTGAAAAGCGATGTGGAGTTTTCCATTACCACATGTTTCTGAGCCAAAAAGTGTGCGCCCTACGTAAAACGGCCATTTCGGATGGAGTCAGTCATGCGCAGTGTGTCAGTTTCTTTTATCCCAAATCGCTCAATGCAGATTTTGCGGATAAGGTGCATGAGTTGGTTAAGACATAGTGAGGTAGCGCTTGAGAAAGGACATCAAACACGAGACACACACGACGGCGCTCAAACAGAACTGTTTTTTTTATTACACGGACACTCAAATACATACTTTTACAACGCATGCGCAGAAAAAAACAGTCCAAGTTCGGTTCGATAAACATCAGATTACAAAGTTCACGTGGATACCAACCGCACCAAATATCCTAGCAACGCATTCGATAAGAGCAGAAATTTTTTTTCATGTAACGCCATATACGCATGGCTGACACACTTGCCATCGTTTATTTGTATACAAAGTGTTTCTTTTATCTCTATGGTGAATGGACGGTTTTACCGCCACAACAAGCTGGTGTTTGCTAACAGAAAACAGCATGAGCCTTGGCTCTTTTCTCAATGGGGAGCGCAGTGCCGCGTGATGTCCGCATGAGGATTTTTCTTGAGTGACATCCGGTGTTTCACGAGTCGAACATTGATAGACCTGCCTGACTGGCCAATATCAACCTTATCACAGGACTATGGAAATATTACACTGGCACTGCCAATGACTTGCCAATGGCTATTGCAAATATTCTTGCGTGGCAAGGGACAAACGGAACACAATGCCTAAGATTGAAGCGCTCCCCCACTTCGGTGCAGACAGCTTCCTTACGACGACTTTACAACGGTTGCCAAGCTGATTTGGAGCAGAACAAAGTACCATAACTCCGTGTCATCCGGGCAAAATTCTTGAAGCCATGGGATAAATGGTGCATCCACAGTATAACTGAACTTCTGCGCTCTTTGTGCTAGGAGACCATACTCCGAGAATTTGCCATCAAACTCACCAGTTTAATACTTTTTTCGCAGTCTTGTGCATTACACGCACCGAAAAACCAGTAGCGTTATTCCTGGTGATGTGCGCCAGAAAACAGTCCCTAGTAATATGCAAACCAGAATTAAAAAAACAGCAGACTGATTTTACTGATTGAGTGAATAATCCATTGCCGGAGAATTATAGTCTTAGCATTTATTCCACTTTCGCAGTGATGAGGCCTACGATGCGTAATTGCTATTTTGAGGGTGCCTGCCTTTTTTAACCTATATTTAGTAAATGTCTCTTCTCTGAGCATTGCCAAGTGTACAAGAGTAGCTTCTTTGAATGCGACTTCGCTGATTTCTTTCCTGCTTGTTTTCTTCTAGAAAGTTGGGTCCCTGAGCTGAGCTGTAGTTCCGATGCCGAGAATCAGACTTGTTCTGTCATAATGGGCGAGGACGCTTCGAAGAAGAAGCGACTTTTGGCGGATTGCGGAAGAGGAAGGAAAGGTATTTTCAGCCTACCCTATCCCTGAAGCTAACTTGGTAAACGATAAAGTCAGTTCTCTGTCTGCTTCTCTCATCAAGTTATTTGTGAAAATCAAGTGCGCTTCAGTAAACTTTCATTTAAACGTGCATTACTTCTTTATTGATTTTATAAGGTGATGTATGCATGCCTATGTGGTCCCTGCAAGTCGACCACCAAGTGCAAGTAATGCTCGACGCCTAAAGTAAACTTTATTTTGAGTTTTTATTAGTGCCAGAGAAAGTAAAGACAGACGTCGTCACCACCATCAGTGTGAGGAATTCCTTTCCACCGTAGTTTTGCAGCAGCCCCAGAAGCCCCCACCCTTGCAGAGATTTCGTTGGAAATACCTAGAAGAGGGAGGGCACAGCAGCATGAGATAGGGAGATACTTCCTATCTCACAGCAGCATGAGATAGGAAGTATATATACTTAGGCCAAGCAGTGACCCCGGATCCCAACCATCACACAGGGATAATAAGGGTAAGAATTGGTCGAGCCTATTCGGCACGCATTCTACTACACTGAATGAAAGCGTAAAATGGTGTCTGAAGAGGTAAGGGTGTAACAGCTGCATCTTACCAGTACGTTCCTACAGGGCAGAAACTTGGATGCTCGATTGAAGTTCAAATTCAGGACAACTAAGCAAGAAATGGAACGGTAGATGATAGGTGTTCCGTTACGGAACAAGAACACAGATCAGTGCGTCAGCGAACAACTGCGTCCTCAGGATATATAAGTAGAAATTGAGATCATGGTGATCGTTGGATTTTTGGCGCGAGGCCAGATAGGGCAAAGAGCGTCCAACAAACGCGATTACCGCAAAAAGTTAGATAACAAACATCTTAGTCAGAAATATAATAATATCAATAAAAGTCGATAGCGATGGCTAGTATATAGTGCCGATTTGATTATGCATGATAGTAAATGAGGTTTACAAACCTAAAGTCTAAAAAATACTTAAAAATGCGTTTCACAGAGGCCGCGGCATTGTTAACCGACAAAACTGATGGGTGTTGTGAAATGTGGTGTCTGTAGAGATTTCAGAAGTGTATCCCTCATGTTGGGTACAGATTCTTGCATATGATTAGGATGTGTACTATCGATAGCCCCCCCCCCCCTGCTTCATACGGGTCTTGAAGGCAGTCTGAGGAGAAATAGGTGCTTCTCCCGCTTGTGCATTATCCGCAGCCCAACCAAGGCGACTTCCGTGAGCCTTTATCGTGTGTCTGTAGTATATGATCTGAACTGTGGTTTTATTAGGTGTAACTTGTTGTCTGTCCCTGTATTCCTGTCTACTCGGGATAAATTGCGAAGGCGCTCTTTCATGTGTGGCCTGGGGCCAATGGAGGGCACTGTTCGTACGAGCAGTGTATTTGCAAGTACAGATGCAGCGCTCATATGATTCGGGGTGTTATTCCCGGTTATTCCAGAGTGAGCAGGCACCAAACACACGGTCTGTATAAGATTCGAGGCATATGCAGTGATAACGTTGTTTAAGACAAGGTTGACCTATTTTCTGGATGACTCTGTGGATGACAATGCTTGCACTACACTCAACAAGTCGGTATAAATTATAGACTAAGGGAGAATATCTTCAATGATATTATTGCATAAAAATGGCATGCTCCAACGCCGTAGAGATACTAGTGTTTATAATACTAATACTACTTGCAGTAAAATTGGTATTGTGCGCAGCACAAGACATGATGGAGGATGTTTTGGTCGCATTGGTGTAAAATTCTCTACAGTATTATTTTTCCTGTAAAAACGTGCTGTAGAATTACGCTTCTTGAAACTCGATTTGTCTCATTTTTTACGAATGACAAGTCGCGTAATGCTGGGCTAAGCTGCCATCGGGCTGAAAGCTCGAGACAACTGTCTCAAAAGTATCTAAAAAGAAGACAGGCAGTTGAGACATTTGCTCTTTTAGTCTGAGTGAGAAAGGTGCCTAGATGGTTAGGCAATAAAAAGAGATGTTGGTTGGGATTGTATCGTACAAACCTTTTTTGAAAGGATGGTTATTCGCTGATGAAATTATTCGCTGATGAAGGGAAGGTTATTCGCTGATGAAGTTTATTTGCTGATGAAGTGAACATAAGTTCGCTGGTGTGATAAGCACCATTTGTCACACTCTGTGTAAAGACTGGACCGGGCTAGTACCGAATGCGCATTCCGAAAGGTAAAGCCCAAAGTGCAGCACTGGTTTGGGTATTTTGGGGGCTGTTTTTGCAGCTGGCCTATACACCAAACTCCCACACTCCAAAATAAATCCAACCAAACAGGTAAAGCACGCAGAGGGAGTTGCTTGTCCGAACAATAGAATAGGGATAGATGATGTTTAGAACGTTTACCACTTTTTTGAGGCATATATGCTTGAGTTGTCTGAGGTGTGGAATGAATGTGAGTTTTCGGCTAGCTACAGCTACAAAGTAGTGTTCCATTTTTACAGAAATTGATTCGCCAAGGAACCTGATGCCGTAGTCAAATTGTATCCCGAGTGCCTATGAAAATACAACGCAGGTGCCTCTGGAAGGATTTAGTTTACAGCCATTTTTGTCTACCCAGCGAGCAAGTTTGTTTCCCCGAAGCTGGACCTAAGTTTCACCAATAGAATTGTCGCATGATTTAAAAGACATACTAATGTTATCTACACACAGCAAGCAGGAAATAGTTGGCGGCCAATGCCTTTCCCAGAGAGTCTATCTTCCTATAAACAAGTTTCAGATTTATACACCACATAGAGGCAGGCCATTCTCTTGCACTTGAACGTTCGATGCTGCCAAGCCGACTCTGCAACGAAATATTTATTTAGACAAATAACTGGACAGGGTGTTCAACGTGTTTCTTGATGTACCAAATGTTTTAAGGTCCCAAAGAATTTCGTTGTGCCATGCGGTATCGTGTGCATTTTCAATATCAACAATACCGTCATGCAATATTAACCATGTACGTATGATCTATAATATACGATTCGAATCCAGTCAATTTACCATTG
This sequence comes from Haemaphysalis longicornis, assembly GCA_013339765.2. Classification (NCBI taxonomy): domain Eukaryota; kingdom Metazoa; phylum Arthropoda; class Arachnida; order Ixodida; family Ixodidae; genus Haemaphysalis; species Haemaphysalis longicornis. The sequence continues at coordinate 166,881,249 of CM023454.1, read as the reverse complement.
GGGGATTGCTTTTCCATGATGCCTGCCTGGTAGCTCTCAAGAAGTTTGTGGTACTCTCGGAAGTACACGAGTCTTCTTTTTATCATCTTCTCCAGAGACTTGAGCGGGCGATCGGACGATAGCTAGCAGAAGAGAATGGGTCAGTCCCCTCCGTCAAGAAAGCCACTACAATGGCCTCCATCAAATTCCTTGTAAACTGCCCAGAAACTGACATGTTATTGCATTGGTGTACGAGTGTCCCAAGAGTGTCTTGGTGTATGTGTTACATCATGGTGTATGTGATCTGATCTGCGACTGGAGCTGAATGTTTACATTTGCTCAGGGCCGCCCGGAGCTCATAGAGTGCAAATAAAGAGTTGTAAGCAGGTTTAGCTTTGTCTTTGTCCTCTAAGGGTTTGTTTTTTGCAGATGTTTTGTGTTGCATGAAAGTGTTTCGGTAGTGTGCAAAAATATACATGCGTCGGAAGTGTGCGAGTGTGTGAGCCTAGTCTTCTAATGTGTCCCCTGTTATAATAACCAGGCGCAGGCTGGGTGTCTGATGTCCATGGAGTTTCCGTTTTCTGGTCAATACCTTCTGTGTGTCTGCGTATGACTTTATGGATGTGAGGAAGGCGCGCCATTTATCCCTTTTGTCTTCATTGGGCACGCGCTTTCCTAGTGGTTTTTCCTGTTTAAAGAAGATGAGGTTCTGTGGCGTGGAGCAACGACAAAGAATACCCCACGCCTTGTTGGATTGGATTGGACAAACGCGGAGGACAAACGCGGAGGCCTAACTTATAATAAACCGAGCTTGAGGACAAAGCAGAAGAAACAATCAATTTCAATAAATTTATTTTCGCCTGCAGTTTTTTCGCCTGACCGCCTTGCATTGTAAGGGAGAAGGGAAAAAGGAGGTGGGGTGGTCGATCGCCGGAGCCTTTCGCTGCAAAAGGGAAATGGATGTGGGAGTACTTCGGTTGTCGAGGAGTTTTTGAAAGATACTAAAAAAAGTCGCTGCGTTACCATTTTATTTCGTGCTCGTCGTTGGAGACGGAGACCAATTTGAGCTATTGCCGAAGCGACGCTTGTCCGTAGGTAGTCGGAGTTGTTGTCCCGCCCCAACCCCAAGCCACCGCCACCCCCGGAATGAGCCAAGGTTATTTCCAAAGGAAATAGAAAGTGAACTGCACGCTTTACTGTTTTTCCTGCGCCCCTGTGCTCACAAAGGCGATTTTTGTCGCCTCGACTGGGAAGCACTGTTCTCTCCATTCCAGCCTTTCACAGCAACCACGTCCCCGATCCTAGAGCCCGCTTCCTTCGTTTGCTTTGCGGCGTTGGCCATACGAACCTCGCGCAAGTATTCTTTCCGCCCAACATGCAGACTCAGGTGCAGCTACATTATTTGTTTCTGCCCCTGCTCTGGAAATCAAGTCGCGAGGCTTTCCAAGATTATTTCCTCATGCAGCGGCATTGTGGTCAGGCGTCTGCGGCCAAGATGCTGGGTGGTGTGTTTGGGTCGTCGTATGTGTGAACGGGCCGGGAATTCATTACTTCCTAGACCTTGTTTTAGGACTGTTGACAGCTGGGCGAAGCCTCTAGACCAGGGGTTTCAAGCACGTTGTCCTAAACACGGCCAAGCGTATGAAATGCGCACAATGTTCGCAAGCAACTGCGACTTGTGAATCGAACACTCTGCGGTACGCACAGGGATAGACGAGTGCGGGGACACGCGGTATTTAATAACCCCACAAACGGGGCTGCACGTCGCTAATGAGAAGGTGACGCACCAACCGGAGTTTTTCAGGCTTCCGCGAAAGTGAGAAGGATACGTTGTGCAGTGTTTGTGGATCTTTTTTCTGTTCGCTTTATTGTCACACTTTTACTACGCTTCAGATGTCGAAAAAATGGTGCAGCCGCGCGTCTGACTATACGTTCTGGCGCGTCAACATGAATCCACGTGCGCTTAGGCGCGTGTGGCAGCGTTATGAATGTACTGGGCTAGGGCGGTGTTGCGCTGCTGAGGGAAATACTACAGCGTAGACTTAGAAATTTTGTTCCCTTGGTAGACCCCCCTGGGACACCACGCACACGTGCACACCTAAACATTTCCAGTCTACCTGTTTTGCACTCATGCGAAGGGCGTGTGCTGGCAAACATAAGGTAGGCGAAGGCTCTGCAGAAGAAAATCCGAAAAAGGGGAAAGCGCGAACTGTACACCGGCCGGTAACGAGTGTTGCTGTTCGATATTTTTTATAGTAATTAAGTAACTGTAACATTATTTTTGTTACAGTTGCTGCATAAAATGTAACAGTGTTACAGTTTCAAGTTACTCTAACCTAAAGCTAACTAGTTACAGTTGCAAGGTACTGAAAAAGTAACTAGTTACTGTAACGCCTTACTAGTAACTAGTTACCGCCCAAGACTGCTGCTAACGCCGGTTCGGAATAGTTCTAGATATATGCGAGATGCTTTTTATTTGCAATGGGCGTACACAGGCTGATGATGATGACCTAGAAGAGTGCAGGATCAGGTTGACCCGGTCGCAAATAGACCCTGGGGAATGGCACAGAAATGCCCCGTACCTAAAATTACCTCAAACATTTCGTTCAAATTTAACTTGTGAAATATTACAGCTGCTGCACTTCCTGCATCAATTGCAACAAAAAATGTGCAACAAAAATTGCCGTCATTCTGCGAAGACAGCATACTGAGTTCTTCCTTTCGTGCTACAAACTTAAACAAAACGAAAGGGATCGTTCAGCAAGCTCCCTCAAATGAGCAAAGATAATGATGTACGCTTTTGAAAGCACCGTGGTAAGCAAAACCTCCTAATGGTTAAGTAAGCATTGCTCTGAAAACAGTAGCCTCCAAAATGTTCGCAGCTAAAACAATTAGGAAAACATTGGCAATGCCCCAGACGCAGTACAACAAAAGAAAGACGTTCACTTTAGCTACAACAGGCCACTTTTGTGAGAGCATCTATACCCATTGTATTTGGAATGAAACAATATTCTCATTCCCGTCAAACCTGAAAATTTTTCCCACCTGCGTATACGTGGAAGCACTCTACTCAGCACTGGAGACTTATGACGCTGGCTCACGTCGCGAGCTTCAAACCATGTCTCAAGTATCAGCTGTTCTTCGCCATTGATTATTTCTAAGCTACAAAAGTAGGATTTTTACAGTTTAATATTGCGCTGCCCCCAGACCCACAAAGCCCGATGCCTTGATTTTGTGGAAGTCTATGGTGAAACCATGGGTCCACAGTGCCACGTCGTCGGCGTGGAGGTTGTCAAGCGCCTCTTCGGCATTCATTGCCGCAATTGCGGTTGTGCGCCCCTCTTTGACAGTTGTGCCGTCATCGCTCGCCACGCCTATCAGAAGGCAAGAGAAATAATTCAGGCAGCCGAAATACCAGGCCTGAGGGATCGTTGCGTGACCCCGCCATCCGTGGCCTTGTGAGATAAGGAGATTGGCTATCTGAGGGGGGGTTGTGCTACTTTAGTTAATGCTTCGTGATGCCTTGTGTTCGACGTCACAGCATTGTGCGAAGTATTCTGTATGCAAATTTTGCATGACCTGTTTTTTTCTGTTCTCTCCTATATTTGTTTTTTTATAATATTCCGCACAAGTGTTTAAAACTCAAGCATTTGTTCAAAAAACTCAGTTAAAAGTTCCCGCTTGTGCCCGCCGCCTCCCTGTGTCCTCTGTCGTGTTTTTGCGTTACACGAAGTTATGAATAAACGCTACCAACGAGCCCAAACGCAAACTCCTATAAGCAGTAGTTTTGAGTTTTAAAAACCTTCGTTCTTGTACGTGTTCTAAGAAACAATTCTTGGCAGCACTGGCAGCAATATGATTGTATTTTTTTTCGGCGTTCTGCAAAATTAAAAGGAATAAGTTGCTGCAATAGCATGTTTTTACTATGGTACTGTCGGATAAAAAAAAAAGACGTGCGCTAAGACATCCATGATTAATTGTCTGATACGATGGCGCGAGTTTTGCATTGTAAGTTTTATTCGACATATGCGCGTTACCTGCTAAATTCTGCTGTTTTAAAAAGAAAAGATACATACAAATCCTTGCCATCTTCATTAACGTGAAAGCTGGGAATGGGCGAAGCATGTAGTGCACAAGTGTAATTAACATCATATTTTACCATATTTTTTTTTCTATAAAGACCCCAGAAGGCGGTATTACATGAGAGGAGGATAAACAGGGTATAAAGAACATTTGCCACATAAGGGCATGACCTAAAGCGTATGAATAACTTTTGCCACATCGAGGGTATTATAGTGGATACAAAAACATTTGCATATTTAGGGGCGGGTATGCAAGGTTCAAAAACATTTCGAGAAAGGTTTTGAATGTAGTAGTATAAAAACTTTACCTTAAGGCCTCACTGAGAAACTGGTTACATTTTAGTGAAGATTGATCCGCAGGTGAGTGGTTTGGGAGGTCATTAAGTCCTTCGCAGCACGGGAAGGAAGGAGGAGGAGAAGGTAGCTGTTCTAGCACCGTCACGGGACCTTTGAGCGGGTGGTTGGTTCAGTGACAAATGTGCTTCGGAGGCTTCCGGAGGTGTATGGTGAATGGTTGAGGGGCGAATAAAACAACTTGTGAAACAGAGAAAATGTGGCCATGCTGCGTCGAATGGAAAGTGCTTGTTATCCAGATTGGGCTTTTAGCATAAAACACTAAAGTGAAAGTGAATAAAACGAAGCTATGAATCAGGCAGAAGGATTTTGATTTCAGTCGAGGTCATTGAGAAGGTAAATTAGAGGCGGGCTTGATATAGCTGAGGCATGCTTCAGTTTTGGCCTAATGAGGTGTGTTTATGCGCGCAGTTTACATGCTGTGGCGCGCAGCGTAAATTACCCTACATGAATCCAAATATTTTGTTTGCTGATGAGATAAAAGTTATAACGTCGGCATTCTAAGTTGCATAGGCGGACAGTGTGACACCTAGATATTAGAAGCAGTGTACTTTTTCTAGTGGGGAGTTAGTAATGTAGTATGGGAATAGAAAACGGTTTTTGCTTCGCGTGAAGGAGAGAATTCGCAATTTGTTGGAGTTCAGCTAGAGAAGCCAATATTCACACCATTCTTGAATGTTATTCAGATTGTGTCGCATGTTTTGTTGATCGGAAGCATTAGCTATTTTACGATAAATCACGTACTGGTCGGCGAACATATGGATTTTCCAAGACACAGTTAGGGGTAAGGGCTTTATGTAGGTTAGAAAGAACAGCGCGCCGAGGACACACCCTTGCGGAACACCTCACGTTAGTTCGAGAGGTTTAGGGAATTATTTATTTACGTGCACGAATTGAGAACTATTTTCCAAAAAAAGATGGCATTCATCCTGATCCGTCGAGATATAGGACGGATAACTTCTGCATTTGTTTGATGTGCGGAGATGTATGGAATGATTTCGCGTTGTCACGAAAAAAGGCGTCAGTGTGCGCATTGGGCCGAAACTTTTATTAAACTCGTGAATAAAGAGCGCTGATTCTGTTTCGCGTTAAAAGCCATAGCAGAAGCCATGCTGACAGGAATGAAGAAAACTTTGAAATAAAACAATCAATAATATGAGAATATTTGACTTATTGAATGACTTCGCATGCAATGCTGTTAAGGAAATGGGACGATAATGGGGCTGGAGTTACTGCCACCTGGTTTGTAGGTTAAAACGACCTTGCGAATTTTGTATTCTTCCGGAAAGTCACCAGTGGTGAGTGACTGTGACAGTATGAAATTCAAATATGGCAAATTTTTGCTTGCGATGTCCTTTCAGTTTCGAAATTATTTCGTCTATGCCACATGATGACGAAAGTGTAATGTTGTTTTATTGCAGAAGAACTGCTTTCTGTGTAAAATGCTAGCTCAAGCATGCTGGAAGTTATCAGAGTAGTGGGAACGGAACGTATATTGGGCTCTTTGGTGTACACCGATAAAAATGCAGTAGCAAAGTGGTCATCAAACCAGGCACCTATGGTCAATTCTCCTGATTGCTTAGTCAGGCTGATAACTAGAGATTGCTTTTGATTGACGTTCTGCCAAACGTTTTTTACGTTATCACTTAGCATGTTCGGGAGGACTGCCTGCTTGGCCTTGTGAATTGATGAAAGATAGCCATTTTTGGCGGAGTAGTGTTTATCTCATCCTAACAGCACTCCTTTTAATAATCCTGTGCGGAGAAGGCGTTTTTTCTTGTCCCGTAGTCGCTTTAACATTTTAGTATTACACGGCTTTCGCTGCATGGCACGAAATGTAGTCTTCGGAGTAAATTGAGTTTTCAGCTCTCAAAGCTCACTAACGAATCGGCTATTAGAGTTGTCCTCAAAATCTGGGAAGAAGCTTCTGAGTTGGCAGTAATTCCTTCATAGTTACCTTTATCATTAAACAAATTGTTTTGTTAGCAATTCGCTTTCGCGTCGTTCTGGATATAAGAAGGCATCTGCATTTGTAACTTTAAGGTCACTAAGGTCTTCGAGATAGGCAATCGATGATACGCCATAAGTATAGGAGGTTAGAATGTGACCAATGATGCTGGCAGAATTCCCGTAACACGTTTTGCTGTGATACCAGTTCTGATACGGTAAAGTTGAAACAAGTATGTGTACCAAAAAGCCCTGTTTTCTGCACTGCTTAAGTATACGTAAATTTTATTAAGCCTTAGTGGTTTCCTTTAACGGTTTGTCTGGTTTTACAGTAATATTAGAAAGAAAAAAGTCGCCAAGCAACAAAATATGGGCATTCTAGCAGGCATTAGTGAGCGCGTTTAGCGCTCTGTTGTTTTTGTTTTACAAAGACTGGATTTTTTTTTGGTGGCACATAGCAGAAGCCAAGCCGTACGTCTGAGGTTGAGCCTGACAGAGTAGCCATATGATTTCTAAAGGAGTTGCTATGCTTATGGGAGAACAGTTTAGTTTTGGGCCAACGGCGATTGGTACACCACCTCTGGTAGTGCATAAGAAATCTTTTCGGCATACGTGAAAGTTAGATAGATTTGCAAGAATTTCTGTGTCCATCACGTCATCCGTAAACCACGTTTCTCTTAGCACAGCCATATTAGAAGTCGATGCCGTCGCAGGGCTAGATAATTTTCTCTTTTCGGTGGAAAGCTGCATATGTTAGTATAGACTACATATAAGGAAAGATTGTTTTCTTTTGAATTGGGGGGGAGCAGTTCATTACGTTCTTCAGTCGAGGCGTTTGCTATGCGTCTTTTTATACAGCGTGTGAAGCATTGTCAAGAATGCGACGTTTCTAGACCATATAAAGGGTTGTAGAAAGCATCTAAAACTTTTTGATTTTTTATTCGCGAATTTAAATAAGTGTGTGTGGGTGGTTGGTACATACTGGAAGGAGACTTTGCCAATGCTGGAGTCTCTTTCTTTTATTTCGGGGCATTAAAATTATGGTCTGTTTGGTTTTGCGAAAGATTAAATTTTCTATTCTTTGGCGTGGCTTTTAGTGGCATTGCGTACGAGGCGACGCGCGAAATGTATTTGTTTTGGGTCGACGCCTATTCGGAGGCGTTCAAGACAGTGTTAAATAATTAGCTGTTGTGCATGTGCATTTGTTTCAGGTGGGTTAGGGTCGGGGACGTTTTAGAATATAAGGTCTTATACCATGAGCGATTTTTTGCGTTGTTTAATGTCGCCTCCAGCTTGTAAATAAACTTGTTTGTTTCGGTTGTGTCTTAACGGATCCATTCAAGACATGATTCTAGAGGCGAAAAGTTGTGGTAGTTGTTTTTAGTTCTATTATGGGTTTACTTAGGTATGTGACCGTTTGGTTGGTTGTTTATAGGTGTTTCTGTAGCTGTTGCCGCATAGTGGAAAGTGTACCTTAACCAGCTGACATTTTTTCTAGTTCGGCGAGGATTTCTTTCATTTCAGGGCCAGGGTAAGTATTGATATCACCTGATATCATTAGCAGTAGAGAGCAAGTGGTATGGGCGCATTGTGGGCTGTGGGCTCGGAAGCTGCACCACGCAGTAGATTCTTGTCGTCTTCGCAAGTAGGCTATTTTGACTAACCTGCATGACCAGCCCAAAGCGGTAAGTGGGTTTGGACGTGGCACAGCTGCTGAGCCTATGAAGTGCTGCCGACGGGCGTTGCTCTTTTATAGCGAGGGGGGGGGGTAGCGATCATGTTCGCTGCGATGTCGCGTTCCAGGTAGAAATGAGGGTTGGGGGTCTGGTCGGGTTTTTTCCAGCATTGGTGTAGCCGCGGGGAAAGCGTGAGGGGAGTACCTGCCTCGCTTTCACAAGGCAGGATAATTCTCTTTCAAGCGAAGATCAATGAAGAACTCTCCAGGGCGGGAGATAGCAGGAGCAGGACCTTTGCCATAATAACTGCATGAACAGGGCAAACGGTAAGAAAGTTGTAAGGGCTACCTAGTCCACCCTTGGCGCCTTTGCGTATTTGCCCACAGAGATGAAGCCTCTGGGGGCTCATGGTATAAAGCTCTGTTTGAAGCACGAAGCCTTCTTGTGCGAGGCGTAACAAACGAATATTCTTGTGTGTTATTTTTTTTTTTGGTATGCGTTGCTATCTAGCGCGAGGCATAAACGATTGTCCCGGTTTTATGGCACAGTGATACATTGCCGAAAGGAGAAGCCGACAGCCTAAGCCCCGAAGGAGATTTGCCCGTGAAAGTTGCAGACAGCAAATTTCGGTGCTATCATGGCAGAGGCTCGACGAATACGGTTCTCAAAGACTGCTCTAATATTTGTTTTATGCAATGACACGTTTTGATTTCTAATTTTTAGTTAAGATTTCCGTTTTTCCATGTGTTCTAGGAAATAATACTTCTTTGGAGACACACACATTAGGAACAAAGAAGTTGAAGGCAGTAGATGTTTCTGCTCAGGTGTCTGTGTTTGGAACAATCAGCTGCGCTAAGACTGCGGTTGTCCGTTACGATGACGAATATTTTGCATTGTGCAAATTAGTTAATTTCTGCTGTTTTACATGTGTTCTAAAAACACTTATTGATACTACTAAAACTAAATTATTGGGGTTCATCGTGAGCACTACTGATAAAGAGAAAGTCAAGCAAGCCAAAGTTGTTGCTAGAGCGGTGGCGGTTATATAGAATATGAGCGGGATGTCTCTTGTGACCAGTCTTTTTATACAAATATTACTGTTTTACCTGGTGCGTTTTTTCTGAACACCAGTGTTTTGCACGTGTTCAGAGACGCAATACGCTACACTACAGAGAAAAAAATTATTTGTTCAAAATTTGGAGATTTACACCATAAAAAGGACGTTAAAGGCAGGAGAGGTTTACGGTGGGGAATGTGGCGGTTGGAAGAATGAGGAGCGTGAAGACTGCTGTCATCAGTAGTGTTTTACGATAACGTCTATTTTATTATGTTAGTTTGCGTCAACACCTGCGTCTTGCTACTCTTTTAAAAGATCATAATGAAGACGAACGGTACACATAGTGCAGTCACAACCGTACGGCGGTGCGCCCTGAGCAATAACAGCGTATGTGGCTTTGCTAGTGAAAGGTGAACCAGCAGCGTTGACGATGACGACGACTGACAGACTGCAGCATCGTCAGCGACGAGTGCCAGACAGTTAACCGGCTCTATCTTAAATCTCAATTCCGGCCTCTCCACTGCTATTTGGGCTGTGAGCAATTTCCCCATTAGAATTGGTGGAAGTTGCTTCGTTGGTGACATCTGTACGCTAGAGCTCCGCAACACGGCGCTTACCAAAGCCATGGCCTCTCCCCGTGAGGCCGAGTCAGAGCCTGCCGCTACAACGACGGCCATCACCTCCGCCGGTTCGGTTTGTCAGCGGGATTCACGCCTACGTCAGGATAGTACAGACCTCAGTGAGAGTAATACCGGACGGACATATAGGATGCAGTGTAATTACAACATATTTGACAGGTTGACAACCACTCGAAGATAATAAGGGTAAATAAACAAATATGTTCACAAGGAGGGATCCGTAGCTTTCCACGGTACTCGCTGGCGCTAGGCCCACAAAACAGTTGTGCTAAGCACGGCTCACAAGTGTGCCTTGTTGGAGCACAGTTGTCGTGGAGGGTGAGGGTCACACAGCTTGGCCGCCCATTTCACGGACAGGTCACGAGCCAGCTGGTGCGAGACGCTCCAGAACACCACGGACACCAAGCAGACCAGACCCGAAAGTCGAGGGGCAGGCCTCAGCAAACCGGTGGTCCGAGCAGGCGCGTGAGGCCGCTGATGCACCACGAACGTCGGCACCACAGCAGCGGGAACCCTGCCTCGAGCAGGTACCGGACGATGCGCAGTGCCTTGTAGTCACTCGTGCCCGAGTGGGTAGCCACACCAAGACGACACCTCGCCTTGGTGACCGACCGATGGCGACGGTCTGGTAATGGCAGGCACGTCGGCCAGACGTCTGAAATTGGAATGCCCAATCTAACCATGCCCTTTCTTGGTAGCCACGCACTATCCGGGTTCGCTGTTAAAGGACGGGAATCATTCTGAAAGAATGGAATAGCTCACGAATGATCCTGATCTCAAAGCAGAGCAAATCACCAAATATAGACAACCTCCGTCCAATCTCACTGACGTCCTGCGTTGGCAAGGTGTTCCAGCACGTCCTAATGGCACAGTGGCAAGATCACCTAAGAGACAACGACCTCTACCCCGCAAGGATGATTGGGTTTCTACATTATCTATGCACACAAGACGCCATGCTGCTGTTGAGACACCTAACCATCGACAGTGACACGTGAGACACCAGGGCTGTGTTGGGCCTCTACCTACAAGGAGCTTTTGATAATGTTAACCACTCGGCAATACTGGAGCAAGTTTCGAGGTTGACATGGGCAAACAGTCTCACGAGTATATCAAGAGCTTCCTGACAGGGCGAACAGTGGTGCTCATCGCCGGAGACCTCGAGACGAAAGCCAAAGAGATTGGAAGCCGAGGTACGCCTCCAGACTTATGATCTCGCCGCTCTTATTCAACGTGGTGATGTTCAGGCTCACCCACCAGCACGCAGAGGATGAGAACGTCGAGCATATGGTGTATGCCGACGATTTCACCAGGTGGGTCAAGGGAGGTGGCGATGCCCAAGTGAACGAGGTCCTGCACAAAGAAGTGAGGACCGTCGAGAGGATCCTCGAGAGGAGCCTCGAGAGCACTGGCCTGAGATTCTCACCGAGTAAGTCTGAGCTAATTTTGTACAATCCCAAAGACATCTTGGACAACGAAGAGAACGAGACGAGATTAACATCTACACCGAGGACGGGTCGGCGATCTCCAAGGTATTCGACATCAGAGTACTGGGCATGCTTCTCAACGAGAAGGGCAACAATAGGGGCACAATGGAGAAGATCGCAGGCAAGGCGGCCGCGCCATTCGGCTCATGAAACGGGTTTCCAACAGGCAGACGGGATGCGCGAGGAGCACCTCATATGGCTGGTGCAATCATTCGTCAAGAGCCACATAAAATACGCGGCAGCGTTTTACAAGTGGAAAACCAATGACAAAAAAAGCTGGAATCGCTTATCCGAAGTACGTATAGGACGGCCATTGGACTACCCGAGTCCACAAGTACCGAGTGACTGCTAATCCTCGGCTTAGACAACACCTTGGACGAAGTCATCCAGGCCCAACAGGTGGCGCAGCTAGAGAGCCTAACCATAACCAAAGCAGGCAGAAGAATCCTGGAGAAGCTTGGCTACCACTACCATGAACAGCAGTGAACCAAGTCGCAGCTACTTGGCGACACCAGGGACAAAATCCAGGTGGATGCAGTCCCGCGCCACGTGCACCCGGTGTACAACGAGGGCAAGCGGCGCCGACGGGCCAAGGCGCTGGCGGAGCTCCACGCCGGGGACGCTGGAGCTCGCTACGTCGATGCAGCAGAATACTTCAACGAATGTGGCTTTGTGGTGATGGTGGTCGACGCCGAAGGCAACCTCCGAGCGGCGGCCAGCGTTTCAAGCGGCAGACCCGAGGAAGCAGAGGAGGTGGCGGCTGCGCTGGCCCTCAAAGATTCAGGCTGCACAACGGTCCTGTTGATACCAGGCAAGCTGGTAAAAACCTGTCCAGAGGCAGGGTTTCCCCTATACGGGAGAAACTACTGCGAAGACAACCAAGCCCCATGGGGAAGACAAGAATCAAGTGGTTCCCGGCCCACGCAGCGACTGTATCGGCACGTGCTGAGCACCACGATGAAACCGCACATGCTCGTGCTCGCGAACTCACTAACCGCGCCGAGCAAAGTGTCGGAGAGCATTTGTGGCACAGCACACGAGACCAAATGACTACCTAGAATGAAATTACTCAGGCCCATCGACTTGCCAAACGCAAGCTCCTGCCGCCCTGCAAAGAATTGAGCACTGAGCAGACGGTTATCTATAGGCAACTCCAAACAAAGACGGTTCCGAGCCCCTACCTACAGTAGAAAATGTACCCGGAGACATAACCTGATGCCACCTGTCGGGTGTGTCGCAAACTTCCAGCAAACCTCAAGCACAACTTCTAGGATTGCCTCGCATACCAGAACGAATCAAACACAAAAACGATATCACCTGCTTTCAAGGAGGTGGTGCGGACTGAAGACCAATATCTTCAACTACAGGCTGTCCAGCGAGTCATCGTGGCGCTGGCCAGGCAGGAGGACCCCGCCGACCCGGTGATGGGGAGCGGGGAACCCCTAGCCGGGTTGGCTACATCGGCGGTGACGACTGCGGCCAAGTGATGAAGACGTAGCAATAGGACTTTACTTGCAGGCCCCAAAAAGGTTTTTCCTATCCAATTCAATCCTGGGGTCGCAGCTCTGTCTCACACCACCCCGTCGTCTTCCTCTTGTCGATGGTATGTCCTTTCCCAGCAGCCGCTACCGGTGTTGCAAAACCGTGGTTCTGTATCTAGGAAAAGGACACAACCTTACCAGCGTGGTAAGGATTGAAATCAAATTTTGACGAACTTTCGGCCTCCCTGCAGTGCAAAAACTTTGTGCGGTAGAGCGTTCACGTAAACGTGCTCAGTAGCAGGTTAGAACGTCACTAGCTATATAGAGGCTGTTGTGGATTTGTGCAAGGCGGCTCTCGTCGCGATGAGTAAGACGGCCAAATCAACACATCATTGAAGAAATTTCTGACGACACCTTGAAATGCTGCTGGCCAAGAATCTGCAAACGGTTGCCGATGTCATCACTCTTTCTCAGACTTACGATAAACTTGCAAAACAGCTAGCTCAGACACGGCGATGTTTGGCTTAGGATGGGTGATTGTCGAGCATTACTCCTAATTCCGACGACGCACATTGTCGACGCGAAATTCATCAACTCATGTGAGAAGTAATGTCTCACCAGCTTTTTTATCCCCAGTCGCAAACGCGACAGAGAGACGAGCCGAGACAGTCTGAAAGCTATGCCATGCACCCAGAAACTGAGGCCCCATTTTATTCCACGCTCCTGGCGCTCGTGGCTGCATGCGCACCGGCGCCGCGAGGCCCGTACTCATTGGTTGTCACTCAGCATCACTGCCGTCGCCGCTATGGCGCCGCCACAAAGAGTAGTGGTGTTCAGGGTGGAATGGTGGATGCTGGAGTGGAACGCAGGCAGGGCAGCTTCAGTGAAAGCGGGCTTGAGGCGCTGATGAAAACGACGTTGTCGCGGCCATTGACACAAACTGTAAACGTCTTCTCAGGGCGTGAAATGACGATATGAGGGCTGGTGTATGGCGGTTGAACTGGCCGGTGGGTACTGTCGACACGAATGAAAACGTATTGTCAGTGAGAAAGGTTTGGATGAAAAAAGTGTGCTTGGTGGAACACGACCATGGTGATTACGGGAAGATAATGCCGAAAAACAAGGTTTAATCGTTCACGGGGCTTTCCTAGACGAAAGGTTGCCTTGCGGCTGTGGAGGAACCAGGAAGTCTGCCGGTAAGCACAAAGATGTGCCATAGACCAATTTAGAGGCGGCACAACAAAGATCTTCTTTAATGACAGTGCGTAATCCTAGCAGCACAAGAAAAAGGCGTGCTATCTACTGTTTAGGCGATTCGTGAGCCATCAGTGAAGCCTTCAGCTGACGATGAAACCTCTCGACCTTGCCGTTGGATAAGGACGGTAGGCCGTTGTTTTCAGGTGAGTTACACCGAGTAGACTATTCAAACAGCGAATGAGCGTAGACTCAAATTGGCGGCCATGATGTGTTAAAATTTCCGACGGCACGCCAAGCGGGCGATCCACATGGACATAAGTGTGGAAGCAACAGTCTCAGCCGTTCTATCGTCGATTGGAACCGCCTCCGGCCAGCGACTAAAACGGTCCATAACTGTCAAGATGTAACGGTAGCCCTTAAATGGTGGTAGCGGGCCAACGAGGTCGACGTAAATTATGGGGAACCTAGAGTCTGGCAAGGAAAAATGGGCCACAGGTGATGTGGTGTGCCGAGAGTCATTGCATTGCTTTCAGGCGAAACAGGAACGAGCCCATGCGCGTACGTCAGTATTCATGCAAGGCCGGACGTATTTCTCGGCAACCACACGCCGTGAGGCACGAACTGCAGGATGAGAGAGACGGTTAATAGAGTTGAAAGAAATGCGCCTCAGAGAAGCAGATAAGTACTGTCGTCTGCGGCCGGAAACCGGATCAAATTCGCAAACGATGGTGATTCCTGAATCAGGGCAGGTAATGTCCTGGAGTTATAGACATTGTAACGTGGCGGCAGGACAGACGACGTGAACGATGAGACAGTCGAACGATCTATTTACAGATTATTTACATGGCGGCCAAGTCAGAGCCCGCGCAGGCAGAGCGAACAGACAGATCTTCGTCGTCGTAGGCTGGGATTACCGAGCCACGCTGCGTTGACCTCTTCATCGTCTTCTCGTGGACGACTGGCTTGCCGCGTTTGAACGGGTGAGCACTCGTAACAATTGGGACAACCGCCTCAAGCTCAATAACGTGGAATATTCTTTGACTGGGCTCGCGGAGAAATGGTTCCTGAACAATGCAGCCCGTCTTGAAACGTGGCCAGAATTTAAAGCCGACTTCCAAGCAGTATTTGGACGCCCCGCTGTACGAAAACTCCGGTCGGAGCAGCGTTTGCGCGAGCGTGCACAGAAAAATGGTGAAAACTTCATTTCGTACATCGATGACGTCGTAGATCTGTGCAGGAGGATCGACAGCGCCATGCCCGAAACGGACAAGATCAAGCACATCCTGAAAGGCATCGAAGACGATGCCTTCCAATGCTCCTCGCGAAAAACCCCCAAACTGTGGCAGAGGTCGTTACCATTTGCCAGAGTTTCGACGAGCTGCGTAGGCAGCGGGCTCTCACTCGGCGACCCGTCGTACAAGATCAGTTTATTCCAGCTTGGCTGCTAACGACACTGATGGTAGTTATTTCAGCGAATCCAGCAGTTGTGGGCGCGAGGAAGTGGCTCGTCAATTGTCCCTAATGCCAAACGTTCCGGAGCGTAAATCTTCCTCAGCCCTGACCTCCGGACCATTGTCCAAAAACAAGTTGCGCAGTCCCTTCCAACGGCACTGCAGTCAACTCCTGTTGTTGTCGCCCCCGTGCCCTATTCCGACGCTACGCCGACAGCCCCAGTCACCACAACTTGGCTTATGCCGATTCTATACCCTCCATGCCGATGGCCGCTCCACCGACCTTTATTAGACTCTGTCCCACGGCGACCTATGCTGAAGTCGCAGCCAGGTACATACATCAAAGCCCCGTCTTTCTGCAGCCCCGCGTACCTGTACGCCCCCCGGTATGCTCTGGTCCGCAACTCACTAATCCTTGGAGGACGCTGGACAATCGTCCAATTGCTTTGCATGCAGGGCTCATGGCCATGTGGCCCGCTATTGCCGCCGCAGTATGACAACTGGACGCAACCCTGCCACGGCTTATTCCTACGCCCCATCGCAACTCATTCAGGAGGGCGCCGCGTATTCGCCGGTGACATCTATGCCCTCCGAAAGCCGTGACTTCGCCGGCCCGCCGATCTTCGTCCCGCGACGACGATCGCTGTCGCCCATGCGTCGTCGTCCTACCCCAACGCAAGCGGAAAACTAGGCGCCGCAGTTCCGGAGGCAAGAACTGCGTCGTCGTCGATCTGCCCAAGACCTCCTCCCTCTCCCGCAACATCATTAGTATTGTCATAGATGGCGCCGAAATCTTAGCCCTTGTCGACACTGGAGCCGCCGTTCTGTCATGGACGCCAAACTCTGCCGCCGCTTAAAGAAGGTCACGACGCCGCACCTCGGGTTTCTTATTGCGGACTGCTACGGCTCATCCCATAGATGCACTCGGCGTGTGCACTTGCCCGTGCCGTTATTCGAGACGTCCTATACGTTATCGAGTTCGTTGTCCCGCCTTCGTGCTCCCACGATGTAATACTGGGGTGGGACTTCCTTTCCCAACATGGAGCTGTAATCGACTGTGGCCGTGCCGAAGTAGAGCTCTTCCCGTCCATAGATCCTACCGCTGATGACCCGCCCGCTTGTTCTGCCGTAAAACTGGTCCTCGCGGAAGAAGTTAGCATTCCTCCTCATTCCGCCGTCCTTGCTTCTTTATCGTGCCCCTCTCTGTCCAATGCGACAGTACTCTTTACGCCTTCTACCCTGTTCTACCAGCGCCGAAATCTTCCGCTTCCTTTCTCCCTGCTTCCAATCCGCAACAGCGAAGCTACACGTCTCCTTTCTAACTACGGCTCATGTCCTGCACCTTGCAACGCGGAGAGTGCGTCGGCCACGTCGAGACCGTAGCTTCTGTTGTGGCTGTGGATTTCCAGATGATTTAACAACCATTTACGTCAGTGGACTCTGCGCTCCTGCAGCAGCGACACCCCAACCGTCTGCAGATGTCTTTCTTCGCGCCGTTGATGACAAGCTTTCGTCGTCCGAACGAGACCAACTTCTTGCATTGCTGCACCGATTTCGGACGTCTTTTGATTCTGTCCAGACTGGCCTCGGGCGTACCACCACTGTTGAACACATCATCGACACTGGAAGTCACGCACCATTACGACAACGTCCCTACCGTGTTTCTCCTACTGAACGCCGCGTAATTGACGAACAAGTCGAGGACATGCTCCAACGTGGTGTGATTCGACCATCCACGAGTCCATGGGCGTCACCGGTAGTGCTTGTCAAGAGAAGGACGGTTCTATTCGGTTTTGCGTCGATTACCGACGGCTTAACAAGATAACCCGCAAAGACGTATATCCTTTGCCAAGAATCGATGACGCCCTCGATTGTCTTCAAGGCGCAGAGTTTTTTTCTTCAGTTGACTTACGCTCAGGATATTGGCAGGTCCCCATGGCGGAGGCTGATCGTGCAAAAACGGCCTTTGTTACTCCAGATGGCCTCTGTGAGTTTAACGTCATGCCGTTTGGCCTCTGCAATGCGCCTGCAACCTTCGAGCGAATGATGGACAACATTCTCCGTGGACTCAAATGGCAGAATGCCTTTGTTACCTGGATGATATTGTGGTCTTTTCTCCAGATTTTTCAACACATCTCATGCGACTTGAGCAAATTTTGACGTGCTTAACTACCGCAGGACTGCAGCTAAACCTCAAGAAGTGCCGTTTTGCTGCACGACAGCTGACCATCCTCGGCCACGTTGTCTCTAAAGCGGGGGTGCTGCCGGATCCTGCCAAGTTGCGTGCTGTGGCAGAGTTCCCGAAGCCGACATCAGTGAAGGCCCTTCGCAGCTTCATTGGGCTGTGTTCGTATTTTCGCCGCTTCGTACGGAACTTTGCATCCCTCATCGCGCCACTGACACAGCTCCTCAGCAAGGAAGGCAGTATCTCTGAGTGGTCAACGGCTTGCGACGACGCTTTTGCTAAACTGCGTCATCTCCTTACATCTCCGCCAATCCTGCGCCATTTCGATCCCGACGCCCCTACCGAGATTCACACCGATGCGAGCGGAGTCGGTTTGGGGGCAGTTCTCGCACAACGGAAGGCAGGTTATGACGAGTATGTGGTCTCCTACGCAAGTCGTACGCTAACAAAAGCCGAGACCAACTATTCTGTGACAGAGCGAGAATGCTTAGCTGTTGTTTGGGCGCTTGCAAAAGTTCCGCCCGTATCTCTACGGCCGCCCTGTCGAGGTTGTTACGGACCACCACTCGCTTTGCTGGCTGTCCTCACTAAAAGATCCGTCCGGTCGCCTAGCACGCTGGGCTTTGCGACTCCAGGAATATGATATTCGCGTTACCTTTAGGTCAGGCCGGAAGCACCATGACGCTGATGCCCTTTCTCGCTCCCATTGCCGCATGAAAGTGAGCGACTCTCAACTACGATTGTTACCTCTCACCACTGGGATACAGTCCATGTCATCCGAGCAAAGAAAGACGCCTGGATTTCCTCCATCTTCAAACTCCTGTCAGGCTCATCGGCGAAAGGTGCATCTCGAAATCTACGCCGGCAAGCGTCGCACTTTGCCATTCGTGACGGTCTGCTGTTTCGACGCAACTACCAACCCGAAGGTCGCAAGTGGCTCCTAGTAATTCCACGCCACCTACGTGCACAAATATGCGCATATTTTCACGACGAGCCGCACTGCGCCCATGCTGGTGTACCCAAAACCTACCAACGTTTGCGCCTGCGGTACTACTGGCGCGGCATGTACCGTTTTGTTCGTCAGTTCGTTCGTTCCTGTGTTCACTGCCAACGCCGCAAATCTCCGCCTCGCCAAGGAATTGGACCTCTACAACCTTTACCATGTCCAGAACGACCCTTCGACCGCGTCGGCATCGACATCTATGGGCCTCTCCCTTGCACGGCAGCTGGAAACAGGTGGGTTGTTGTGGCTGTTGACCACCTGACCCGATATGCAGAGACGGCAGCACTGCCGGCTGCAACTGCGCCTGAAGTTGCCTCTTTCCTCCTTCGACACTTCATTCTACGACATGGAGCGCCTAGAGAACTACTCAGTGACAGAGGAAGGGTTTTTCTGTCTGAAGTTATAGAAGCCCTCCTCACAGCCTGCCGAACCATCCATCGCACCACAACAGCGTACCACCCACAGACCAATGGTCTCACCGAACGTTTCAACCGGACGCTAGGGGATATGCTCGCAATGTACGTGGCATCTGATCATTCTAATTGGGACACCATCCTTCCATTTGTTACATATGCGTATAACACCGCCAAGCAAGCCACGACTGGCTTCTCTCCGTTTTCCTTTTGTATGGACGCGAGCATACTTCCTTATAGCCCTGATGACTCAGAGTGCACGCCCATCTCATACGTTGCGAAACACGCCGAAGAATGCCGCCAACTGGCACGTTCACTAACCAAGGAAGACCAACAACGACAGAAGACACAGCATGACGAAAGACCTCTGCACCAAGCTTCTTACCCGGATAACTTGTTTGGCTGTGGGTGCCAACGACTGCTCCTGGATTGAGCAGTAAGCTCATTTCGCGATACGATGGTCCCTACCGTGTCATCAAATGCACCTACCCTGTCAATTACATCGTCGAGCCTGTTGCCCCATCACCCGACCACCGACGCCGCGGCCGTGTTATAGTACATGTCCAGCGCCTCAAGCCTTACGTTGAGTTCCTCACCATTTCGACTCCCTGATCGCCAGGATGGCTCTTTTTCCCCGGGGGCAATTGTAAGGATGCCCGTCGCCAGCGCAATTCACGAAGAAGCAACCCGAGTATAGGAAGCACTGTCCACTCGCCATGAGAGGGTACGTGCCGAAACAGAGCATGATCATCGCAGTCAAGTGACAACGATAGACGGCAGCCGCATCGCGAACGCTTGGAAGGAAGAAGAGATGCCTCTCGCTTTTGCTCTCGGCCAACACTGCAGAGCGGACTTCGTGCTCCTGACTCCTAGAGCTGACTTTGAGCTGACCAGTCCTTTGGCCTTGGAATAAATCCTCCTTACAAGATGAATTCTTTGAAGAACTCAGAGTGCGGAGCTCTTCGTCATCTCGTTGGGCTTGAGCAAAATACTGAGTACTGAAACCGGAGTGTTGTAAGGCCGGAACACGGCTAAGGCCGTCGGCTGGTATGTTAACTGCTTTGACATGCTGAATCTCTGTCGTGAACTCTGCAAGATGCGCCAAATGTCACCCTCTCGGGGAGATTATGTAGTCTTCGATGTCTTGAAGGCTGTCGTAAGAGGCTTGTCATCGGTAAAGATTACGAAGCTGTGGCCCTCAAGAAAAAAAAAACTGAAATGTTTACAGCAAGGTATGCGGCCCGGGGCTCCCACCCGGAAGTGCTCTAACGTTGCTCTGTTAGAGAAAGCATCTTTGAAAAGAAACCGAGCGGGTACCAGGTGCCAAGGATGTGTTGCTGAAATACACCTTCCACCGCACAGTGGGAAGCGTTTGCCATCAGGCTGGTAGGAGCGTTGTGGCTCGGGTGCACAAGGAGAGTAGCAGAAGCCAGGCGCTCCTTGATGGTAGTGAATGCGTAATCGGGAGTTTCAGGCCATTCAAGCCTGCACTCGGGAGCCTTGGAAGCTTCAAGAGAAATTTCAAGAGGGTGCGCAATGGCCGTACAGTTTGGGATGAACCATCGGGAATAATTTACCAGTCCTAGAAAACGGCGCAGTTGGCGTAAGGGCTCAAGCCAAGGGAAGTCGATTATGGCCTTCACTCTGTGTGGTAGAGGGCGAATTGCATTACGGTCAACGAGGTGACCAAGAAACTTAAATTCAATGACGGCAACCCGAATGCCCACTTTTTGTTATAAAAATGAAGCCTTGCTCTGCTAGGCAAACGAAAGCTATCCGCAGATGTTGCAGACGCTCAGATAACGACGAACTGGCGGCACTAACTTCATCTATGCAGGTGAAAACAAAAGAAAAGCAACAAAGGACAACATCTATGAAGCGTTGAAAAGTCTTAGCTGCGTTGCGCAACCCGAAAGGCATCCGGGTGCATTCGGAGAGGCCCAAAGTTGTAATAATGGCAGTTTTATTGACGTCATCCTAGGCTACAGAAATTTGGTTGTAGGCTTTTTGAGGTCAGACTTTAAAAATATCATACATCCACTGCGGTTATTGCTGAAGTCTTGTATATTAGGTAGGGGTACCTGTCGGGTACAGTGACCACGTTCAAGGAGCGGTAGTCACCGCAGGTTGTCCAGACACCTGATTTTTTCGGAACCCTGTGTAATGACAAGGACCAGTTTCTGAAGGACGAGCGAGCAATTCATACCTGGACCATGTGATGAAATTTCTGCCCCGCGATTTTATGTTTCTCCGGAGCCAGGCGAGGTGCTACGGCATGCGTAGGTAGACCGGTTGTAAATATTTGATTAACGACGTCACGCTTCACTGGCTTTGTACTGTAAGGACGTGCAGTCAAGGAAGCAAACTCGTTCAGCACCTTCCGGTACGGAAGACGTAGGTCGTAAATAGGCGTGAACGCGACGGGTCAGATGGTAGACGATTGGCCGGTGACAGAAAGGCTGGTTGCGGCGTCCAGGATTCTTTTACAGCGATGTCAACAAAGAGGCAGAAGTTCAAAAGAAAATGGGCTCCTACAATGGCGTGAATCACATTGGCTACGAGGAAAATCCAGCGAAACGCACGGCATAGGCCGTTGTTTAAAAGCAGGGATGTTTTTTTGTACACGGGGATGCTGGACTTGTTAATAGCCTGGAGATGGCACAGTGGTGTTTGAGTGTAGTCATAGGATTTAGCGGGGAACTCACTCACTTCAGCACCAGTGTCCACAAGAAAACGCTGACCACTCATTTCACCCGTGTTGTAGAAGAGTCCGCTGTAGCTGGCTGAGGAATCAGTCGTTGCCGCTAACGATCCCTCGTCGCGTTTCCCGCCCAGCCACACGGAGGGGGGCAACGTTGGGCTGCTGCACCGAAGCGGCGGTGGCAACAGCACACGGAGTCAATGTGGTGAGGCTGCTGGTGTGTTCTATATTCCTGACGGTAAACGTGTGGCACCGAGGAATGGAGACTACGACGAAACCGACGAGTGTTGTACCCTTGCGACGCATGGTCGCCAGCAGACGCGATGACCTTCTTCATGTTTCGCATGCGCTCTTGCACAACGGTGACGTCGTAGGACACCGGTGAGAGCAAGGTGGTAGCTGCCACCATGGTGGTATGTTCGGAAGATCGAGTGGATACCCCCGCGGACGGAAACGAAGGTAGTGTGGCGGCCGTGCGCGGCCAATTGTGACACGAGGAGGTGAGAAGCCGTCGAGAGGATCATCTGCACAGATTAGGGAAGCTGTTGCAGGAGAAGTTCCTTCAGCAAGTGGGACCGCGGCAACAGGTGTGCCGCCGAGCAGGGTTTACAGTTCGCAAAAGAGCTGCGATAGTCGACGATCACCCAACTCCTCCGCAAAAAGCAGCCGCTGCAAACGCTGCCGTTCCGAAGGCCCCATGCGGTTAGGATAGCAGCCTGTATTGTGTCGTGAGGGTTCGTAGTAAGTGGGTTTGCAAGGATGTCATGAACTTCAACGCAATCTCGTTAGGTAGTTGCTGTTGGAGGTGGTTGAAGCGGGTCTCTTGCGGCGTGTTGTGTCTCACTCGGAAACTTGCCTTGCTTGAAGGAACCACACGTGGGGTGCTGAGGGCTGAAGGGGGGCAAACGAGAGGCGAAGGCGGAGAGGCAACTTGAAGAGGCAGCGGGGGACGCAGAACTGCCGCCGGTGTAGCGCGGAGGGTCTATTCTGGCTACTTGACTCCGCTGCAGCATTTGGGTCCCCAATGTCGCGAATGGGACAGGGAGACGAGCCGAGACATGTCTTAACGCTATGCTGCGCACCCAGAAACTGGGGCCCCTTTTATTCCACGCTCGTGGCGTTGGTGGCTGCTTGCGCAAAGGTGCCGCGTGGCCCGCACTCATTGGTTGTCATTTAGCCCCAGCTCAATCGCCGCTGGGGCGCCGCCACACCCGTATACACCAATGCTTGACGCCAGCCATGCCCTTTCTCTTACACGCGCTAAACAACAGAAAGCGGATGACGCACTCCCACGGTTCCGCCAACAGGCTCCTTTGGCCGCTTCTTTGACAGGTGCCAATAGTTCACCACCGACAGCTGCTCCTTTTTCTTATTTGACCACCGCGCCAGCTGTGCCCGTTTTTGTGGCTCTCATGTTCGCGGAAACCGTCGCAGCAGAATTGTAGAAGCTATGCCAAGTCCAGCGGTCATCCTGGTCATCCAACGCCGCCGGAAGACCTCAGTGCTAGAGAATCTTGCTGGTTCCTGTCCGTGGTGCAGAGATATCCGCTGGCACAGTCTCAACCCAAACGTATCACCAACGCTTTGCAGACGCACGACCACCGCCCAACCTGCTTTACTGCAAAATGGCCGGAAAATACTGCGCCACTTACACCACGGAACCATGACGGCGGCTCGCCTATACCCCTTAAACTTACGGTATCTTCGCCACTGCCAATTTAACAAGCGATGCCTAGTTTTCCTTTGACTTCCAAACGATTCTTCCGACACCGCCTACAGCCACCCGTAATCTTCAAGGAGCCGCTCGTTGTCACAATGCGCCGGCATTCCCCGACACACGAAGCGGAAATATAGATGGCGCCGTGCCGGAGGCCAAAGATGCTTCATCGTCGAACTGTCAAAGGGCTAAATATTACCCACGAACATCATCGAAATCATCACAGATGGCGTCACCACCCACGCATTGGTCGATACTGCAGCCGCCATTTCAGTTATAAGCCAACATTTTAGTTGCCGTTTGAAGAAGGAAAAGACCGCGCAAGTTGCCTCTCAGTGCGTACTGCTTCAGCAATTTGCTTCTCGCCAGCTGAAAATCTTCGATTAAGGCGGACTTCTGGGCAAGTTGGTTATTCATTGCAAAACCGTTGGAAGCGCAAAACATAAACGAGAGACGAGGAGAGAGCACAGAGATAGCGCTACTTCCAGCTAAGACTTATTAGGAAAGAAAGGCATGTATATACACAGAAATCCTGCGCACACCGGTACGTTATTGAGTTCACGCCGCGCACACCCAAGACACGCATGATAAAGTCGAAATAACAATAAAAACAACAATTAAACAAAATAACAAAAATATTTGTTCCAAGCAGCTTTCGCGACATGCGCATTCAGATTCGTATGTGCAGGTATGAAAGTTTCTTTTGTGATAGTGTCAGAGATCGCTTGCTCACGCATGTATCCTGTCCGAGTTTGGCCATTTCAGAAGCCTCCATGAGTTCTCATGTTAACTGGTTGTGATGTCTTGCTGTTGTTATAGTCTGATTGAAAGCAGGGGCCGAATCCTCCAAAACGGCGCCGTCGTTTCGCGTGTGACGTCAGTTTGACGTCAAATTGAGCAAGACCCTGGCCTTGCAAGGTGTCGGGGAGAACGAAGGAGAGGTACTAGCCAATCAAAGAGCACGCTACGTTCCCTAGCGTTGTCCCTATAGAGACTTCTAGGGAACGTCGCGTTGCCAACCGATTCGGCCACAATTCGCTAAATTCACGCCGGTGGTAAAAAAAAGGTATGCTTTCGTATTGTAAGTTACCTGTACGTTTTATACGTTTTTTTTCTTACTTTAAATACTTTTCATGACAGTTAAACATGTTTATTTTTCACGTTTGTCTACCTTTGAAGCGCTGCGTAGCGTGAGTCGCGCCGCGAGCGCTCCTGTCGCCTATGTGTGGTTCAGTCGCTCAGTGCGGTGCGGGTCGTTTGAAATCCTGCAAAGATGTCCTCCCACCGTGGCGTCAAGACGGGCCCGCAGGCGTCGCAACAACTCGACATGCTTCTCAGTTTCGTCGAGGAGAACAACATCTTGGCTCGGGAGTCCTGCGAGCACGCATCATCTGAAAGAAAAAGAAAAGCCTGGTGCGCGCTCGAAGAACTCCTTAACCGAGAAGGTCCCACTACGAAAACTGTCGCGCAGTGGAAGGCGGTGTGGAGGAGGCAGCGCAGGAGAACTCGGAATCTGGCGTCTCAGTGCGGCGTGAATATGAGGTGAGCATTACATTATGCATTATTGTGCTATTTTGGTGCCATCAATCAGCGGCTTTATTGTTTACCTGTGTGCTCCGCGTCCCGTGTGCACAGTGTGTGTGTGCGCGCACATCCACTCACGCACGTATTAAAGGGACACTGAAGTAAATTTGTCAAGCTCCCGTTTTTGCTTGCACTGCGTAGACTGGCTCAAATTAGCACTCTTTTCATCGTTTATCCGGTTGACAAATCGGTAATTATTTTACAAAGCGCGAAAGAAGAAAAACTACCGTGCGCGGCTTGCGGTGGCCGCACCAACTAAGGCTGTGACGTTGGGAGGAGGGGCGCCGTGATTGGACGATGCCCAAGGTTAGCAATCAAACAAGTTTCGGTTTCGGATTCGGTTCTGTAAAACATAACCAATGGCGTTGTTGGATGGGCATTCTCAATATCTCAATAGTCATCGTACCGCGCTTCTGCCATGTTGTCGGCTCTAAAATGCACAAGATAAGCCTCCCAGGACGGCTTGTAGCCGTAGCATTCACTAGCCGAGACCTAAGCAGTGCATGAACGCCCTCCGCGTACCCGCAGACGCCCAAATGTCATGCGCTTTTCCCCCATATTTGGATCTTGCCTCCCTCATGTCTCTATCGTAAAAAGCGTGTTCGCACCAGGCCAAGGGTCTGTTCATTCTGGACTGTGCCCACTGCCTGCAAGCAGTCGGTGCTTATGGCAACAGCACGCCAAAGAGAACTCGCTAGCGCGCCAGTGCCAGCCTGCGCGCGTTTTGTTAACTAGTTCGTGTAGCCATGAACGTTGCTGCCCAAAAAAGGTGAACTCAATATAGAAAACATCGGCGGAAAACAAAAAAGTTAACTTACAAAAAAAGCACGTACCCGCGGGGATTTGAACTCGTGACTTGCAAAACACTTGCGGTGACATACCCAGCGCCCCAGACCACTGAGCCACGGAGCGGGACGCGGAAAACTTGCTAATATAGGGTATATATTGTACAACCAGTTTACACTTCTATTTAGTTTTGGCATTTCAAGCAGCTTGGGTGACTATTTGTTGTACTACGCTCGTGCAGTAAGCGTCGCCCAGTTTCCACAGTAGCTCACGACTAGCAATTGCATTTCGTAGACGGAAAAGCGTTCGTAGATGCGTAGTCATGCTGCTGACCGCTGTGCTTGTTCGCCCAGCGCAAAAAAGTGCTTCCCGCGCCCTAGTTTTACGCGGTACGGTAAAAATATCAGTTGATTTTATTTCCTTAGTACCTATATTGACTTCACTGACTCCTCTCCCGCCTTCAAGAGGCCTTATATTTTCCTACTGGCGTACCAGTCAGCGAAGCGTCGCGAAGCTTGTGTGAAGCGACCTTGACTTGGAGCTAGATACAGTGTACAAAAAAACCAAGTAAAGAAAAACACATTCTTCCATTCACAAACGTGTCCTGGCTTCGTTTCAACTAAGCGAACGAATTGCGACCAAGGTATTTTTTTTAACCTCCTTGATTGCGACGACCCGCCGGCGGCCGGCGGACGAAACGCTGGGCCGACTCACTCTGTCTGAAGGCCGGGGAGCCGTGCGATAGCGCAACCAATTGCCAGCTCATCCCCTCCTGACGTCACACGAAAACGCCACAGAAAATGGGCGAGCGTAAAGAGAGGAGCACAGCATTTTCGAATTAGTTTTTCTACTAAATAAAATCGCGTAAACGCGCCTAGAGTGGTCGAAACATGGCCTGGGGACTCCGGACTACAATTTGCGCGAGTAATCCCGCAATGTTTACATATCACTTCAGTGTCCCTTTAAGTATGTCTGGCAGGCGCCTCGTAGGCTTTGTGAAATCCCCCCTACCCCGAGACGGCCGCCGCGAGGGCAGTCTGTCTTGATTTTACCTAATCGGCCAAACCGCTTCCGCACACTGACTAGCCAGAGTCACTATCGATAATTAACAGTGACTCTGGCTAGTCAGTGAGCGGAAGCGGTTTGGCCGGTTAGGTAAAATCTCTCGCGGCGGCCATTATGCGACGCTGTCGGGGCGCGTTGGCGAGCAAGTACAGCACGCTTATCAATGCATATAGCGGCCCGAAGACCGCGAGACGGACGGTCGCGACGATGGCAGCCGGTCTCCCGAGAGCAATAGCGAAGCGCACTGCACGGAATTACCAGTCTCCGGTAGGGGGGGAGGAGATTTCACAACGCCTACGAGGCGCCGGCCGTATGTTGTAGTTACACTTGGTACAGTATGTTATTGTTCAGTTACACTTTGTACAGCAACTGCTTTTATTGCCTGTGCGTATGCTTAGTGGGTGTCATGGTTTTCCAGGGGAACTGGAGGTGGCAGGCTACCGGGCCTGGATGGGCGGATCCTCGACATCATTGGGCCGAGCAGTGCGGTCGGCGTGACATCGCCTATTCTGGAACCGCCTACCGACGACGATGATGACAGTAGCCAGGTACAAGTGTAAACCGAGTCTATGGAGATCTTCGTTTAGAAGTGACGGATTTCGTTGTGCACATATATGTAAAATGTTCATGCGCGCACAGGAAGCTCCCCTTTTATTATTCTCTTTGCCGGATGGTTAGGTTCTGGCGTCCACTCTAACTGGCGCCCAGCGGCCGCCGTTATCAACAGGCGATGCAGCGGGCACCAGCGGGGCAGGTTTGTAAACGCACAGTTTGCACAATATTCAGCGGTAGAGACGTTGATTGCTTAATTATAATGCACAGCGTATAAAAATGTATCCCGAACATTTGCAGGGGCTGTGGTCCAGGCTGCCGATTTCGTGTACGCCCCGCCGCAGTCAAGCTCACTGGAACACACCCCACTGTGGTGGAGTCCACCGGCGCGCAGGTTGGAGTCGGGAAGCAGTGCGTCTTCTCTCGAGGCCACCTCTCCAATGCATCCCAACAGCAGCAATGCCAGTGGGTAAGCAATTCAGGTGATAATGATGTGTGTGTTCTTAGCCGAGTAAAGCTTATAGGCGAACACTTCCTGCATGCTCACTTCCTGCACAAGACAAGGTACTGGCATTGTCGCTGAATTCTTGAATTATTTATTATTAAGTGCGAATGCACTTCTTAAGCGAGCCTGAATCGTCCGCCGCCGTCGTCGCATAGCAACAGCTGCGGGTGTGCGCGCTCCTCGTCTTTCTCCTCGTCTTCCCTAGCAACTGGGGGAGATGGGCGCGCGCTACTCTTCTCCTCCTCTCTCCGCTCAGTGACTGCGGGTGTTGGGCGCCCCCTCTCCACTTCGGGCGGGAGAGCTCTCGCTCGCGTAGCGGGCGCTCCGCATTCCGACGCGTGAGGGCGCTCGTGTAGCCCTCGCCGTAACGGCGGGCGCGACTCTCCTCCTCCTCTCTCCGCTCAGTGACTGCGGGTGTTGGGCGCCTCCTCTCCACTCCAAGATCACGATATCCACCGTAATCGCGCAATCAACAACCGTGCATTCGCACCTACATACTCTCCCCCTCGGGTAAGTGCGAGGGAATTTTTTTTCCAGCGGTGTGACATACATACAAATTATTATACAGACAAGGTGTCCCATAGTCAACAGACTGCAACGGGACCCTGGATTAATCAATACACAATAAAGAATGCACAGAAAGCAGCAAAACAAAAAAACAGTAACTAAACAATGGACACAGTTTAGAGAAGCGCTAAAGTAGAATACGAAAAAGCGAAGAAGGCGGTTAAACAAAAAAAATGCCAAAAAAAAATACGTGTTGCACATTACCAGCAAAATACTAATTCAAACAAGGTAAAAAGGATGACAGCAAAAAATACATTTCCTATACACTTGTAGCGCACAACAATTTCGCTGAACTCAGAAACTAGGCAATGAAATGAACAGTAAACATAGCATAAAGATAATGAAAACAATACATTTATCGATTCAGTCAAAAAACATTGTTTAGCAAGTGCTTGAAGAAAAAGAATGATGATGAAGATTTTATTTCAGCCGAAAGACTATTCCAAAATGAGATAGCTGAAAAGGGGATGTCATGTGACCACAGTTAGTACGGACTATAGATATCAAATAATTTTTATTGGCTGCAATTATGGTGGAGTTGTATTTTTGTATAGTTGCCCTCACAAAAATTGTTACGATAAATTATTATCATGCAGTCGAAACAAAACGTGGCTATGTTGTAAAAGAATAAATTTCGAAACCGATAAGACATTATTCCACTGAAGCAAAAACACAGGCGTTAGCGCGGAATGAGCTGTTTATGTAAGATACGAAGAGACTGATTTGGATATGTTTGTAATGATTGCCAGATGACAATCATAGTGTTACCCCATGCACACAATACCATATGTGACATGACTGTGAATGAACTATGACTACGACTATGAACACAACCCCTTGGCATCTTGCAGGGAGTCTTGGCGCCCCACGTAACAAGCCCCCAGAGACTTCGTGCCTGGCATGGCTGCCAACTATGAACGCATGTTCAGTTGGAGGAGGCCAAGAGAGATGGTTTGCATTAGTGAATCGTATGTCAATGTGTAATGCATAATGTTTATATCTAAGATAACTTGTATGCACCTGTTTAAAAGCGAAATATGAATGCTTTGTTTGCTCTTACTGTTAAAAACGCTGCTGCACGAAAAGTGTGGGGGATATGTTGCTGAAAAATTTTCAAACTGTGCAATTTAGTACTGGCGGAATAATTACGTGGGCACATGTATTTGACTCCAACAGTTTTATCTATGTATTTACTTATTCACAATGCGCGTGAAGGCCCCGTGAGGGGGTATTACATAGGGGGTTCATAGCACACATTGTTTTAGCGTAGCAAAAGAGAAAAAAAATAAAACAAAAAGCAGGAGTGCTCGAACTGTAAACGCGAATAAATACACATTGTAAACTTGACAAAAAATGATAAAGCAACAATGAAAAGATCGCAGCAACATAAAGACCGCAATATAAACCAGGTGGTTCAAATTCTAGCACGACACGATGTACAGCCTATCAGCACAACAAAGACAAAAAAGGAAAATACAGAGCAAGAACAAAAATGCTCAGTGCACATTTTGAAGGGCGGAAAAGAAAAACCCGGGAAAAAAGGCAGAGGGAATTGTTAGGTTGGGTCTTGAATTAGTTCCTGTAATTTCGTGTTGGCTTTTTGAGAAGCGATACGAGATGGTAGATTATTCCATTCGACTATGGTTCGTGGAATGAAATACCAGGCAAAAGCAGATGAGTGGCAATTTATGCGATTAACTTTGTAGGAGTGGTATCGGCCAGGGGAAATGATGGAAGGTGGCTAGAAGAAATCATCGTGAAGTGACGCGTGGTGGTAAAGCCTATGGAGTAGTGCTAGGCGGAAAAGTTGAAAATGATCTGATAGATGAGGTAGTTCGGCGCGACGTTGTAGTTCTGTGGCGGTAGAACGAGGCGAGTAGTCTGAATTAATGAAGCGAGCAGCCCGGTTTTGCAGAGATTCAATAGCGGTTATGCTGTTTACTTGATGCGTATTGCAAATGGGTGATGCATATTCATTTTTAGGACGTATTAGTGCAACGAAGGCAAGTTTGCGAATGTGAGAAGGTGTATGGTAAGGATACGCGTTAGAAAACTAAAAGAGCGATTAGCGGAAGCCGGGGTGTGTTGTGCGTGATAATGCCATGACAGATCGGCTGTAGGAGAATTCCCAGATATTCATAAGTGGGGCCGAGGTCAATGGCACGGTTATTAAGCAAGTAAGATATAGGAAAGTGGAAGGCGCAAATATTGAACGACATATGCTTAGTTTTAGGACGGTTTAGGTTCATTAGCCAAGATGAGCACCATGCATTCATACTGTTAGGATGGTGACGACGCCAAGTTTGTGATAAAGGTGCTGAGCAATGCGTTTACTCGTTTTACTGAGGCAATTGTGATACAAGTCGACTACATTTTTTGTGTACTTTGTGCTGAGGCTGCAGCTACTGTTTTTCTCTGAAACTCGTGGATCAGTTTTGTATGCGTGGTATATGTCAGCACGACTTACCTGCTCAGTGAACTGTGGTATTCGAGGTGCTTGTCCACATCAATTCTTTATGTACAACTGTGGCTGTGGCGCAGGGACTGTTGTTCCAGTGAACCTGTGGTGTAGTGCAATTAATTGGAGGGTTAGCATGATGTGGTTTCTGGCATCTCCATGGCCTAGTGGGCGAGCTCTGAAGTCGTGCGATAAGCATGCTCAGTGCATCTCATGCAGGAGTGGACTGGGGTCTACATAAATTTTGCATGCCTGTCCTTCGTTGTGCTTTCAAGAATAAGTAGTGGCACAGGTGCCGCCAAGCCCATCATTAAGGTGCTGCATGCCTCGTGCGAGTTCGTGGCTATAGTGGCAGGCAGCTCTCATTTGTATAAAGGCGACAGTGACGGCAGGTTCCCGTTTCTTTACCTGTCGCTTGTAATTGGGCGCACAGGTCAGGTGCCCCCGTAAGTCCATCACCACAGCCACCATGGCTCTTCTGACGTTACAATGGGCAGTGTTGGAGCGTGCCACGGTGGCAATTCGGGGTTGATCCTACACCTGCGCGTGCGTCCCTGCAGAACTTTTGGTAGTTTGCGTGCACCACTGCAGAATCCCAGCGCTATTTCAAGATTAACTGCAACTGTGCTGCTCTTGTGGCCCCCACTCGAGTTTATTCAGCCCTCTGCAACCCGTTCGCGTGCGTGCCCTTTGATACGATAAGTTGTCGTCAATGAGTTCCTCCGCTTGTAGCCCCATAGAAGTAATTTGTCTGTGAACGCGCCCACAGGTAGCCAGGGAGCACGTGTTGGTCGCTTGCGAATGAGTATGTCGAGCTTGTACTGGTTTTCCTCAATTGACAATCACAGCAGCAGAGGATGTGTGTGGGAGAACAAAAGTTTGCACTGTAATTCCATCACCCTCTAGAATGCCTGTGTGTACGTTTGCAACCATACATAGGAAATGAAAAATTGCTCAGTTGAATTTGTTGTTACGCCTTCGGGATTCTTGTCACCTGTGCCTAGGACCCTGATAGCCTTTCATGTCTTGATGCTGTATCCGTTGACTGTGCCTTAAAGAGACCCAGAAAAGCGTTTTGTAAAAGTTACAAAAGGCCTTTATTGTCGTGTAGTACCAATATAGCGATGCAATGCCGTTGGAATTATTGAGCTACATTCAGTATTAGCTGCACCAGAAGCAATTAAGTGCACATCTCCCCCCTTGCCGATCGATTCCTCCTCCCCCTCTGCTTCTTTAAAAAGCAGCTGGAAACACTGGGAATAGCCATGTGACATCGCGACGCTCGACTTCCGTTCTCCGCTAGCTACATTCTTGCGCCTAGGAACGCGTCAATCGCTGCAGACCCGCCTTTGCCTCGGGATCGCGCAGGAAGGAGGAAGAGCAGCCGGAAGCCAATGGCAGTGGCGTTGCTGGCGACCGACGATCGGCCGAGTCAGGGGGGCGCCTCGGCGTTGCGTCAGCCGCGGTCTGCTCGCTGCGGCGGCGCGCTCATCGGCTGAGAAAGGCGATCCTTCAAAAATTGTTTACAAATTATCACACTTGGCTCAAAAATCCACTGTTATGTGTTCTACCACCTGAATACATTTCATTGCCGCCTTCACAAAGCTTTTCTGGGTCTCTTTAGATGATCTCTACACCCTTTGATTGGTGTTCCTAACCACCACGGTGGTCAGGCGTCTTTGGCAAGCATGCCACCTCAGTTTTTCTCCCATTGACCCACCGCGCCATGCACCAACAAGCTGGAAAATGGCGCGTGTTTGGAATGACATACGTCAATTTGTTCTAAAGGTCCCATTGTCTGCATATAGGGCATGGGGCAAGTGTGGTGCCACAGTACTAAGTGCTCTGCGAGTCCAAGGAGCACGTTGCGGAATATTAATATGTAGAGGCCCAAGCCTGAAGTTGTTCTGCCCTCAGGGAATAGCACGCACTTGCGTTACATGTGTACTTCATATTTTATAGTGCAATGAAATTGTTACTGCAGAGAACGCAATATGCAATGTATTACAGCAATGCGGGATGAAATAGTTATCGCGCAATTCTGAGACTTGTGCCCTTTCACATTGACCAGGAGTATTTCTTGCCAAGAAGTTGAGGTGGTTTTGCAGACACTTTTGGCTCCGGCTCATTTACGCAATACATGTACTTATGCTCTTTGCCAAAGAAGTATGTTCGTATTAGCAGTCCTAACTGTCTGTGATCCGAGAGCGATGCAACATATGCATTTTCACTTTTGCTACAAGCGGAAGTCTTTGTTATTTTGTGGCATATGCACTATGCCTATGCAGGTGAGCTATGCAAAGCATGTTTTTCTTTGTGTGTTCAGTTCCAGTGTTGGATCTTACAATTGCTCACAACACATACAGCAGTTTCGTTTTCATGTTTATATTTAGTTTCTTGCAGACACTACAACCTGTGCTACAACTTGCATTCCAATGATTTAATAAACAATGTTGTGGATGAATTTCATTTGTTATCCAAATTATACCAGTTCACACAGGACTCTGCAAATGCATGGTAGCAACGGGACACACTCACACTTCTAAGTGTGCACATGTCTGAAGAGTCGCACTTCTTCCCCGGTATGCACAAGGGTGGCAACGGTAGTTTGATGCTGAACGGTAATTACACTGGGTGTGAGGGCAGCGTGTCATGCCTTAGCCAGCGCAGAGTCAACCGGCTCAAAACCATCGGACGTGCGAAAGTTATGTGCATGTGATGGATGGAAACAATGTGAAAAAAGGACCGCACAAAAAAATGTCACATTTCTAGGGCTTCAACGGAAGTCACTAACGTCCGAACCAGAGGCTTCATGTCTACACCACAGCTCAAAAAGTGCACTCCATACGGCACTTGCTCAACAGAACAGCAGGAATGGTCAAAGTGAAACATTACCAAAACGACTACATATGCCAACAAGGCAAAAAAAAACACCACAGCACTCGTAAACCGGCTGTCACCTCAAAATGTGTATGCCGCATCCCTGATGGCGCTAGCCACAGCATCTCGTAGCTGCCAGACACACCCTACACAGCAGCACCGTGGACCATCCTATCTACAACTGATCCAATAACAGAGCCTCAACGATAAAGGAAAAGGCAAGAAGCAAACTAACATCAAAGATGCTCTTGCCATCCTTGCAAGCTCTATCTCCACTGACGCATTCACAGAATTGAGCACATCTTCGACACTGCACGCACTAGCTCCTGACAGCAATCATGTCTATTCCCTGCCGCTAGAGCATCATTAAAGGGGAGAGATCTAAAGTATCATTTGTTCACTTGGTCAAATTCTCTTAGCATCAGTTTTCACGTGAAACATGTAGAGAAGAATTTTTCTATCAACTGTCACATTGCACGCAAATCAAGTGCTGCATTTAAAGACAAACAAATGCCACCGAGGTGTGGACCTTGAAAAATTAGGCATGGTCAAAGTGCATGCTGAGGAGCCGAGGGCCTGCTGGGTCGGTAAATATAATGGATCTGTACGCTGTAACAGATCTCATCTGGTCACAATACGTAAGCCTGCTAACAAGATGCAGGCCCTTCAAACCTACTGTGCACAAGCAGTGACCATTCTCTCAGCAAGAGTGGGCAGTGCATAGCTCCACCATTGAAGTTTGCACCACGGCCTTTTTAGAAAGGGGACGTTGTAAAACACTCCGCTACACCCACGTGTGTACAGAAGAAAATAGAATAATAAAGCACTCTTGCCAAGTGCCTCGCACCACGGCCCCGTGATGTGCTAGCCGATGGGCAAGCATTTCTTTCAACTCGGCACACAAACGTGCTCTGTCAAAAGAACGAAACACGAGCTCGTACACTGCTCGAAGCATGAGAAACAACACACGATTCATGGATTTCTCTCCACAAATCAGGAAACAGGAGCAGGCACCCTGCTTCCAACACACGTCCCCGATAAGGCTGCCCTGCGCGCTCAGGGACGCATAAATCACAGAGACACAGAAACAAAAACCACACAAACGTGCTCTGTCAAAAGAACGAAACACGAGCTCGTACACAGCTCGAAGCATCAGAAACAACACACGATTCGTGGATTTGTCTCCACAAATCAGGAAACAGGAGCACGCACGCTGCTTTCAACACACAAGTCCCCGATAAGGCTGCCCTGTGCGCTCAGGGACGCACAAATCACAGACACAGAAACAAAAACCACACAAACGAGCTCTGTCAAAAGAACGCAACACGAGCTCGTACACTGCTCGAAGCACCAGAAACAACACACGATTCGTAGATTTCTGTCCACAAATCACACGGTGATGGGAACACAAAAATGGAGTGGAATACAATGGAATAGAATAGAATAGAATGGAGTGGCACAAATAGAAACACCAACCACTAAAACACTAACGCTGTTCAAATAACGACACAGTAGTGAAGTGCCCTCCGCACAAATCAACGTGTGGCAGCTGCGAACTGACAGCCACGTAGAATCAATGCCGCCGCCGCAGCTGGCGGTCAGCCCGTCGTCGTAACCTCTGCAAATATGCCACACGCCGGGCACGGGGCATGGCAAAGCGAGCAACAATTTGGTTGCGGTTCAGCTTCCCCTAATTAGCAGAAGCCTCTCCTCGGGGGCGGATCCACCACGGCTGCCTCGTCTGCCTCACTGTGCTCGCCGTCACTGCCACTGCTGCAGCTGTCGTCATTGCTGCTTCACTCCTGAAGGCACAAGTTGGCAATACGCAGCACGCTCCAATGATGTAAACTTCCGGACGAGGCTGGTAACCAAGCGTTCTGTGCCGTTGTAGGCAGCGGAAACGGCTCTTCTAAACGCCGATGCAGCGCTAAACGGCAGACCTCATTGTACCATGTGCGGCATTGTACTTGCCCTCGGGGGTCTCGGGGCCCGGGTGGCCGGCCACTGGTGTCATGAGCCATGGCTGGAGCTGGTAGGCACTGTCCCTCAACAGGAACTCCCCAGGCTCAACACAAGAGCGAGAGGTCAGGCGGCGAGAAAACGCCGATTGCCGACACACGAAGGCATCGTGGCAAGACCCTGGAAAGTGTGGTTCCACTGCCAAGATGAGGCTGGCGTCGCAGACCTAAAAAAGTATGGAAGCGGCTTTTATTAGGGCATCCATGAAACATTACGGCGCTAGTTCATAGATTTCAACTTGATTCAGCATCGTATGATCTTTGGACTTACCCAGCTTATGTGTAAATGTCACACTCAACTGTATGGGGCTTCTATATCCAATCAGCCCCACTCATGCTAAAATATTATTATAATGCGAGCGGTTAGAAGTTATATTTACTTACGTATTTTATATATTCCCAGCCAACCAACCAACCTTGAAGATCAGAAAGCATGCGCCATTCTAGCCTTGTCTTTTCCTTCCTTTGCCTTGCCTCTGAACACCCCGGGTTAGACTCTACGATCACATAGACAACCCTTGGACCCAGTGAACATCAGCCTTGGTATGATGCCTGCCACTTGATAGTGATACACGGTACGTTAGCACCACGCAAACATTACCATGGAGCAAGAGGAGATACTACTTGTCCAATCTTTCACAATTGTGTCTCTATTGTTCATAGCGCAAAACCTTTCGTAAAAGTAAAATCAATGGATCCTCCTTTGAATAGGAGTGACTTAAGTTTTGTGGTACTGTTTTCCAAATTCTCCTTTTGGAATAAGTGGATCACAGCGGCCACCAATTGCTCAGGTGGTGTGCTTGGAGGAACGGACTACTAAACGATACTTGGACGGTCGTCAGCTTTTGGCACACGCACCCACCGTCGCCCATTTTGCCACTCTACACCACGATATAGAAGTGACCCACACACCGGCCGACACTCTTGCGACACTATAAAAACGTGGCCTCTGGCGAGAACGTGCAGCAGAAGGTTGGAGAAAAAGGAAAGGGCAACCGCATGGCTTCCTATGTCGAGTGCGCATCAGAAAACGTTCAGAATATATTTCTTCTGCACAGAGTAAATACTATGACGTGTGAGGTTGTGTTGTGGCTGTTTGACTCTACAGGCCGTTTTTTCTGCGAGAAATCGTGTGATTGATCTTACTCATACATTTTTTTTGTACGGTTAAAAGTCCCCGTCCTACGGCCCCGTCGAACACCCTCATGGGTACATCGATATTTGGCGCACAGCCCTCTATATGTTTTCATTAAACGCGGCGAGAGGGGAACACGATGGGGGCCAGAATAAATGAATGTGCCCCCACACGATTCTGCGCGCGCCTCATGGCCAAATGCCGAATTTGGCACTTTTTGTATTTTTCATGCCACAACGACACAAACTGATGGCGTGCGGAAGATCACAGCGAAATCTCGTGGCTCAGGCACTGCGATGAATGCACAAATAGTTTTCTGCCAGAGGTGCCGCTCCTATTTACATCCCTCCAAAAGCGTTCTTTTTTTTGTACCTACAATCATTAAATTGAGGGCGTAGTAGCCTTTCCGGGACCAAAAACCTTGGGTCTCGCCAGGGCTGAGATTTTCGGGCTTGTTGACGGCCACCAAGGTGCCGCCGACGCAGCCCACGACACCGTCGACGTTCCCGAGCCGTAGGAAGTCCTTCTTCGTGGCCGCCTTCTCCTCTCCTCTGCTGTCGTGGGGAATTGCACCCAGCCCTTTTCAGTGCCGACGGCCACGATCGCAGTCGACACGGTGCGAACGCAGCGGCTCACAGACGCCTGCGAGACGCCCACACTTTCGTCGCTACCGACGAGGTTCTGGTAGCTGCCGGTAGCGAAAAATCGCAGCGCGCACAGCGCCTTTGTCTCCGTCGACAGCCCGCCTGCCCGTTGAGGTTCGAGACGGTCCCGCAACCCGCCACAGAGAGTGTGCACCGCGCTCTTTGCAAGGCGAAATTTGCGCACAAACTCCTCGTCGCTCAGGGCGAAAGCGTCGCGGGGCGTGTGTTGTCGCCTTGGCCACCGCAGTTGTCGTCTCGGAGCTTGCTGAGCTTTCTGTGCCACTAAAGAAGCAAACACTAGAGGCAGATGCACCGCCATGTCGAGGTACACCGATTTAGGCGCGCTTTACGGCAACGTTCGATTTGCCGCGTACTGCTGGTGGAGCCCGTGCTCGTGCTGCCGCGTACTACCGCACTGGTGCAGCCCAAGTGCGCCTGGCGAAAAAATGTGTGGCATATGTTTGTTCCGTGCGCGCGCGTAGGATATTGAGGCGTTGTACTTGACATACGGCTACATATAGCGGCTACAGCGTGAAAATGATCGTTGAAAACACGCTAAGGTGCGTCGCCGAACTATTTGGCGTATACGCGCTTGACGTTTTACAGAGAACAGACGTAAAAACTATTACCAGACGACATAGCGCGAACGGAACCGCCTGTGCACCGCGCAGGAGGCACTGGCGCTTCCGCCGTGAAGCGAGCGACGTTTGAAACGACGTACTTCCCCCCGCATCGTTTCCGGCCGCCTTTCGGCGTGCGGTGAATTGACAGGTGACGTATTCAATTACGGCCTTTTGTCTTTCAACCCACATCAAACGGCATAAAAAGTAGGTCACAGGCCATGAGTGACTGTCGTGACGTCGCTCCGCGGTACTTTTCCGGGTGACGCAAGGCGTGACGTCATAGTGCACACGGCCAATCACGTGCGCCCCCAAGGTCGCCGTTTCAAAGCGACGGGCAAGTGGCGCGCGCCGTTTCCCTAGAGAATTGGGCACCATGTTTACAGTTTTTACAATCTCGGCAGTGCGCTCTAAGGTGCCCCGTGTTTCCACGCTCTACATTCCATTTGTTCTCCCGCAGTCGATCATTTAAGCACCGGGATGTCAGGTCTACTTATTTGCCACCACAGGAGAGGGGAAGTTACATACACCACATTTTTGGTATACGCAGTGAACTTGTTCAAGTGTAAGACCTTGTGTTTGTCCGCCACATGCAGAGCACGTACGTTCGCGAACTGTGCGCATGGGTATCATGCTCCCCCGGAAATCCTCTGGTTGTTCGGAGGGTTCACGCCCTCAGGAGGCCGCATCAGACGAGTCTGCAAGTTCCTCAGTTCCGAGTGGCATTGGCGGGCGAGGTTTGTCTGTTTGTTTGAGCATTACTACTACACAGAAATGCAGGCATACAGGGACAAAAAGCTTGTCATCCGACAACTTGGCGAGGTCCCAGTACCCATGGCATACAGCAATGGCAGAAAGTTTGTGTACACACAGAGAACAACTCAACTAACATACCGATTTTTTCCCTGAGTAACACAAAGCCGATTGAGTAATCTAAACCTGAAAAAAACTTATAAAACATACAACTGTTTTATCTCCCAGGTAACAAGAAGTCATGAATGTGATTTACTGAATGAAAACGGCGCGTATAAAACGAGAAAGATGCTTATCTCGTCATTATTACAAATTTATGACAGCCATGAAAGACGAAATAAAAGATGTAAATGTACATTGCTAAGTACATCAGTCAATACTAAAGGAATTCACAGCGTGCCAGAAGAAGTCAGAAACATCAAAAGCGTCTAAATGATGCCACACTACCATAGTGCAGAGTAGCAAGAATTTATTCTTGCGCAAACAATTCAACTCGCAAGAAAGAACACTAATAAATATCATGCATGCACAAATATCATGAGGGGTCCCCGTAGTTTGAATACTGCATTTTATTACTTAAATATAGCCTTCATAACTTCAAGTGCCACAAACCTATTGATGGTACATCTGTATTTTATATTTTGAGCTGAATTGCTAATGGTCAAGATATTTATGTTTTTTATGCATATTCATTCAATAACCTGCTCATCCGTTTTTCAACACTGTTTAACCCTTGGTTTGTTCTAGCAAAAGGTATCACCCACTTTGCCTGATGGCCAAAAACTGTACGATGCTGCCAAAGCTGCTTCCAGATTACACAGAGACAGAAATGCCTGGTTGTTATTTTAAACGCTGTTTTTGTACACCAATATAAGCCTGTAGTTGTATAACTGCGGGAATGGCAGTATCTTGTAATTTAGGAAAAGATTGTGTGTGGGTGCGACCCACTGAGCGTTTGCGATATGGCGAAGCGCCTTTTTTTGATACACAAGAATTCTGTTTATATTGGATTTAGAAGTTGTGCTCCAGACCAGAGAGCAGTAGTTTATCTGGGTTGAAAAACAGTGTTCTAGAGGAGTAACTTAAGACGAGTGGGTAATATATACCTGAAATGGCATAGAATTACCGCCATTTTTGCAATCTTTGTAAGAACGTGAGCTACTTGCGAGCTCCACAGTAAATGCTCGTTGCATAGTATTCCCAGTACTTTAGCTTCAGAGGTCACCTAAACTTTTTCCGCACCAATGTGAATGTTTAAATCAAAATTTACGTGCTTCTGATAAGGGGAGAAGAGAATTGGTTTAGTCTTTTTGCTGTTTATTCTTAATGAATTTGCGGAGCTCGAATGGTAAATTTTTGGAGTGTCGAATTTAAGATGTTGCACAATTTATCGGGGCTCTCGGATTGAACGAAATATGCTACTGTCATCGGCGTATATGACGAAGGAAGCTTGATCTGTAATGTTGGCAATATCGTTGATATAAATGTTAAACACTAACGGGCCTAATGTGCTTTCCTGAGGGACACCTGCGGTAAGAAAATGCGAAACTGAAACTTCACCGTTTATTACTACTGATTGAGTTCGATCTCGAAGATGCGGCTGTAGAAGATTAAGGGGCGGACCACGTATTCTGTGGTGTTCGAGCTTCAAATGAAATTGTGCTGTGATTTAAACAGTCAAATGTCATAGAGAAATCTAGAAAGACTCCCATAACTAACTTTTTATCTTAGAATGATCTAATTTTAATTTCATTTTGTTTTAATCAGGCAAGCTCGGTGGACTTTCTCTGGCGAAACCCGTACTGGTGGGGTGAGATTAGATTATGTTTCGGCAAAAAGAATCCAAACGCAAAAATATTATTTTTTCAAACTCTTTAGAGAAACCTGGAAGTACAGAGATGGGCCTATAATTTTAGAGGATATATTTGTTCTACAAGGAGAGGTTCTACAAGTACAGCCTGCACACGTAAGTGCACCACGAGAGCCGCTGGAGGTACGAAAAGCAGAAGACATGGAGGAAATTTTGCGACGAGTAGAGCAATGCGACGCACCACCTATCGACGGGCACCTTCGCCCAGCTTCGTGCTTCCCGGCCAAAGAAAACGCACGCGGACAGCAGCACCGTTAACATAGAGGACAATTTGCAACTCCCCGGTGAAGTGCAACGCAACTTGGGACTTGGCCCAAAGTTCGCCTTGGAATCCAGGATGACAGCGGTGGAGCGTGTAACACTTGTCAGACAAGTGTCCATGTGGGCCACTGCTGATGAAGAAACTCCGTGTGTGGCGTTCAGTGTGGACGCTATATCGCGCCTGAAGCAGCCCCGCCTCACCGTTACTGTCAGACGTGTGAGTTTTTTCT
Source organism: Haemaphysalis longicornis (assembly GCA_013339765.2). NCBI lineage: Eukaryota > Metazoa > Arthropoda > Arachnida > Ixodida > Ixodidae > Haemaphysalis > Haemaphysalis longicornis. The sequence goes on along the minus strand of CM023454.1, from coordinate 166,839,956 downwards.
TGAAAGACAATAACATATGTTTGTTGCCGGCGGAAAAAGAGGGAGGGTTTATGGTTCTCTCAGTCGAAGCATATCGCCAGAAAGGTAATTCGGCGATTGCCTCGACGTTTAACCAATGTTCAGATTCACAGCTTCGAAAGGGTGAAGGCCAGGGCTAAGAAGCTGTGCGCGCGGCTAAGTTTAGAAAATTTGGAAAAGAGGCTCGATAAACCTAATGAATGTGGGTTGAAGATGTTCGCTTCACCTAAAATGCATAAACCCGAGCGACCCCTGCGGGTTATCGTTTAGGAGCGAAGTACATGGCAAAACACTGTCGCTTTATTCCTGCAACAGGAACTGGGTGGTAAATATAATGATTTTTTTATTAACGAGCTCTCAGGAGGTGATTGACTATCTGAAAGGACAGAGTGGACGTTATGTAACGAGCCTCAGCTTTGATGTCAAAGATTTATATTACCCTCTCGCACACGACGAACTCTTGAAATGCGTTGAAGAGAGCATTGATGCCTTCGGAGCAGTGACATTTCAAAACAATGCAGGCGTGACCGTAGAAGGTTTCTTGGAGCTGCTTCCGTATTATCTTAAGTCGGCCTATGCAGAATGGGACGGTAACATCTTCCTTAAAAAGCAAGGTGTGTGGATTGGGTAAAGTATCGCCTTCATCGTCAGCGACATATATTTGGAGGCAAAGAACCGAAATGTCGCCTTGCTGCAAGAAGGGTCAAAGGTCAATAATGTTTTTCGTTAAGTGGACGACTTTCTTCTCATTAACGCGAACTGCAATATTGACACACCAGTGTCAACAACGCTACAAGTGTTTATGGATTACTTAAAGCCGCTTTTATTCACCCACGAGATTCCTGAACGTGAGAGCATTAAGTTTTTGGATCTCCGGCTTCGGTGTCCTTACAAACATGTGTGCTGAGAATACGAGCCGCGATCAATGAAGCCGCTGCTTCCCCACTCTTCGGGCCATTCAAAACTCGTAAAGCGTGGCATCGCTAACCTTTGCTTGAAAAACGCACTTTACAAATCCTGCTTTCATAAGTGCGAGTACAGTCTGTTGGCGCAAGTGAATCGTCTAGGCAAGGCGGGATACCCACTGGTGCCTGTTACCTCTGTGGTGAATAAGCTACCGGGAGACGTAAAAAGTTTCCTCAGAAATGAACAGCCCGAGGTTGAGGTGAGGGACCAGGCCAGGGGCAAAACCGCAGTTGTCCCGGACGCACACCACCTTTCCCATATGCTCAAGCAGTTCGGTACCCGCAGCAATGTGACGGTAGTTTTTTCCGCTCCTGAAAAGCTTTCAAAGCTTTGTAAAGAAATTTCCCCAGGACAGAAGCGGAAAAGGACCTGCAAGGTCAAGCACAAGAACAAGTTCACTGCGTGTACCGAAAATGTGGTGTATGAAATTCTCCTCTCCTGTGGTCGCAAATACGTAGGCCAGATATGCCGGTGTTGAAATGATCAATTGCGGAAGCAAGAATAGAATGTAGAGCGTGGAAACACGGGGCACCTTAGTGCGCTCTGCCGAGATTGTAAAAAAATGTAAACGTGCCTTCAATTAGACTATAACAATAGTAAAACATCACAACCAGTTAACAAGAGAACTTATCGAAGTTTCTAAAATGGCCCGTCTCGGAGGGGATGCATGCGTGAGCAAGGCATCTAAGACTCTATCACAAAAGGAACTTTCGCAGCTGGACATACGAATCTAAATACGCGTGTCACACAAGCTTCGGTCAAACAAATATTTTTGTCATTATTTAGTTTTATTGTTGTTTTTATCGCTATTTCAGTTTAATCATGCGTGTCTTGGGCGTGCGAGGCATGACCTCGAGAATGTACCGGTGTACGCATGATTTCTGTGTATATATATATATACCTTCTTTTCCCAATAAACCTTATTTGGAAGCAGCGCTTGTCCTGTGCTCTCTAATCGTCTCTTGTTTATGTTTTGCGCTTCGAACGGTTTTTACAATCTTCGGCCACATTGCGTACAAACACGGCGTTTTTCTCGATCACAAAAACTGTATTTCGTTTTGTATCGTTGAAACTACCCTCTAGAAAGAAACTATCGTGGTACAGTTGGCCATACAGTAAAAATAACTGGTGGAGCCTTTTTACCGCTCCACCTTCGCTCAAAACCTCCCCGCTATCACAAACGTTGTGTGGCTTTTCTTTTTTAAATACGATAGTCTTTCTTGGGCTACTTAAACCCAAAAATTTCGGTCTGTCTGTATGTCTGTTTGTCTGTATGTCTGTCTGTCTGTCTGTCTGTCTGTCTGTCTGTCTGTCCGTCTTTCTGTCTGTGACTCGATTCAGCCACACGGCCAAAGTAAAATAATGCCTGCGCAATAGTCCTATGTAGTCACAGGTAAATGTGCCTGTCTAAGTCCGGTGTAATGTTCATACTTGTCAATATTGTGGAAGAACAACAAGACATTACGCATATGTAAGACAAAAAATTATTACAGAAGTTATATTCGCTGCGTTCCTATATAAAAATCGCACATGTTTTATTTTGGTGAGATTAAATACTTCATCAACCGACGAAAAAATTATCACTCAGCCATGGCCTGCTGTCTCCTGCGCCAGTTAACTTCTGGCGGCGTTTGCAGAAGTGAAGTGGCAAGAGTTACGAAAGGTTTCACTAGAGAGGTTCCATGTTCTGCTTAGAACGCGCGTGGACTAGAGAAACACGGTTCTATAAACGTTGAAGTAGGGCGTCTCGATTCACACGCGTCTTCGCCGTACGGCAGCGTTGGCATCGAGACACCCGTTTTGGAGCAATGGAACGCGGGAAATTTAAAATGATTTAAGCAAACCTTTGGCGTCTTTACCTTGGGAGGAGCGCAACGCAACCGGAACAACATGAGAGGGGAGTGGTAAAGCGAAGGGAGGTATTTACTTGGCAAAAGCAGATCCGCGACTAGTTTTTTATTGTACCGTACTATAGGTAAAAACCACAATTTTGTTGTAAGTACTGCAAACTTTTGTTTTTCTTCCCACCAGACGGTACACTCGTCGATAAATAAAACACAAAAAGGAGTGGCATAGCAAAAAAAATGATGATTTTTATCCCGGTTCACCTTTCCGCAACTTCAGAAACCTACAGCAAACTTCCCTAGCTTTGCCATGCGTAATTTTACACAGTCGGTTCAGATGAACACCAGTATGTTGTTAACATTATTGCCTTGTATGTCGCGCCTGTCAAAGAAACTGTCTTGTGATAATATGCTCATCCGGAGCAACTTATATAAAACAAAAAAAAAATCAGAAAACTTTTTGCTAGGGTGACGGCGGTTGGAAGACAGTGGTGCTGAAAAAGACGATAATACGTTCTTACTATGCAGCTTATTGCCCTCATGAGCCTATTTGCGCCCACTGCATGGAAAGGCCTCTCCCATAGATATTCAATTACCCCGGTCCTGTGCTAAATTTGAGAAATTTATCCCCGAAAACGTCTTGATCTCATCCGTTCATCTCAATTTTCTGCCGCCCCCTGCCACGGTGGTCTTCTCTAGGGAACCGCTCTTTCATCCCTAATGACCAACGCTCATCATGCCTTCGCAATAGATCCCATGTCCAATGCGCGCACCAATGTCTTCCTAATTTCTACTAATATGTCCTTAACACACCTATGTTCCATGACCGACCCAGCACTGTTCTTGTCCCTGAACATTACACCCATCACCTTCCGTTCCATTGCTCGCTGATTCGTCCTCAATTTATTTTAACTCTTTTAGTAAGCCTCAAAGTTTCTGCCCTGTTGATAAATACTGGTAACATGCAGCTGTCATGCACTCTCTTCTTCAGAGACAATTGTAATCTGTCATTCATTATCTGAGATTGGCTGACAAATGCACTAAATAAAATTCTTATTATACTAATTATCTCTGCCTTCTGGTTTGCATCCGGAGTCAATATTTGGCCTAAGTAGATATACTCGCTTACAAATTACACTTCCTCGCCACCCATCTTGAACCACTGTGCCCTCCTGAGGCTATTAAGCATTACGGTACTTTTATGCACTATATTTTCAGGCAGGCAGTTCTTCTCTGCCTGTCCAGTGCGGTAATCATGATTTGCAATTCTTCCCCTGGGTTACTGAGGAAGGCAACGTCATCAGAAATTCTGAGTTTATTGGGGTATCCTCAAATAAACCTTACGCCCATCTGTTTCCAATCCAGCCTTCTGATACCAGGCATAAATATACTGTGAATAACATTGAAGATATTGTGTCTCCTTGTCGAGCGCCCTTCCTTATAGGTATTTCACTGCTCTCCTTAGGCAAGGCTATAGTAGCTGTGCACCCATTATAGATATTTCTTAGTATTCTTAAGTAAGCGTCGTCTACACCCTAGTTACCTAATGCCTGAATAACTGCTCACGTTTCGACCGAGTTAAAGGGTTTCTCAGAATTCATAATAAAAACAATATATAGGGGTTGAGTACACTCCCCGCATTTCTCTATCACCTCATTGACTGTGTCCAAATGGTCCATTGTTGAATAGCATTAACAAAACCCTGCTCGTTTGTCAGGTTGACTGAAATTTATTGTGGCAGAAATTCTGTTTCTGATTATTCGTAAATACCTTGTAGACGACATGTTTTAAGCTGATAGGCCGGTAATTTTAGCTCATTCAGGTCATCTCTTAAGGGATATGTTGATGTACGCGTTCTTTTAAGATTCCGATTCTCTTGTGGTCGTTAGGCTGTGCGTATATAGGTTTGCCAGTTTCTCTAGTACAATGTGCCCGCTATCCTTCAACAGTTCAATGGGTATTTGTACCTCGACAGGTGCTCTACGCCATTGCATTTCTTTCGAAGCCTTCTTTACTTCTTCTGTCGTTACTGGTGGCATGTCTAGCTCCTCTGAACAACTTCTTTCGTTATTATCCTGGATGTCGCGCCTAATGTACGGATCTTTATTCAACTCAGCGGCTACTGAAATTATCTTCATTAGGGAAGACATGCCCTCGCTTGCCTTTGGCTGCATACATCTGATTTTCCTTATGCCTAGACGCGTAATCGTTACTTTCAGGCTTACTCCATTCTTTACAGCATCCTCAATCCTCTGACAGGCAGCTATAATGCTTCCGTGTAGCGCCTATCTTATGCTTATTGATTAACTCCAAAAGCTCAGCTGGTTGTATTCTGTCAGCTGGGGTGAAGACTGTCATGCTTTGCCGTTTCCTAATTAAATATTTTGTCCCCTGCGAACGTTTACCAGCACCCTGTACAGCAATCGTACCCACAACTTCTACTGCATACTCCGTCACAATACTTGTAGGATTGTCGCTCGCGTCTTGCGCCGTAAACTTTGCTTCGACGGTTAAACCTAAATATCGTTTCTGCAGTGCGATCCCGAATACTTCAACTTCCGTCTTACTGTTAGCTCATTGATGGGCGTCTTTCATACCAGCTTGTTGCGGTTTCTCCTCAAAACAGGCCTAATTGAGTTCATCGCGAAGGATTATAAGGCTCGTCTTCAAACCAAATATATCGAGTTCTATGACGCAGAAGTTAAGCCTGTCTACAAAAACAATCACCTCTCCATGAAAAAGAAGAAGCTCCTTTGTAAGGCCCTCGCTTTGAAAAAGGAGCAAAACTAGAAGTTCCTGTGAACGACTCATTGCCTCATCAAAATCTGCAAGAAAGAGGTTAGTCATGTCTGCGGCATTCGGAATGAATCTGAACTTCGCATCTTCACTTCCTCGACCTCAGCTATACTTCTTCGGCCTAAGGTATTTCGTGCATTGAGGCATGCCTACATTAGCACACAGAACTTCGAGCCCTAGGATCCGATTTTTTATCATTGCATTACATTTAAAGCTCCGAAGCCTCAGAAAGCATTACAATAAACTCTAAGCCCTCATATCTTCCTTTACCCAGCCCTTTTCACTCGTATGTATTTCCGAAACTTGGGTAGCTGACCCTGATAGAAACCTATATACTTTTCCCTCTTATTCTGCTGTGTTTTGCATCGTGCCGCGACGAGCCATTCTGGGTCTGTTCTTTTTTTATATATCTCCTAAATTCGAAGATAACATCGCTTACTGAACATTGGTGATTGCCAATCTAGTTGGGTGAAAGTTGATGACTCAATCTTTGAAATTGACGGGAAAACAAAAACTTTGGTTGTATATAAACAGCGCCAAGTACCTCTACATCCTACTTCCGTGCCGCTCGTGATCACTTGTGACAACAAAAGCATTGTTAAACAAGGAGATATTAGCATTACCCTTTAGGATTGTACGTCGTCACAATTTTTAGAGTATAGTAGTTGTTTTCAGGGCCATTGGTTTGAATCCCTCATTAATTTACCTACGCGTTGTGTGACCAATGACAATGGCTCGGCTACTGATTATGCCCTTAGCAACATTATCTCCCCAGCAGAAGCTTTCATTTTTGCTGTGCCATTATAGAACATTATCCTGTAGCTCTTATTTTTAAACGCACAAAAGTGCCAAAACACTCAATTCCTCAAATCTGCCTTCAGCAGGCAACAATTCACTTACCTCATAACAATGTTGATTGGTCTCCCGTTATTGGCTCCATGGATGCTCAAGTAGTTCAAAGTAAATTTTCTAATGTTATTACTGAGCTCATAGCGTCTTTCCCCACTTGTACTTTGCAGAGAAAAAAGTACCTTTTCTCCTGGGAACACTTGGCTTACACAAGTATTGTTAAGAAGTTTAATAAAAAGACAATCTATATTGCAAAACAAAAAGGCAGCCATGAAACCTTCCGTTGTAATCTTGCTACAAAATGTATGCGAACGTTCTAACAAACTTGCTTGAAAAGGGCAAGAGAAACTTCTACCAAAGCAACATTTCGCAGTCTGGTAACAACACCGCTAAGCAGTGGCGTACATTAATTACTTTTCTTAGCAGCCAGTGCAAAACTGACATCACAGAAATACGCCATATCGCAAATGCTTTCAGCACTTTCTTTTTTGAAACTTCTTCCTCGTCAACATTAACGCACGTAGTCAATAACATTGCACGGGTTTCGCATTTTTTCTTCTTGTATCCGATAAAAGCCATCGAAGTGCGCGCAAAAATTCTTAATCTTAAAAATAGCAGCATCGGACACGATAAAATTCACGCGAACTGCATAAAAGAGAATGTACACGTCGTATATTGTATGTTCGCTAATGTAGTTAACCTGATTTTAAAACGAAGTATTTTCATGTGAACCCAAAAAAATCTTGATAACTCCTGAATTCAAAAAAGGCAAAGCGGCAATAATGAATAACTACTGCCTGATTTCAATTCTAGCATTTTTTATCAAAGTCATTGAAACAATCACAGAAATGCGCTCCTCATCATATCTAAATTTGATCTGCTGATGTCTAGGCAATTTGGTTTTACTCGTGGTTTATCTAATAACTTTGCCATGGTAGCTCCGAAAGATTATATTAAACTCAAAACTGACCAGGTCAAGTTAGTGAGGGCACTTTCATCGATTTTAGCAAAGCATTTGACACAATTATTCGTGATATCTTATTTGCGAAACCTAATCGTGAAAAATTTTTAGTATATCTGGTACGCTCTCAGACAGTGAAACTACATACATAGGCGCTCCTCAGTGTTCCAATCTCGGCGCTCTTTTATTTTTATTATACATACTTTACCTTCCAACGTGCCTCAAATTTTCTAATTGCCTTGTCTACGCTGGTGATACCGCCATCTATGCGTCACACTCATCCATTGATTCTCTTAGTACTAACCTCAACCTCGATATAAGTATTATTTGGCCATGGTCTCCCACCAACGTTCCAATGTTAAATACTTCCAAAACTACATCTGTGGTATTTTGATCTGGTTTGAAGACCCTAGCTTCTATTGCTCCTGTTTACATTACCTCGGATGCCATTTCACCGACTGTTCACTGCTCAGTTTTGGGGTTGAACTCGACAGCTCCTTAAAATTTACCCTCATAAACTTTCTAAAATAGGAGATGGCTTACGGCATCAGAATATTAATTAGGGCAAGAAATTACTTCCGCCTGCCTACGCTTTTAACTCTGTTTTATGCATTTTTTACAGCCATAAAAACTATTGCATTTGTTTCTGGGGCTTAACTTGCGATATTCCTTTAGTTCATTTGAAGCGCATTCCAAACCAAGCCATTCGAATCATGACATTTAGCTCTTTCAACTCGCATGTCACTTTCTTATATGAGCACCTGGAACTCCTCCCGCTGGATAAACCTATTTTATATCAATTTGGAATGACCGCCCATACACTTGTTACTGAGAAGATTGTGCTTTTTATAATTGGTAGAGCTGCTTTGACTAACCGTAACATAACTAGATGTCCATTACAACATAATTTTATTCTCCCGAAGGTCAGAACAAACTATGGTAAACAGTCAGTTAGTTTAGCCGCCATTAAATCAAGAATCGACTTGCCTAATAATAATAAAAATAGCTGAGGTCGCCCATCTTACACCCAATCAATTCTTAAATTCATCCCCGAAGACCAACCTTCAGTTGTTTAGTTCGCATGACTTATTTCTCCTGTTTCAGCTTAGTTTTTTTTCTTTTTTCACAATTGGTATTTTGCCCCTTTTGTCTTCCACTTTATTGTTATTGTCAGACGTGTGCTTTTTGTGAAAAGAAATTGTTCTGTGGGAGTTGCGTGTAATGTTGCAATATACTTCGCCATATTTATTCTCTAAGTTTGTTCAGCTGCGATGGTTCCTACATAATATTTTATTGTTCATTTACAAGAGGACCCACCGAAGTGATACACTTCGATACCTCTTTCTGTATTATCAATCACCATGCGCTGTACCTTTGTTATGAATGATTGATGTCGAATTAAACTAACTGCCCTATGGTTTATTTTATTCGACTAGTGGGCATTCTACAGGCTTCAAGAAACAATGCGAATAACCGCTGATAATAAAATACTGATACACATAGCTAGAGACAATGCCGCTATTCTTTAAAAAAAAGCTTTTTGAATAGAACTTGTGGTACCCCTAACAACTCAAAGAATACAGAGATGGCGAAGCAGCAGTCAACAAAGTGACGTGTGCAGGTGGGTTTCGACGAATTGAATGCCTCGGCATCTGCTCTGCGGGCCTATATATTCGGGGCGAGTGTTTCTGGAACCCTCGAATTAAACCGAGAACTGAAGGTAAAAGAAGAATATTCTACTAGTGACGTCACGGCGCAACACTATCTCTATCAAATGAGATAAACCGTGCGGGACAAAAAACAAGGTTGAACCCGGGCTTTATTTGAGAAACAGATAACAGGGCTGGCCCGGCCGGGCGGTCACAACAGCACATAACAAAAGAACTCCAATGCATTTTCGGCGCCACTATTGTTGAAGAAACTGTCTATCCTTGTCTATAGTTAAAAATTCTCTTCAAGAGAACTATTATAGTGCAATAGGTGGTATAGCAAACAAACTGGTCTCGCTTTGTTCCCGCACCATTTTGCCCCAAAAGCCGCCGCTAGAGAACAAATATTTTTTGGCTTTTACTTTTTTTAATAATTCACTGCCGATGAAAAAGGGAATTTTGTTATGAGTACTGTATATTATGGTTTTTTGTGCAACCATAATGTTCACCCGTTGCAGATTAGTGAGACTGGAAAATGGGCGGCATAGAGCAAAACTGATTGCGGGTATTCACAGTCACATTTCTCCAACTTTCACAAACATACAAAAAAATTGCCCGACTTCGCATCCGTTTTTATGAGTCGCTACTGCAGAACATCAGTCGTTGTGGAGTATTGTCTAGCATGTCGCGCCTTTTGAGGAAAACGTCTTGGGAGAATAGGCAGTATGGTGTGAATAGGAGTAATTGCAAATGGAAACAGTGGGATAAGCATCGCACTGGTTAATTTGTTGAATTTTTCAGAATGTCGATGAAGAAACATCATCCACTTGACTCTAAGTAGCTGGGTGACAAGCAAAGCTTTTCAGAACACTAGAGCGAATGGGCGGAACACGTATGTGGAATGTATACAAAAGGTATGTAGAAGGTATGTGCGGCAGAGGCAGGGCCACATTGGGCAGCACTGTCGTGATTGTGAATGCATGGCTTTGCTTTCCAACTGCGAGATTTTTTTAAAAAGCAAGAACCAAACAACCAGAAAAATAGTGGAAGCGCTAGAAATTTTCATAGCCTGAGACAGATGCACTAGTCAAACATCAATCGCTTTAGCGGCAAAAGAGATTGCTTATTTGGAAGCCCGTGGCTCAAGAAGCCGGCGATGAATGTGCAGTGGTATATCATTTTTTAATCCTTGTTTTTGGTATGTGCCACGCAGGTTGCCTGTTTTTATGTACTCCGTTGTTATAAAGAACGTCTTCTTTCAGTTAACGATAAGCTCCGTGTAGCGCTTTCTCCTTGTGCATCATTTCCGTCATTCGTCTTCTTTTGCGCTATACATTTCTTAGGTGTGAGAAAACTATATTTCACATCATCGTTGCCGCCGGTCATGCCTAAGAGTGACACGTAAGTGCGTGCATACGTTGCATTTTGACCTATACTGCAAATGAAAGTTGACGTTGATAGCACTACTCACTCAAAATGCATATAAAAGTCATGAGACATATAAGCTTAAAGCATAACTTTCGATTCCGTGTAAAAATGGCGAAAAAAAATTAAAGAAAAACAGTTTAAGGGCACATCGAATAGCGGTTTCAGCACCGCCTTAAAGCAAAAGGTTTCATTGAGTTACGAACAAGTAAATGACGTGCACAATACAAAACTAGCCATCTTAAGCTGCGTATCTACATAATAAGATGTATAGATTGGGGTCCAAACCATCGTTTTAGCCGTGTGACCTTTGCGTTGACAACGCGCCAGATGCTACTTTTAACCAGAACGTTATTTTTCAAACTGGGGCTATAGACTCCGCGCGCTTCAAAAACGCGAAGAGCCTTGGTAGTAGTTAATGTAGGACATATGAATTATACAAAAACCTGGACCTGGCACCTTTGCTTCAAACACTAGAGGCCATTAGGCTGCGGCCACCACGAAAAATCATGAGAAAACAGCAAACATCCCTGCTTGCAAAGGGTTGCCAGTATTTCAGAGGAGTTGAGTACTCTGTGGGTCTGAGAAACTTTGGTGAGCTCCAGTTTGCATTCGCAAAGCAAAAAGCGCGAGCCCAGAATACTAGTACATTATTGTGAGTTTTTTCGTGCCCAGATATGAATACAATTTGTTAGTTACCATCCGTCTTCGCCAGAGTTCAGTAACACAGACCTTACATCGCCCCTAGTGGTATTTATTTATTCAGAATACGTGTAAAGATCCAGCAAGAGGGTTACATAGGGGAGAGTAACACATACCGTACAATATTACGGTACAACACATACCATATGAAGGAGAAACAAGTTTATTGGAGCGAACTTGTGCTCCCCTAACAACTCAACCAGCGTTCGAAACTCGTGAACCGTTCGGGCTTGTCATACATCTCCTTGTTGTTCAGCGCAAAGAACTGGAGGCCCATTTGAGACAAAATATGCATAATTACCTGGCAGCGCCCGCGTTCATTTACTTGGGAATGCTCGCTTGCTTGGTTTTTTACGGTAGTAAGCGAAAAAGAATTGTCGGATCAGCTCTTCGTTGCTAGGATGAGGTAAATGCGCCGAATGTCTGGCGCTTTACGTTTGCATTTATTTATCTCGATTGTAGATGTGGCGACAACGTTTCTCGCTTCCGACGGCGCGTTTCGACGAGCGGCGTGCGGCACCACCGCTCACAGCCCGTTTCAATTTGGCGCCGCGGCGTCCTGGAAGCAGACGCCATGCCTCCGTTGCTATAGCGACGAGGCGCATGCGCAGAGAGCAGCAGAAGTGCGATCAAGTGCGAAACATCCCCCTCACGAGGGGCACGATCAAATGCAGAGCATTTCTGGGGGCGCACGGTTAATGTTGTTGCACTTGTGGCAACTGCTGGTGAGCGCTCTCTCGTCAGCAGTAATTTGAAAGAGTCAACGATATCAGGCGCGTTCCTAGCGTACCATTCTGTGTCGGCTTTGTGGCGCAGTGGGTAGGGCACCATGTACATTGCGTTCCGCCCGCAGGGTCGAGGGATCGAAACCTGGCGCCGGATAGTATTTTCTTTATATAGTGTAGGGGGAGGGGTGCGGACTACGACTACGGACGTCAACGCGGGTGACATCGTGAGTTACTGAAATTCTGTGCATTCAAACCTGATGAGGCTTTTGTCCCATATAACCTTCCTGCGAAGCCGCCAACCTAGCACAAAACTTTCCTGGGTTTGACTCATTTCTGGCTAATATGAATCGCAACCGACGGAAACCAGTATTTTTGTTATCAGTAGACGTAGAATTGTTTAATGGAGCACGAAAGAGGTTACCCATTAAATAAATTTTACACGAGAAAATTTTTGCGCAGTAAAAACTTATGAATTTTTTCCTCGTCCCGTCTTCAAAACTCCACCAACATTGCAAAAAACGTTTGGCTTGCCCTTTTTATTTATTGGTCGTTCCAACAAAACACGAAATTTTTGTTATTAGTTATGCACTTAGGTGCACTTGGTGAAAAAACTATCTTTGGGCCATGAGCGGTATAGGAGAAAACTAATTACAGTCTTGTCGCGCACCATTTTTGAGCAGCCACCGCCACTCTAGCCAAATGTTCTCCTGGTTTTCATTTCCTTTCCTTTCATGAGTCGGCACAGATGAATAGCAGTATTTGGTTACCTTAGGGGATTGCCTTGTTCAATGCACATGAAAGAAGCGCCTGCTGAAAAAAAAATACACAGGGCGATAGGTGGTATACCAAAAATAAATGACGCCGCATTTAACGCACAACAAACCTGCATACATCCTTACGAAGTCTGGCATTGAACATTTCAGCATCCTCAAGTGGCCCACAACGTGTCCTCAGCAAGTTCCTTTAGGGTCTGTTGGTCTCCCCAGCGTAATACTCAATTGTCAACAAAATGATGCCACTGGACATTTTTCATACACATTCAGGTCTTGAACAGGTGTGATTTTTTCTTGGTCCGAAGTTACAAGCTAATGAAACCGGCCTTCACTACAAAAATTGCGCTGGTCTCAGCTGAATACTTTACAAGATTGTGAAGCCATACCCGGCAATGAGGCAAAAACACTACATAACGATCTACGGCATGGGCAACAAGGTAAACTTAAGCTGAGGATGCTGACATGATCATTATGACCATCGTTTAAAATGCAAACTATGACTTATAAGCGTTACGACGTTATACTGCAGGGTCTTTTTAAATTGATTGATGGCGCTGCTAAGCGGGTCCGCAAAACATTATGTTTAATGCTAGTACTGCAGAAAACGCTTATATTAGCACAATACGTTCTAGTAATACGTTAACAATAACACGACCCCACTACCTTATGACCCATGTTAATGAGTTATTGCATCAGTTAAAATACTTTGCTTTTTAAGAGCGAAGTTCTGCACAACATCAACAAGATAAAAATGAAAACAAAAGAAACACTACATTTTCAGCAGAAATATCAACGCGTAGATGATACAATGAAACATCCGTGGTATCGCCTTGTACACAAGCAATCACTCATGAATTGAGCATCTGACCTGACTGTTGCTACAAAATATAAGTAGCATATGCGAACATAAATAACAGTTTAGACGGCCGTAGCAGTTCCAAGGAACCAGTGCAAGTAACGAGAAGAAAAATGACAGATATAAACGACAAAACATTTTCATTAAGAAGCCGCATAGAACGTGTACTGTATACAAAAGAACTTGGGCAATAATACGCGAGGTGTAAGGTTAGCTTCAGGTTGATGCTTCGTCTACTTGTAAACAAATATACGCCGCCCGGGAACAGTATTTGACCCCCCCCCTACAATGATTTATTTTGGATTTGTTGTATATAGAAAAGAAAGTATCTAAAAGATATGCCCTAACCTAAATAAAGTATTGAGCTGTTATTTCACGTTAAAATCGTTTCCTAAATCTGCCCGCATTAGTTTGCTGAAAACCGCCTGGTTTCTTGACTTCGATTACGAGGTTGACAACCTGCGATCCCCTGCGAGACCCCGCAATGAGGTGTTAATCCCAGATTGAATATCAGGCCATCTCGTTACCGGTCATGGCTCCTGCAAGAGCACACGTAACTGAGACGCGCTAATTTGGAGCGCCACCCAAAACGACAGTGACTTGCCTTAGGTAGATCAATTTTATTCTGTGTTTTTAAACTTGAAGTTTCAAGTTTCTAGAAGGTAAATATACACATAAGGTGAAGCAATAGGCAGAATACTGAAGGAGGTCCCACAGTAAAAATTAGCGCAACATGAACTAGATAATGCATAATTTGCGGCCGGCAATGAGCTTTAAAACATTTTTTTTACACATTGCGCAAGCACGAACTAGTAAAGTGAACAAAGGCAATAAAAACACCTTATGCAATTTTTGCAATAGGGCCCATAAAAATGTCATGAAACGGTGTGAGTTAAACTCACTAGAAATAAACATTAAAAAAACGAAAGCTCTACTATTTCATACAGCACAAAAAAACATTACTTGAGATTTGAACCTCCACCATGGATCCTAGAACGTAGAGATTGTAAAAGAAGTCAAAACCCTTGTAGTAACCTTCAATGAACATTTATTTTGGGATACACGCGTTCAACGCATAGAAGTAAGCTCCCATAAGGCTTGCGGTATTCTTTCCAGACTGCGACATGTTATCCCAACCAAAACAAAACTGCTGCTATACAACGCACTTTTTACCTCCCACCTAAATTACTGCCATCTGGTATGGGGCACCACATCTAAAGCAAACATAACTAAATTTATTTTTACTGCAAAAGAAAGCGCTTCGCTATATGGCAAACGTTTTATAGGCCACCCACACTGCAGAACATTTTTCAGAATTTAAGGTGCTGCCTTTGTCGAGCCTATATAAATATAATCTTAGCATGAAATACCAACAGGCTCTTCGTTCTATTAACAAATGTTTCCTCACTTTATTCAACCTTACACCTCCCTTGTAAGTTATTTATATTAACAGAAATAAAAATCCTTGAAAGACTCCTTTCTCATGTACAAGCCATGGATTTCGCAGGCTACAGTACTGTATGCCCAGTCTCTTAAATAACTTAGCAAGCAAAAATATCGGCATAAATATTATCTCCACCAGAAAACGGAAACAGCACGTCATAGAAATGGGTATTCGTATATAATACTAATAAATTTTGTGACGGCCATGTACACAACAAATATATCCTTTTGAATGAATTTCTCTCCGAAACACTTCCTATAATACTATTTGCTTTTCCTCTTTTTCATTGACCGAAAAGGTTTTCGTTTAGTTTGTTACATCAGCCTGTTATTTCTCTGGCTGTATCTTTTACTACACAGGTTGTTGGTTCTTTTACTTGGTATGGACGTTCATTAATTCCTACCACTGCACCAGGTATACAGTGCTCAGGAACAATAAACAAATATTTGTAATATTTTTATTGTGTGCATGTATAAGTAATGTGTATTTGTATATACTTTTTTTATGTATGTATATAGGAGTGTAAATTTGACATCTTATCTACATTTTTGTTTGTATTCAGATGCATCCACGGCACAATTATTCTTTTGTGTACGCTCTTTTTATCCGAAAACGTTTAACCATCTGCATTCATTTTTCTGCTGTTCTTTCGTGTCAAAAACGGGCAGAAACCCAGTCAAGTTGCTTCTTAGCATCTTTTTGTGTCTGCTCTTATTATTTCCATTTGTACGATATTACAATGCTGAATAAATGAACTTCGAACTTTTAAAAAAAGTGACGAAGATAATTACGAAGTCTACAATGATTATCAAAGCAGGACTCAGCCATATATAAAACACGGCTTCCGTTAAATCTTGTGTATATCTTCCCTTACACAATAGCAGCAGCGACGCTGTAATTATACACATAACATACAACTCATCAAAGGAGCCTGAAACTAGCAGAAACAAATGAACCAATTTCAATTTTGTAATTACCGCTATGTTTAACATCGTATAGTCAGTTGAGTAATTAGGTATTTTGGTTCGTTGGCAAAATGAGCCTGTCGTGAAAGACTGTTAGATTTCAGGAGTAATTGAGTTCCACACGGAGGAACCAGCAAATTTAGCGGATGTTTTTTTCGGAATTTGTGCGAAGTTTGGGCAAAATAATATTCGCACACCCGGAGAACCGAGTTCTATTATTATTAGCAAAATGTTCAGGGTGAAAAGTTCTATGCGCACATCAAGATGAATCAAGCGAAACATAGTGACAGCTAACTTTAAAATAAATGATTCAACGTGGAAAGTATATTTATGTCAACGTATAGGGAGATGGTCGACAAAGGTAAGAACTGAACGTCATTAGCCACACGGGTTTGGTTTTGAGGCGTCGTTCATGATCGAGATGTGTGCTGTTCATGTTTCCCCATCATGATAAGAAATATGAAAGATGGCTGTGAAAGTAAAAGCAGTATAGTGGCATGATAACATGTCGTCGTATGAACGTGCTTTTATAATGAAGTGAGTACCGAAAGATACCTTTTCAAGATGCGATTTAGCTCGAGCCTTACACGTCAGCTGTTTCAGGCTAATGCCAACTGTTTCAGGAAAGGGGAATTGCTGAAGGTGCACCGGTTTGTTTGACGTTGAACTCAAGGCACTAGTGACAAGGTTAGTTTTACCTATCAATAAACACAATCTGTTGGGCATGTTTGTGCATTATGATTGAAAAAGATAGAGCGCGACTTAGACAACGACAGTAAAGAAGGACGACGGGGCAAGCGCTCATGCTAAACCTATCGAATCCGAAAAGATTGTCTCGTTCTGCTGGAGCAGTCTTCGAACATCAGTCTTGTGGGTATAATCAAGGAAAGCAGCAAGCCTGACGTCTGTGGCCATTTGTGTACGGCGGATGTGTACGAATAAACGACAATTCTGATTCGAACCCTTCGTTTCTATCAGTACCTGAGCAGACATCGTTGGTTGTCGTAGCGACTGATGTTTGGAGTCATGGTGAAGGTTTTCGGACTTCGTAGCATTTCAACGTATTCACGTGTAATACCATTCTCTTCCAACCCGGGTCGATGAAGTAGTTCACGTCATTCTTTGCCTCCCGGTCTTTGAACGGCCCTTTCAATTGCATCAGATATTTGTTGAGGGCAGTCGGTAATAAAATGAGACCTTTTCGCCAGTATGGAGATTTCTACGATGACACTGGCAGTTATAATATTTTTTTCTGCTTGATGTGGGAATTTTGCAGATCCTCGTGTGCTAGTCAGTAAGTCTGTTCTAGCTGATCCCGAAAGTCGACAAATAAGTAGTACGAATTTCACTGTCGATGTTTTCGTTATTACATAGCTCTTTCAAGACAGTCAAGAGGCCCCGAACGTGACATTTGTAAATTAGGACGGAAGGAGAGAAACCACGACTTGCTTGTGGCGCTTCACGGTATCCAAAACGAAGTGATGCCAGATAGGGATCCGGTGTGCGTGGCTTTTCTTGGCACATTTTCTTAATCATGGATTTAGGTGGGCCAATAAATTTTCCTGCTAAGGCCATTACCTTGCATGGTAGAGACTTCACTAGAGAAGTTTGACGGACACTAGCGGAACCAATTCCTCCATGAGCTTCGATGTAAAGCTGGCTCCTTGTTCCGTAATCATCTCCTGGAGTATTCCAATTCTGGAAAAAAGTTCCACGACAGCATAGGAAACATTAATGGCATCCATCGCAGGAAGGGGTACGGCGTCAGGATACCGGGTTGCAGTCAATGTTAGTCAATATGTAGGTATTGCCTTGGTCTTACTTGGGAAAAAGCGGCCCTATCAGGTAAACAGAGACACGCCAAAAAGGTGTTCCGATCAATGGCGCATTGACTAAAGGAGCTACCCCAACCTTCTCCTTGGAGGTGGCTCTCTGACAGATGTCGCCTTGCCCACAAAGCGTTTCATGCTCCTTTGTACATACAGCCAATAAAATTTTAAAATACAATCGCTCGTTTTCCTTAAGCCCTGATGCCCCGAATGAATACTCTCAAGTGCGACTAGAAAGATCGTATCTCTGAACGCCTTAGGTAGTACTAATTGCTTTAAGGTTCACGCCATCGTGCGAGGGTATTTCCGATAGAAACGTCCCTCAGTTTCGGGGAAGGTGTAGTAATTACCTTTTCCGAAACGAACCTCGTTTCCAATTTTCTGGTAGAACAGACTAAAGATTGGGTCGTTGGTTTGTTCTTCAAACGTGATGTCCTTGATCCCTGAGTACTCAAACGGCAGAGAATAAGTTACTGGGCTCCGATGGCAGAGTTCGTCCCAGGCTACTAGTTGGTGTTTCCCTGTGGCCAGGAACCTCATACTCAAGAAAAAAACATACTGAGGCCGAAGGCCCGTTTTTCTTGCGGCCACCCCTGCCCAGTAGCCACGCATTCGAAGCGGTGCAAGTACGCGTGTAGGTCATCACGTCTCTCATCAAAAAGGGTTGCGAACTTTTTCGGATTCGCGACCGGCACATTTGGGTTAGTTTCGTTCAAGGCAGTAATGGTGGTGGCGTGTTGCGACAATTCTTGATGAGGAATCCTCAACTCCAGGATCTGTATTTTCCTCTCGGCAGCTTCTTTGACTATGTCGCCAGCTTCTAGCCAACCCTCTATTCCCGTTTTGCAGCTTCACGGAGTGCTTCTCTTCCCTGTTCTGCAGCTTCACGTAAGCCTTTCTCTCAACTGCCCTATCTGCACGCTGCTCTGCCCGATGGGTGTCGATCAAGTGGCTTTGTTCCGGTCCTGGGAGCGCCAGCCGAGTTCCTGTTCACTACTAGTTTCTTCCCATCAAATATGAAGTCTTCAATGACGTGTTTTCACAGCCCTCAACTTCTTCCTGCATATGTCAATGGTGAGATCCTGGCAGGCTCGCCACTTTCCTTAAGATTTGGCGCAGGATCACGCAGGTGGAGACGAACGCTGTTTAAATAGTTGAAGATGTATTGAACAAGATGCAGAACAAGCACACGACGGGAGCATAAAAGAAGATGGGGAAAGGCGTAACACAGTCTCCAGGTACACAACATAATCTTGCAGTTCGGAAGGACCGAGGGCAATCCCTGTATCAATTGCTAAAATCTCGTTGCGATGTGTTCCTAGCGGCTCAACAGCCGGGACGGAGCGTCAGCGATTTTCGCACCAGTGCTGCGACGACTGTGCCCAGGCACACTCTCGAGCCTTGACGGAGGGTAGCAACGGTCTTATTTCAGGTGGTGCTTTGTCCAAGCGTCCCACGGGGTCGTTTCCACGTAACCTCGCCCTGTTATTCCGCTTGCCTTCCAGCCGTCGTTCTTCGAGGCCTCGCTATCACTCTAGCGCCGCTTCTCTACCTTGTCGTCGTTGTTGCAGATACTGCTGGTTTATTTGAGTGGTCAATCGCTCGTGTTGCGATTCATGCCATGCCCACCGTGTGGAGAAACCTATTTTGAACAATAGGCGATATAGTAAAAAACTGATGGTGGTGTTTTTCCCGAACAGCCTTCGCTGAAAACCGATTTACTAGCAAAGCTCTTTCCCTGATTCGAAGTCCTTGTTTTTATATGTCTCGGTACCAACGAACGCCGCTATCGTGTAATCAGACGAGTATAGCATTGTTAGTTGGAACTTCTACAAGGTGTCTCAGATAACAAAACTAACGCACCAAAAGGAGGGTATAGTAAAACGTCATGGCGGAGTGATCCTGCAGTATCACCCCCATACCTCCGTCTTTTTTGTGCAAACTTTTTCCGGTTCCAATTATTTTTCAGAGTCGCTCCCAATGAACAGCAGTATTTTGTTATCGTTATATCTAGCATTATTTTTTGAATATACGGAAGATGCTATAGTTGAAAAAAATCAAACGGCGGTATAATAAAAATATGAAATATACATACCACGGGAGTAATGGGGCTGAGGCGCTGTGGTGTTGAGCCTAACGGCGCGGTTATGATGCCCTGTCGCAGGAGCGGGTTTTCTGATTGTGGAGACAAGCAAATTTACGCGTGTGCTTTAAATGTCGGCACTTGTTAAGATCCCTACTAAGACAAAATAATCCAGAGCCCCCCACTACGGCGTGCCTTGTCACCTATGTAGCTACGTCTCAATAAACAGAATAATCAATCAATCGAAAGAACCTATGATGGTATTTTTCTATGAGAGCCTTCTTTGTACCATCTCCACCTCGAACAAACTTATATGGCTTTGATTTCTATTTTATTCATCAGCTGATTCCTAAACAGCAATATTTTGATACAGTAGTGTCGCATTTTTGGGACCACGTATAACGAGCCCTTTTAGAACAAAATTTGGGGCAATAGGTGTATAGTGAAAACTGGGGCCAGCCGTGTCCCAAACAACTTTCTTCTTACCGCCACCACCCACCAAAAACGTTTCCGACCTTTTACTTTTCGTGTGCTGGTACAGCGCTTCCAGAAAGCCGTTTTTTGTTATATGTACTGTATGGCTTTGTTCCTTCAAGCAATAAGAAGTTGAAATGGAGGATGAAAAGTCACATGTCACAATCTGCGGTATAGTAAAACCTGATTGCAATCTTATTAAGCCCACCTTCCACCAACCAGTAAAGCCCTAGGGCAAACTTTTCGTGGCTTCCACTTCCTTTTTGTTGTGGGTCACTCTCGATGAACAGCAATATCTTGCTACAGAAGTCTATTGATTATTTCCTGAAGCACGTAGAAGGAGGATCTGTTGAAGAAATCAAACATGGTCAATAGGTACTACACTGAGAACAGATTCCGGTCTTTTTACGCACAGCCTTCTACCTGGCGGCGCCCTTCTGCAAAATTTTGTTGCTTTTACTCCTTTTTTTATTCTGCAGCGATCTAAAAAACGGTTTTTCTTATGAGTAGTATCTCTTAATTTTTTTCATAACAATAAAACCGCACATATTGATAAAAGTTACATTGAGGAGGACGTATAGTAAAAACCATTGACGCCCTCTTCTGGCTTAATCTTCATCGAAAAGGCTTCACCTCGCGCAAATATTTTTTGCTTTTTTCTTCTTTTATTTCACCGTGTAGCGCTTTTTACCGCCCTCGTTTTTGTTGTTAACAATGTGTTGCATTGTTTGCTGGACCACAAAGACGTGGCACTTGGATCGGCATGGACACGAGCCAATAGGTGGTATAGAAAAATTTATTACTGTGTTTTTTTGGCTCACATTCCTCCAACTGCCGCCTACCCTATCACAATCTTTTCTTTTCATCCATTTTGTTATTGTGTAGCGCTATTGAAGATAGCAGCAGTTTGTCATCAGAAGTTTCTACCAGTGTTTCTGGGAGCATGTAAAAGGTGCACCCTTTGCAGTAATCCAGCAAGGTTAATTGAATAGGTCATATAGTAGGAAACTAGAATATAGCCTTTCCTGGAACTACTGTCCTCCCACCGAAGCCGTGCTAGCCAAAAGTTTTCCTTTTTTGTACTTCCGTTTTCTGATAAGTTGCTCGCGATAATCTCCAGTATTCTGTTATCAGTAGTTTGCAGAAATGTTCTTTGAGCATGTAGAATGTTCATTTCTTTAAGAAAATATTATGGGGAACCACGGCTACCCGGCGCCAAAAAATCTTGCAAAAGAACTGAGGCCTTCGAGCAACCAGAAATACCCGTTTGCCGCAGGTGCGCTTGAACGTTTTCAGTGAAACAGTTCGAAAATCAGATATGATCTTACACTTTTGAATATAATTGGAAAGTTATAAATCCATTTTGCTATTATTTTATTTCAATATACGTAGCGTGGTTTTGGTGTGTGAGTTCATGATGCCCGGTTTTTTTTTCTTGAAGCAAAGACCAACCTTTCAAAAAACAATGTCTTAACGCAAATAAGAATGCTGCAGGTAAAATATGCGTGGTTGTAGGCCTCTATCGATGGGTATAAAATTCGCGATTCCCAATTATTTTCACCATTATCAAGCAGAGACGCTGTCATAAATGAGCCCCATGTTCTGGTTTGAGAATGTATGTTCTGAAAAAGCACGGACGAAATTGTGTCAAGTGTAATTGTTGCGCAGTGCCAAACTACCTTTTTGCAACCGTTTATTCGGCGAGTGGCCTTACAGAAGACCGACGTGCAACACCTTTGTAGCCGGCTAGGAGCCCCAATCATTGCTCCAAGAAACATATTGCTTGTGGCGCTTCGGCAAGGCGTATGAAGGTTGGCGGTCATTGCAGTCTACATTCCGCTCTCAATAGTCAAAATAAGGCTTGGAAATGCACCACCAATAGTACAAACATAGGCTACAGCCTAATGAGCGAAGAGCTTCGATAAAACGGAAGGACAGCTTATAGAAATGCTTCACAGATCATGAAACTTAAGCTGTACAACCTACGCGAAGTAATCATTAAAACTTCTTGTTAGTTTACATTATTCATACGGGCTCTAGGGCTGAAAAAAAATGTTATGCTACTTGTCAGAATTGTGAATGTGTATTATTGTGCTTAGTGAAAACATACACCAAGTTCTAAGAAAAATTTTAAAGGTAAAGTTTCGTGGAAATACAAATTTTTATATTTTTGGTAAAATTATTGCTATATGCATAAACTGGTGTTATAAATGGCCAAGTTTTAATACAAACCTGACTAAATAGGTAACTGTTTTTTTCAGGGAAGATGTTAACCCACGTCTGTGTACCATCGGAGATATTGACGATAGCTATTTTCCGATAGACTTTCGATATCCAGAAAAAGGCTTCTTGTATTGTGCTTTAAAGGTTATAGGTCTCATCCCTGACCAACAAAGGAGAATTCGAGACCGTTATATGACAATAGACACGAGTAAAGCCTTGGTAAATAGTGGTGGGTATACACTTCTGGTGAAAGTTATATAAACATGCATTAAAATGGTGAAATCTTTTAGAAGAGCATTATTTGTGTTCATGTTGGTGGTCTTTTCTTGTTATTGTGAACACAACTAGTGATTGGAATTGGAAATATTGGAACTAGTGAATTGGAACTAGTGATTGGATTCAGATCTATGGAATAACGTGGTGCTAAAAAATAAAAATTAAATTAAAATTTGTTGCTGGATATATAGACAGTCGTGACAACTGTTCACTTTCTTTTGAAAATTTTGAAAACGGCGTGTTTCATACGCTCCTCAAAGCAAGTTCAAACAACCCCTTTAAGTAAAGCTGCCTCACTGGTCACGTATCATGGTTTTAGCACGCGATTTTTCTAACTTTTTTTGTCTGCCTGCGTCAGCATTCTGAAAGCTTACTTCTCATTTGTCGACATTTTTGCGTTCTTACAATGCCCTCCCGTAAAACGTTTCTTGCAATGCATACAAGAAAAGAGCAAGGTGCAAAATGCCCTAGGAAGTCGCTTCTGGAAGAGGCATAGTTGAATACGCGGTCCCCAAATGTTGATGTCATTTCGGGCCCGGCTAACTTATTCGTAGGCGCACTTCTGTTTCATACGAAATATTATTTGCACGCAACAGGCTAATAATGTGTACCGTTTGACAATATGTATATAAAACGCCTAGAAGACCATTTTCGGAATTCCTTCTTAACTCATTCCTTCTGAACCTTCTGAACTGAGGGTTAATTTATTATTCGTCATGAGCTGCACACAATTAAATCTGCAACTTGGTAGGGTAATTGAAATATTGCAAGGGTAAACAGCCAATATCTTGAGGTGAATGACAAGTTTATCCTGTTTTGAAAGTATGACACGTTTCTATGCATTCACGTTCTGAGCATCCGGAATGCTAAAAAAGGTATTGGAATAAATACCTACTCCCGAAGGTGTAAACCTGATTTTATGCGGAGTAAACAACAACAATGAAGCTCTTTGCTTCCTTCGGTACTTGGCGGGTGGCATTTTGTTACTTTGAGCGCGTGCTTTTTCCCCGCTTGAGCGGATTTCAGAAATATTGTTTTATTTTTAGGCATATACTGGAAAAACTGCAATGGCAAGAAAAAAAGAAGATAAAAGCAAGGGGGTGAGAGGCAGGAGGTCACCCGGTCTTTCCCGTTAGATGACAACCATGAGCCTGTGTGTCTAATGGCATAATCCACCCTTGGACGAGCAGTTGCTGATAGTCGGGGGCGAGCTGATATTGAGAGCCGCATTTGCTCTTGAGTCTCAATGCATAATGATATATTACGCAAGGAAGGTTTCTGTGGGCATGTCCATGTGGTACGTTGTAGGCTGGCTGTAGAGTGGCTTTGTCTGTACACCACTTGCACCTCTCTGAATTTCAGTGCTGGGTATACCGGTACTAGGTAGGGGATTGTGTTGGAGTGTATTCACCTAACGCAACCGACTCCCATTTGTTGAGTGAAGAGTGCATTTGAGAGAGGACAGTCTGTAGTGTGAAGTTATCTTCCAGTGCGTTACCAGTTTCTCTCTGCTCCCCGTGAGCGTAGGCCTGATATCTCCAACAGAGTAGTGAGCTGGGCAAGTTGGTATGGCGTCATTCTGGGCTGTGAGTTGTGAGTCAGCGCTCGTCCTGTACGTTTCTTTCGTCCAAGTCTCTTTCGCGCTGTTGCCCAGACTGATATCTCCACCCCAGGTCAGTCCGGTTGCCTAAGTCTCCGGTTCCCTCGTGAGCCAGTCCATGCCACAGTAGGAACTAGTGTTTTGGGGTTTATAAAAAAGAACATCTGTGAATCGGCCCCCAATAAACACCTAAACCATTTTTTTGTGTTGGAAGCGATATTAGTTACACTACCCCTTTGTGGTTCCCACCTCGGACAACCGCAATATGTTTGGCCTTCGTTAAATTGATTGCGAGCGCAATAGCCACTTCTTCCACCATCGATGGCGTTGTCAGAACGGTACCAGAGGTGATGGCGTTTCCCTGCTCGTCCCCGACGGCTACGGACGCAACCACTGGGTTGTAATAGGCCCAAATATTCACGTCTGGGATATGTGGGTTTCAGCACTACCGACGGTGAATTCCAGAAGTTCTGGGGGTTCGTCTGTCTTGATGTTTTGGAGGGTAGGTTTGTGGTATAGGAGCACCATGGACTTATAAACAAGTATTCTCAACCAGGGAGCACATGCTTCCGTGTTGACAGGCAAAAGGGATGCGCTAAGACCTTGCCATTGCGCGGCCAGCCTCCGTGCACGACAGCCATGGTAGATGCGGCATCATTTCTAATTCTACACGGTCTTCTGAAGTAATATACACCACCATTGCTTGGGAACGCTCCTTGGATGCCCTGACGGCTATTCCAAAAGATTGGTTTTCGGGGGCACACAATATTTTCTTTTTCTGTCCTTGTGAAGTTCAATAACGAAGCCACATATATAGTGCGGCCTATAGTAAAACAATGAACTAGCCGCAGTCAATTTGCCTTCTTTAAGTAATGATTGATGCCATTAGAACCATAACTCGGCTGCTTTTATCCCCCCTTGAATATCAATGCCGATACAGTAGCTGTGAATGAACTCGACCTTAGAGGGTAAGGTTACCCTGTAGAGAAACTTGAATTTTTAAGAAGCCTTTCGTTCTCTTTCCCTATTTTAGTCGTTCGTAGAAAAGAATCACGGATTTTTGAAGGAAGCAGGCAGAACCCACCAGGGTGAAGAAGTCGTACACTGCTACGTCAGCTTCCCGCCGTCTCCCGTGCAGATGTTGGTCACGGACTTAAGTGGCCCCGTTTGTAATATCATCTGCGTACAGGATGTGTTGGATTCACAGGAAAGCCTCTGAGAATAGACGCAGCTTGATTACGGCAACTTTTAAGATAAAAAGCAATGGTATCAATTCATTAGATGGGACTTGAGCACTATATGTATAAACGCTTACTTCAGGCCTTCAACAGAACTCTGCATGGGCACCTTGACTATTCGTACATGGGAGATCAAGATGACGATGACTGGTGACACTGAGGACACCCCTCTTCCATCCTTCCACTGAAAACAACCGTTGTAAGGAATTTTGGGTTGAAGGGCAATAACCTTTTATGGTTGTCATCAGAAACCTTCTTAAGGTCAGACCGACCAAGGTCAGACCAACCCTCGGCAGAGCATTCACCTCTGAAGCGCTGACAACTTTCCTCGCTTCCTATTATCCAGTCTCCCGACAAAGATACGCGTGAATTTGGAAAATCAGTCTGGCTCGTTGTGGAGTTTATCGAGAGTGTTCCTGGGAAAAAAACTACAAGGCCAACAATCTTGCTTCCGAAGACGTGCTCATCGAGGGCCGTCACAACGAACAGGCAAATCAGCTCCTCAAATTCAACCAACTCAATCGTCGGGAATCGCATTACACCTCACAGAACCCCAAATGCTTCTTAAGGTGTCATTTCTGAGCTCGACATGATCAGGAAAACTGAAACAGACTGCCTGGAAGGACTGTCTAAGTAATGGGTTACAGCAGTAAGGCCAATTCCAATAAGGTGACATGGTAAATAAATAAAAAACAAAGCGCTTTATATCCACCTTTGACGCACAGAGCGGTGCGAACATTATTAAAACACTCTAAAAATGTTTCTGAGCGTACCGCTGCTCTGTTTGCGCTCAAATTTCACACAAAGGTCGCATTTTCTGGTCTATTTGGTTGACACCGGGAACAACAACATTAGTTACCTGTTATTCTGTTAACAAAAAATACCGAGTTTCGCCTATAAAACACGGCGGCTGATTTGGACGCGCGAGCCAGTGCAAGCTCATGTTACAACGGCGGCGCCACCTGCGGAGAGAAACTGAGAAATACGATTCACGCTCCTTCTACGGCCGGATGAAGCAAATGATGTATCAGACGATCCGAAAATGTGGAAGAAAGTTTTCTGATCGTCTGCTACCTCAATTTGTTGCTTCCTTGTTGGGAAGGCGCCAAAAGAGGTAGCAGACGATCAGCAAATATAAATCAGGTGGGGAAACAAATACAGCGTGTACCGGCAACCATTACCGCGAGAATAAATTCATTGTGATTGGTATCAGTATTTGTGATCATCGCAAGTACTTGTGATCATCGTAAGATAGGAATGAAAGAGATTTTCTAATCGTGTGCGGCACCATTTGTCTCCGCCATACTGTAGCTCCATTCGATTTAGAAGCGGTGCACGGCATCGGTGCAGAGAAATTTCAGTGATGCTCGTGCAGTGTAGCGGCGTGGTTCCGCAGTGCTTTGCACTACGGCTGCACCATCAGCAGTGCCCCTGCTTGTTTACAATCGAGCGAGGTGCAGGTATAGTCGTGTGGTAATCATCCTCACCTTTCGTCCTCTACAACGCGATAATTGCGTACTTTTCACTCTGCATAGCCCTTGTGGCGCCACCGCACTAAGATCAGCATGTGCTGTCTGGAACGTCAATATCGGCTGCCATTTTCCGATAGGAGAAAATCGTTTTTTATTTTTTTTTCAGCATGACAGATGAGTACCATCGTAGTTCCCTGGTGTCAAACAAAATATACCACAGAATGCGCCCTTCGTGTGAAGCAGCGGTAAGCGGTGTTCGAAATATTGGACGGCCGCTACAATGAATAGACATCATTAGTGGGCTCGATGGCACCACCAGGCGCACGATGCTAAATTTCGTGCTCTTCTATGCACAGGTATTCCTGTCACTGGGTTTGCGCGGCGATGCCTCGCTTCCGGCGCCTTTGGGACACACTGCATCCGTGACATCGACAGCATCGTATCAAGTTGGCCTGGCACCTGCTACAGCCATATCGCTTCCCCGGTTTGACTCGGCGAAGCGTTACATGATCCATCTCGATAGACGTTTCGGCAGCCCAGCAACCCCAGCGACCTACGAGGAACAGCATAAATTGGGGCAACGCCTACGTCCAAGCTTCAGTGGGCTCGGTGGCACCGCCAGGCGCACGATGCTAAATTTCGTGCTCTTCTATGCACAGGTTGGTGAAAAAAATCATTTCACGAAGTGTTTCAGAACTAGCTGTGCATGCCTTGTGGTGTTGCCGAGCCCCGGCTGTTTGTGGTCATGTTGTATGGTTGCGTCTCGTATAGTTAACTTATTGCTAATTCTGAGCGGCGACGTAGAGGAAAACCCAGGTCCCGATTCTGACGTAGAGGGTAATCTTGGTCCCGATTCTCATGTTTTGCAGAAGATTTTAAATGCCGTCACAGAAATTAGTGCTTCCCAAACTAAACTTCAAATTGGAATGCAATGAGTTCAAACACGCTTGTCTCTCATTAAGAATACACTGGCAGCACTCAACGACTGTAAGGAAAAAGTTGAAAAGTGTGAAGCAACTGTTAATGCGGTCCAAAAGCAAGTCGCACAGTTATGCATTAAAATGCACGACTTGGAAAACAGAAGCCGCCGCAACAATATGGTGATATACGGCATACCAGAAAGTTACGATGAAGGCCCCGCGTCTTTGAGGAAATATGTCGAGAACAAAATCTTCAGCCATCTGCTGAAAGTTAAAGTGAAGACCGTGGAGCGCGTTTATCGTGTCGGCAAGAAATAGCTAATCGGGATCGTCCCGTCATACGGCGGTTTTATGACTTTGCTGAAAAGGTGGCAATACTGCGCAACTGTTCAAAGTTGAAAGGCACGAACATATCGGTGTCCGAAGATTTTTCATTTGCAGCCCGTGAAACACGCAGGAAATTATGGGAGTCCTCAAAAGCTAACCGAAAAAGCGGTGATAAGGTTGTGCTTCTTTTCGATAAACTGAAAATAAACGACAGGCTGTACGTTTGGGATAGGCACGTGGGAAAAAGGATACCTCTGCAGCCGGCGCGTTCCGAAACTGCTGGCCACGAAGGCAGTAGTTCAAGTACATGAAGCCAAGCAAGTACGCCGTCGTTTTCTTTGTTGTGTTTCAATGCCAGAAGTATAGTGAACAAAACGGATAAACTACAGGACATTTTACTGGCTTTCGCACCTGATATTTTAGTGATTACCGAGACGTGGCTTCGTGCCAGTATCCATGATTCAGAAATAATTTCAGAAGGCTATAGCCTACTTCGCAAAGACCGTGATAGCCGCGGAGGTAGAGTGGCTATCGCTATAAAAGATGGCCTAGCATTCTAGGAAGAACATGGTATACCGAACCATGAGAGTTTGTGGTGCACTGTCACATTTCAAACCACGCCTTTACTAATATGTGGAGTATACAGACGACCTGGGGCACCTGAATCTTACCTTACGGAATTGCACAACTACCTCCTCGAGAAAATGCATAATCGAACGAAGCTGGTACTTGTTGGCGACTTCAACTTGGCAGGAATAAATTGCGATAACCTTACCGTCAGCAATAGAGAGGCAAATAGCTGCGAGCGACGTCTGGATACCATGCTAAATTTCTCATTATCGCAATGCGTAACGCAAGCTACACACATTCAAGGGCTTGCTTCCAACATCTTAGATCTCGCTTTAATTTCTAGCTCAATAAATGCTCAAGTTACGGTGGGAGATGGAATCTCTGACCATAAACTGGTTCTAATTGAATTTCTCAATCTTAGCCCGGTTAAAAGTGGCAATGAAAATTCACATGTATTAATAAAGACTATTCCAGAGCGGCCGATGAAAGCATTATTGATTACCTAGAAATGAAGTTAGACGTTTTTTACGCGGAACCTTCCGATGATGTCGACAACTTGTAGTTAAAATTTAAGACAGTAATTTTTCACTGTGAAGAAACCTACATTCCTACGAAACGTAAGAGAACAAAACGAAGCACTCCTTGGTTAACGCGAGAAATATTTCATACGAAACGGAAGCTGAAAAGAATGCGGAAGCTTAAATGCGATCCAGCTGTAATAGGACAGTTTTACCAAGAATTTAAAAGCCTGTAGCGCCAAGCGAAGAACAGGTTTTTTTTTACACACCCTAACCGATTTTATCACGGCACAACCGAGAAAAGTTTGGCGTTACCTTGCTAAGGCGGACAGTCCAATTCGTAAGATGGAAATCAACGGCATCGTCACTGAAAATACGCATGCAATAGTTAACTCGTTCAATTCTTTTTTCCAATCGGTATTCACCCAAGCATGCCCAGTCCAAGGCCCGCTTGTTGTACGCGACTCGGCCATGCCGGAAATCGAGATAACGGAACAAGGTATCTTGACCCTGATTTTACAACTTGATGTTAAGAAATCGCCGGGTCCAGATAAAATCCAAAATGCGTTTCTTAGGCGTTATGCAGAACAACTTGCTCCTTTTTTGTTTAAAATATTTATGCTTTCACTGAAATCTGGTGCACTTCCGAGAGACTGGCTACGCGCAAGAATAATTCCGATCCAAAAAAACGTGGCAACAGATTTCTGGTAGACACGTACCAACCCATATCGCTAACGACCTACTGTTGTAAATAAATGAAGCATATCCTCAACAAAGCCATTATAAATTACTTAGAGTCTAACAATATGCTGTACCCGAAGCAACACGGATTCCGTAGGGGTCTGTCCATGCTAACGCAACTTGCAGAAATAACGCATGACTTCGCTGGAATTATTGACTCCTAACTTCAGGCTGACGCCATATTCATAGTCTTTGCGAAAGCTTTTGATCGTGTGCCTCATTCCAAATTTATATCCAAGCTTGAATCATTTGGAAATTATAGTAAAGTAATTGCATGGATCTCGGCTTACTTAACCAATCCCTCCCAGTATGTAACTTTAAACAACGTAGATTCTGACTGCCTCAGTGTTTTGTCTGGTGTACCTCAAGGGCCTGTTTCGGGGCCAACATTATTTCCTATTTACGTTAATGACATCTCTTCTTGTGCGGAACCAGGTGTAACATTGCGACTTTTCGCAGATGACTGCGTCATTTACAGTACAATACGCAGTATTGATGACCAATTAAAGCTAAATTCTTCTTTACAAAACATTTCCCAATGGTGCGACATGTGGGGATTGGAAATAAATGTGTCTAAAACCGCGTTCATAAGCCTAACCAAGAAAAAAAAAATTCCCCGCATTTCCCCGAGGGGAAGAATGTGAAAGTCCGAATGCACGAGTTGAATTTGCGTGGTTCGGTAATGTTCGCGAAAGAGAGATCACACACACACACACACACAACAACTACAAAGAAAGAAAGATGCATTTATTCACAGACACCTATTTGTGTTGTCGTTGTACTTGATTGCTAGAGCGGATCTCAGCTTTGAAATTTCGTGTCAGTACTCCTTTAAGCGGGTGCATTAGCCCTTCTCACGCCCGATTCTTGGCCAATCCCCCACGTGGGTATGTGCCATGTCAGCGGCCAGGCAGCGTGCGCCCATCTCCCCCCGTTGCCAAGGAAGACGAGGAGATTCCTGGGCAATCCCCCACGTGGGTATGTGCCATGACAGCGGCCAGGCAGCGCGCGCCCATCTCCCCCCGTTGCCAAGGAAGACGAGGTGCGCGCGCACCCGCAGCTGTTGCTATGCGGACGGCGGCGGACACTTCAGGCTCGCTTAAGAAGTGCATTCTTACTTAAAACGACCGTTGTCTTTCGTGTACCGCCTTAATAGTTTTAAGATTAGTAAAGTTGACAATGTAAAATATCTGGGCGTCACATTTTCGCAAGACTTAAAATGGGAACAGCACATTACCAATAGATGCGCCAAGGCATTTAAACAACTAGGATTACTGCGTAGAAAATTGGGCAAAGCACCTTCTGCAGTTAAACTAACCGCCTACAAATGCCTAGTCAGGCCCATTCTAGAATACGGAAGTATAGTGTGGGACCCTCCTCAAAACTACCTTCGCGACAAACTCGAAAGATTGCAGAACATGGCCCTGAGGTTTATCTATTCAAATTACTCTTGGCGCGACAGTGCACCGGACATGCGAAATCAAGCGCACATAGCAACTGTGTCTTGAATGCGTCACGTTGCTTCCATTAAGTTTTTTCATCTCCTTTATCACGGTCACCTTAACATCTGTAAAAACGACTATATTCATCCGCCTGGCCGCCGTTCTAGTAGGACGAACCACGATAAAGGCATACGTCCCTTCACTGCGCATAGCAATGTGTTGAAATATTCCTTTTTCCTTCGCGCTGTGAACGCTTGGAACGCGGTACCAAGTGAAGCTGTTAATATTACAAATATTGATCAATTTTGTTAATTTGTGGAGCAGGTAACAGAGCCTGTATAGTTATTTTTTTGTTGTTGCTCTTGTTGTTTCGATAGCGAAAAACGTGTTTTCAGTGGTGTATTGTACTTTTTGTACATACGTTGTTTGTCATGCGTAGAAGGCGGCTTCTAGTATTTTTTGTTTCTTCTCGTGTATGGGAAGAGCACCAATGTACTATTGATGTACTCGCTTTTGTAAGTGTTCCGCTGTTCCGCGTATCGTCCCTCGAAATATTGCATTTCCTTGACTTTGTATCTAATCAGATACCTGGGATATTGTATGCCCGCTTCCTGTATGGGTCTGCAGAAGTCCTACAGTATTGATAAATAAATAAAATAAACACTGCGCTGGCAGAAGACAAAGAAGCCCCCTCAATAATATTTATCACTAATTAGGCGCTACTACACGTTGTGGGAGTGATTTTTAAATAATGTTCAAGAAGCTCGAACAGCCAAGAATCTCTTTGATGTAATAGGAAAATAATGACGCTGTTTATGCTGAAAAATACGTTTATTTCAATGGGAGCGTCGAGGTAAATAAAATATATATAACAGATAATATGCACTTCCTTTTGTTCTTTTTGCCGCGACTCAGCAACCATTGCTTGTAACTTGCCCAAGAGCTGCCTCGCAGCGTGAGCATTCTCGTCTTCTTAATATAAAGTGCTGCAACATAAATAGGCGCCGCTGCTTCACATGCACATGGGTGTGGCTATGACTTGTTGCCTTCGTCTGACTCATCGCTGCTGTGGGCAAAATAGTGAGCTAAATAGGCTGTCGCAGCAGCCAGCGTGCACTACGCTGTTGGTTTTCTGTTTGGGTATTTTCATGTTTAGTAAATTTTGTTTAATTTGAATTTGCAACTCATTTATTCACTCAGGGAAGACTAATGTCTTCGAGGAGCGAGGAAACCAAGGGACCCTGTTCGAAATTACTGTTCTGGATACCAAGGCTTCCAATTTATCTGTAGTTTTTCCCAATAAAATATAAAGGGATATTTAGGGACTAGGGTTTCAGTTCGGAATAACTGTAAGTTGAGTTATACGAGTCCGAAGTAAGGATCTTTTACTGTACTCGTCGAGAAGAGATTTCGAGGAGATGGCCGATCCGCTGCCTGAACCTTTCATACTTATAGGAGACCTCAATGCATATAATACTTTCTGTGGCGGTGCTTCCGCACCGGAGAAAGGTTGCCTGATCAAAAAACTTCATATCAAAAAAACATATTCATTTGAAGCCTTACTTAACCGAAAACAACTTATATACCATAACCTCTTTGAGCATGTACGGCGCAATGTCGGGAAAAAAGAAAGCAGCGTCGTAAAGGACGACCATTCGTCTGCAAGGCACATCCGATTCTATTTCGTCAGAACTTAGCGAGACGGCGTGGTGGTGCGTTTCCCGCTACCGCGCATCATTTCAGGTCCTGTTGCTGGGGCTGCAGTGCAAGGAGCAGTGCTCTATCCAGGTACAGGGCTCCCTTCAAGAAGGAGCAAGAGTGATGAGCGGCAATATTATGCGGGCTTCTAGTGGAAACGTTGAGGTTTTTTTAAGGGGGAAGAGCAAGTGTGATTGAAGCGAATTGCTGCAGCTTCGAGGTACGCGAACTTCAAACGCTTCATAGGCCACGGTGGCTTGGTATTCATGGTTGTCCTGGGTGAAAGTAGTCGAGTCACGGTTAACGATAAGATGAGAACCGAGGTAATCATGCCGCGGTTGTACTCATACGGGTGCGTATAGCGCGAAACCATCAGTAGTTGTTTTAATGTGTGGATGTATGAAAGCTGTGTATTAGTTTGAAAAGCGTGTGGGCTGAGGCTGAATGGGCGGAAGTGGTTGTAGCTGGTGAATGTTATTATTGCCGGAGAGGGTGCGGAGATTCGTTGAACAGACAGACTGGAAAATGCTTAGATGTCCGAAAGACGAGTTCAACTGGCATGCACGACAAGTCGACATTGTATGCGCAGAAGACTTCGAGGAGCCTCAGATGTAGTCGTCGGAACCAGTATGTTGGGCAGCCATGCAAATTGAGTGACACCTTGAGGTGTAGAAGGAAACGATCCATTTGGTAAAATATTACTGCGGGTGGTGTGCAGGTGTTCGCAGACGCGTCGTAGGGATAAAATGATTTTGTTCTGTGACCAAGGACGACTCGAACTGCAGGCCGTGATTGGTGATGGCCGTCGAAGGACATCCGTAAGTAAAGTGGAGGAGCTTCGGTGAAAAGCTGTCTGTCGAGAGGTTCGAGCCTCGCGCAGAGTTCCTAATGAAAAGAAAAAAAACATGCCACTGCTAGGAACAGGTGGAGCTTTCTCACCGACACTAGCTTGGGAAACTTAATAGTTGCTGGACCTTGGCGGGGAGGGGAGGAATGCCGGTTGCGTCCAAACGGTGAGGAAGGAAATCCACAGCATGGGTACAAAGCTCGGTCTTCGAGATGTTGATTACGATGCCATGAGCAGCGAGACCTTGGAGGGAAGATGAAGCTACTTTCGATGTTGTTTCATAGATTGGCTCGCCACGAGGATGTGACTAACCTAGGTGTAGACAAACGGTAAGCCTCGTTTTCGCGCACCAATTAAACGCTGGATCGCGTCCGCAGAGTTGCGGAGTTTGAATGGAAAGCGAAGTCATTGAAATACACTGATTGCGGTGGTGATGGCAGTTTTGTGGATTTCGTTTTCTGGACAAGAATTTTGTGGTATGCACGCAATAAGTCTGCTTTAGATTATATTGCTGCTCGCGCGAAGTGGCGGCGAAGTCATGGACTTTGGGTAGCAGATAGCGGTTAGAAATGGCCTAGTCGTCCAAAGCCCAGCCACTCCGCACAGGCGCCAATCACAGTTTTCTTTGGCGCCACGTGCAGTGCTGAACCGTGATTGCTGGACGATGGGTGGATGGTGCCCACTGGCATGTTATGTTCAGAGTCCTCACGGACGACTTTGAACTTGTCAGGCGCGAGTCGCTGCGGTCGAAAGAAAACCGGCGGGCCAATTGTGATTATGTGAGGGTGGACCTGGTGATGAACAGGCTAAGTACAGTCAGGTGGCGATGTCACGGTTGGCAAGTCACTCAGCAAGGTAGCGAACGGTTCATTACCCACTGTAGCACCGGATGGCGTGACATTAGCAGTTGCTCGGAAGACACAGCTTGCAATGAGACGAACGCGGCAGCTTCTACCAGTAATTGCGGCTTCTGCTCAACTAGAAGGTCCTGTTTTGCGAGCACGTCGGTACCGACAATTGCGGTGCGATCGTCGGTGACGACAAACAGCTTTCGGAAAACTAATGCGAAGCCCCACGTTCAGAATGAGTGAGCATTGCTTGTGTACGGGTATGTGCGTGCCGTTCACTGCTTGTAAATTCGATATGCCAAGAGAAACACAATCGATGTGTGTAGCTGGAAAAACGCTAACTTGTGCACCGGTATCCTCAAGAAACCTGTGTCCAGTGGTGCGGTCGCTGAACGTAAAAGAGAATACATTTTTTTGTGGTGCTGAGATCGCTTGTCGTCGTTACACGTTGGCCAGGCCGTTTCGAGTCCATGCGCAGGACAGACGACAGTGGTGGGAGTCAATGCCGAAGCGCCGATAGCAGTAGCAAGTGATGTGGTTGGGCGAGTCACAGCGTTGGCGCAGCGGCCACGAGCTATCCTAACGTTTAGCACGTGTTAAGGGGAACGTTGTGGCCAGCTATCAAGAGGTGTTGTGGCCACGATGATGTTATCCAGATGATCGCAAAGGCTATCTAGGCTAGGGGAAGAAGCGGATTCAGTGGGTGCAGGAGTTGGGTATGTGGCGCAGAGGGCACACGTCGGCTTCTTGCAACCGCAGCAACTCAATAAAATGAGGTGGTGACCTCCGTGACTGCTTGCCGGCGCGGCCAGTGCCTGCAGGTCCAAGGATGCGGCAGCGGCCATAACCATTTGTACGCTTCATGTAAGGCGCTGAAGGTAAAGATCGCGCATGTGTGTGTAATTTGTGACGTGGAAAGGCATACCAGGGAGTTACATCCTGCGCCTTAGTATTAGTCTGCGTCACCGAGCTCTTCGGAGAAGCTGTTTGATGCACGTGTGTTCCGAAGCAATTGTGCGCGGCAGGAGTGCAAGCCTTTAGCTGGTCGTAAGGCGCTGCTCAGCCTTTTGTGGTAGAATGTAGCGAGAACGTCAGTGATCTCAGACGCGGCTGTCTGTAGAAGAGCTCGGCGCGGTGCAGAAATTTGGTTTCTTGAAAAAGGTCATCCGAGCAAGCTGGAATAGCGCCTGTACTTGGAGAAACCAAGTGTTTGAATTGCGCTCCGAAGAGTTGGTCGTAGGGCGCTATGTCGGGTCGAAAGAAATGATCCTGGAGAAGGATGACCGCTCAGCAGGTAGTCAAGCCGATTCTATTTTGCCAGTTCTGATCGAGACCTCGTGTCCTCGGGTTCTCGCGCGGCCGCGCTGCATGTCACGCCCTCTTGCTTCGCTGGCTACGGGAGTGGCGGTGCTCGATCCAGTTTTTCCCCAATGGCTACTGCTACAACACTTTTTCACATGTTGATGTGACCATTGGCTCTGCAGTTCACTTCCCATCTCTTTAGTGGGGAGTGGGCGCGAAGTCATTAGAAAGTGACGACATTTCAACCAACCTAACGGACATAGTTAAACGCCCCAAAGAGTTCACTCACACATATCAAGATAAAGGAAGAAAGACCAAAGTGGAGGTAATACAAAAGAAAAAGACATCTAAACTGCCCTACAAAGTACGACGCACTTAGAGGTGGAGGAGGCAGCCCTGCCCGTTAGGGTACACATCCTCGATGCCGCGGGAGTCCATTGCCTATGCGTCGATTGCTTTACCAAGCCCACGGAGGCCCTGGTTGAATAAGGACAGTAGCGGGCGCGAGAGGCTCAAAACAAGTTAGATATCCTTCATCAGTTCCCATCGTGAATAACCTCATATTTTCACAACAATCCATGGCTCTTAGTCAGCCAGCGAGCCGAGAGGCAAAGAGGGAGAGTTGGCACGCTTCTTCACAGACATAAACCTATATACATCTACACACAGAAGGTAGGGACAAGAAAAGGTGAACCTAAAGGGCAACAACACATAGCCTGCCCCTAATCACCACAGCTTGTGACAATTTTGGAGACCAGGCTAACACACTTGCAGAAAATTTTGTACATGTGTTCAGTTGTGCACGCTACACAAACACTTTTATGAAACATAAAACATCTTGTGAAACTACGAGACTACCCTACAAGACCACACCACATCCCAGATTTCTTACAAGTCCCTGTTTTCACTACATGACCTTATAGCTGCTCTGAGGACGTGTAAACCTTTAGCGAGTTGTTAGAGGGATCCCAAGCAGCAGAAGTTGCCAAGACCAAGCATGCAAAGCATCAGTGGCCAATGTGTGCCGAACTTGGCAATACCTCGCCCGCCATTATTGGCTGGTGTTTGGGAAGGGTGACAAGCCAACAATTGGCCAATCCCTGGAAGGCCAATATTGGACAACGCTTGGTAAAGTATCTTGCCAATATAATGGGAATGGGTTTACCCCACGCCATTTTCATGGACATTTTTGGCTTTGTGTCCATTCCTTAGGGTCAATGCACATTTCATAGGTGTCCTCGCGAACCAATTTCTGCTTTATACAAGCCATTATACAGAATATTATTTAATGCGCACACGTTAAAGAATTTCCTTTACAATGGAATAAAAATAGAAATCGGAACGCGAGGCACAGTAAACACAGCGAAGCAATTACGTGACTTGCCAAAAACAATTGAGCAACAGAACTCACAAGACCTCTTTGCTTACTTCTTTTATTATGCACATCAAATTCAGACGCAACACCTGGCTTAACAATGACAAGGATACAAAATAGGTTTGTTCAAAACACAAACAGGAAAGCAAACACAAACACGTACAACAGCGGAGAAAAAAAAAGAGGCGCTCACGTAGCGCGAACAGATCTATGATTCCCAAAATTGATTAAAATGCCTACAAAACCGAAGCATTCAGGTAAATAAAAACAAGACCCTCCTCCCCGTTTAATTTGCCAAACTGCAAATATCACAAAATATTGTTGAACAGCACTATTGTAGAATAGTCCAGCTCGGAAGGCTTTTCTTTCTCCTGAATTCGCCACATGTCCACGACGAAACACGTTTACGTTGTAACGCCTGTAATAAGTAAAAAAACATTCACTACAATGCTAAATGCACGCTGCTTACTAAATAAAGCACCCAGCACCATCCTTACCAACGCACGTGCCAAAATATTCAGCCTAAACTTTTTTTCCTGTTATCACTCGCGGTGAAACATCAACCATACTGCACAATTTATTTTTCAATAATGCGTTTATGGTAGAAGTTACTTGGCTCGTTCTTGAGAAAAAAGTCCGGAATTTCACGAAAAATTGGGTTCAAACTAGTTGCTGTCGCGCAAGCTAATATGAAAAATGTCCAATAGACAAAGCAATGTACGCCAGCGGTTCTTTGAAATTTTGTTGTTGCTATTGTAGTTACATAAACCACATATCGCGACAGAAATGTCGTACCGTACGTTTTATTAGCGTACGTTTTGTTTTCTAAGAACGCGGGATCAGAGATTAAAAGTCAATGGACTACACATTGAGTTCGAAAAGCAAAAACTTTCGTTTTTTTGCGAGACATCTATGCCAACTTGGAGGTTGATGAGAAGCGTTGTGACCTTTTAATGCGTCATAGTTTTAAGGGATAACACAATAAAGCGACACTTAAAGCTACGCTTAAAACCTCACTAATAAAACTGGCTATGGTGTTTCTGTCGCCGTCGCTCACTTTTGCCTCGTCAGACGCGCCAGATGCAAACAAAACCGACGGAGAAGCCCACTGGCTTTGTCGCTCGACAATTACTTTACGCTGCTCAAGAAAATGGTTAAACGAAAGCTCCATTTATAGCTAGAGTTTAATGAAGCCAGCTTAATACATCCGTAGCTCTTCTGCACACGAGTCTATCTTCAACGCAAGCTGAATGCCATGAAGCTACAGTGCGAGCACAGCCGCTTGTTCAGAAAACACCAAGCCGGAAAGAGGGTAGCTAAAACCGGCGTCACACAACTGGAAGTACAAGTATGCGACTGTTTGTTTCTTCGCAAGAACCAACAACACTATAGGGGCCCGAACGTGGGACAGGTGGTGCTGCTGGCGCCGTTCAACAGCGCCACCAGCGGAAGAAAATCGCAACACTGAACTGGGTATTTCCTGGCGTGTGAATGTGGAGCACGCGTGTTTACGTGCAGTTTAAAAGTGCAACCCTTCGTTCCCGTGATGATGTTGGTCACGTGACACGCACATTTTTTGCCAGAAACTAGGTCCGGGCGACGCGCGTTTATTTTAATTATGTAAAATTTAGGTTAATTAATTAATGAGTGGCCATTGATTGGGTAAAGTCAAATTGATGTCATTAGGGCATGTGAGGTATCAAATTGAAGGTCTTAATGAGTGGAATCACGTGGGACAAGTTAAAAATTGCTTCCTGCTCATAGTCATGAGATAGTCATGTGAGTCATTGATTGGGTTAACAGTCAATGTGAGGCCAATAGGGCTTGTGAGGTACCACATTAAAGGTCTTAATGAGTGGAATCACGTGGGACAAGTTAAAAATTGCTTCCTGGTCATAGTCATGAGATAGTCATGTGAGTCATAGATTGGGTTAAAAGTCAAAGTGGTGCCACTAGGGCTTGTGGGGTATCGAATTAAAGGTCTCGATTAGGGGAATCATGGGGCACAAAGTAAAATTCGCTTCCTGGTCATAGTCATGAGACAGTCATGTGAGTCATTGATTGGGTTAACAGTCAATGTGAGGCCACTAGGTCTTGTGAGGTATCAAATTAAATGTCTTAATGAGTGGAATCATGTGGGACAAGTTAAAATTGCTTCCTGGTCATAGTCATGAGACAGTCATGTGAGTCATAGATTGGGTTAAAAGTCAACGTGGTGCCACTAGGGCTTGTGAGGTATCAAATTAAAGGCCTCGATGAGTGTAATCATGGGGCACAAAGTAAAATTCGCTTCCTGGTCATAGTCATGAGACAGTCATGTGAGTCATTGATTGGGTTAACAGTCAATGTGAGGCCACTAGGGATTGTGAGGTATCAAATTAAAGGCCTTAATGAGTGGAATCACGTGGGACAAGTTAAGAATTGCTTCGTGATCATAGTCATGAGACAGCCATGTGTCATAGATTGGGTTAAAAGTTAAAGGGGTGCCACTAGGGCTTGTGGGGTATCAAATTAAAGGTCTCGATTAGGGGAATCATGGGGCACAAAGTAACATTCGCTTCCAGGTCATAGTCATGAGACAGTCGTGTGAGTCATGCATTAGGTAAAAAGTCAAAGTGATGCCACCAGGGCTTGTGAGGTATCAAATTAAAGGTCTTAATGAGTGGAATCACGTGAGACAAGTTAAAAATTGCTTCCTGGTCATAGTCATGAGACAGTCATGTGAGTTATGGATTAGGTTAAAAGTCAAGGTGATGCCACCAGGGCTTGTGAGGTATCAAATTAAAGGCCTCAATTAGGGGAATCACGTGGGACAAATTAAAAATTGCTTTCTTCTTATAGTCATGAGACAGTCATGTAGTCATGGATTAGGTTAAAAGGCAATGTGAGGCCACTAGGGCTTGTGGGGTATCAAATTAAAGGTCTCGATGAGTGGAATCGCGTGGGACAAGTTAAAAATTTCTTCCTGGTCATAGT
>CM023454.1:166736741-166799121 GCA_013339765.2 Haemaphysalis longicornis | reverse complement strand
TGCGGTCCCTCCTCACATCTAGCCTAATTCGAGATTTTACCATGTGGTGGTCACTACACCTTACCCTCCGAGCACTTCCACATCCTGCACAACGCCAGGGTTATCGCATAATATGAAGTCTATTTCATTTTTTGTGCTCCCCATTCGGGCTCCTCCAGGTCCACTTCCGACTCTCCCGTTTACAGAAAAGGTATTCATTATGCGTAGGTTATTCCGTTCTGCAAACTCAACTAGTAGGTCCCCCCTGCTATTTCTACAGCCCAGACCATAGTTCCCACTGCCTTGTCTCCAGCCTGATTCTTGCCTACATTAGCATTGAGTCCCCCATAATTTGGTATACTGGGTTTTTACTTTAGCCATTGCCGATTCCACATCTTCATAGAAGCGTTCCACTACTTGGTCCGTCGTGGCTGGATTTGGGCGCATAGCCCTCATCCAGCGCATAGCCATAGAGTGGAATCACTGTGGGACAAGTTAAAAATTGCTTCTGGTCATAGTCATGAGAAGTCATGTGAGTCATAGATTGGGGTTTAAAAGTCAAAATGGTGCCACTAGGGCTTGTGAGGTATCAAATTAAAGGCTCGATGAGTGGAATCACGTGGGACAAAGTTAAAATTCGCTTCCTGGTTTCATAGTCATGAGATAGTCATGTGAGTCATGATTGGTTATTTTTTTTTTAAAAGTAAAGTGATGCCACTAGGGGCTTGTGAGGTATCAAATTAAAGGTCTCTGAGAGGGGAATCACGTGGGACAAATTAAAATTCGCTTCCTGGTCATAGTCATGAGACAGTCACGTGTGAGTCATGGATTAGGTTAAAAGTCAAGTGTTGCCACTAGGGCTTGTGAGGTATCAAATTAAAGGTCTCGATGAGTGGAATCACGTGGGACAAATTAAAAATGCTTCCTGGTTATAGTCATGAGATAGTCACGTGAGTCATAGAATTGGGTAAAAGTCAAAGTGGTGCCACTAGGGCTTGTGAGGTATCAAATTAAAGGCCTCAATGAGTGGAATCATGGGGCACCCAAAGTAAAATTCGCTTCCTGGTCATAGTCATGAGACAGTCATGTGAGTCATTGATTGGGTTACACCAGTCAATGTCGAGCCACTAGGGCTTGTGAGGTATCAAATTGAAGGCCTTAATGAGTGGAATCACATGGGACAAGTTAAAAATTGCTTCCTGATCATAGTCATGAGATAGTCACATGAGTCACAAATTGGGTAAAGGTCAAAGTGGTGCCACTAGGGCTCGTGAGGTATCAAAATAAAGGTCTGGATGAGGGGTATCATGGCCAAATTAAAAGTCCCTTACTGGGTATAGTCATGAGATAGTCACGTGAGTCATAGGTTGGGTTAAACGTGAGTGGGACGCTACTGGGGCTTGAAGGAGATCAAATGAAAGGTCTCCATCTAGAATGTTTTATTACAATCTATTTTTTGAAAAGATAACGAAGGAATATCTTTAAATAAAGTTAGAAGAGATAACCAGTTTAGGTGACATCAGTTGATATTACAAGCGGACACAAGTCCGCGAAAAATCCGTTATAGGGTACAGCGCACATTGTGGGCGCGATTTTATCTTTACATAGTACTTGTTTGCCTCTATTTATTTTAAACACAATATAAAGGGAAAATATGTTTGCTGATACTTTTTAGAAACCGTATTTTTTTGGTGTATTAGTCAGCTTTCTTCACTGTTGATGCGGCACTGCTGTCAAGGCCACTCTATTCGCCGCTGAATGAGCTCCCGAACCACGGTTCGCCGCTAAATATCATTCATCTCAAACGTCCTTCGGTGTTGTCATGTAGCGCTAAATCATTGACATTTAAAGCAAATGTCATTCGCTCGAAAGATAATTTGATCTGCCGTCTGGGTGTTGTATAACATATGCTACACAGTTTCGATCGTAATACATATTATTGCTCATAAAATAAAATAATATTGATAAGGTGCAGCATTTCTATGGCATCCGCTTGTGTAACCAAGGTAATGCGGCCTTCGTAGAACACTCCGTGCCAATACATGGCTTCCACACCGTCCGCGCTGGCCGGTTGCATAATGCAGTTGGCCCAAGCGGGGCGCGATGGTGAAGTAACAAAAGGGCGAGGAGGGAACGCAGTGGGAACTTCACATGTGTTGCTGTCAGCCCACCCCGGGAAATATTTGTACGGGGATGTTTCTAAATACGGGCTGATTTTTCTGAGCCACTGCAAAACCCGTTACTCGGATTTGGGCATATATACTGTAACAGTCGAATGAAGTGAGCCTCAAAGCTAAGCTATGTGATGAGGTACAAGATGTCTAGCGGAGCTGCAGAAGGACGATCGTTACAATGATAATCATAGCCACTGCTTTGTCTGCGCCTCGAATTGATACGGTATTGGAATGAAAGTGGGCGGATGAGTACTCATGTTCTGGAACCACACTTGTGGCAAAAATGGATCTATTGCCCTAAGCGTAAATGCAAGTAGGGTGCCATAAGCCCGCTCTATAAGGTGCGAATTGACAAACGAATTCACAGCTGCGGCGTCGCTAGTGCGGCAATATGTCGTTTTGCCTGACAAGCTAAAACAATCCAAGGGATGAATTTTCGTTGCTGCCGAAGCTACAAAATTGCTTTCACAGTTTCAGAGGCACAGTTGGAGAAGACGAAGCGAGAACCGACTTAAGGAGAACCAAAGGGAGAATGGGCTCAAAATACAAGAACAAGTGAACACTCTTAAGATGGCGTTACCAGTTGCACAAAAGAGGTGGTCACAGCCTCTCCTAAACTTTCCTTAATTTTATGGTCAAATAGTTTACAAATCGTGGTGCCACTGTTCAGATAGTTCTGAATAGTTGTACCGAGACGACACAAACAGGTATCTGTATATTGGAATACATGCATGTCGATTTATTCGTTGCACTCTTAAAGAGCAGAAAAGACAGTATAGTGCTGTCACGTTAAAAGAGTAACCCTGCGAAACGTTTTGCAGGGCGCATCATGGCGCTGTTGCGCCGCGCATTCCCCAAGAAGTGGGTCACGTCGCCACGAGTATTCTTGATGACAGTCACTCTGGACGGCGCATCACGTGACTGGCGTTACTCGTTCTGTCGGTGGCTTACAACATACCCTCTAGAGCATGAAGATGTTTATAACAAATTTCACTAGAGTAAAGTCTGGCACTGCAATCAGGTGCCGTCATGGGACTGCTGGAAAAGATTATATT
The DNA here is from genome assembly GCA_013339765.2 of Haemaphysalis longicornis. NCBI lineage: Eukaryota > Metazoa > Arthropoda > Arachnida > Ixodida > Ixodidae > Haemaphysalis > Haemaphysalis longicornis. Next base: position 166,795,913 of record CM023454.1, on the reverse strand, counting down.
TTTACTTCTCCGGCCTTTTAAATTCCTCAGCTTCGTGATTGACAACTCTTTTCCCGACGGTGTCTCGAGTTTCTTTTCCCCCTAGCAGCATGACGCTCCCTATCCACTACTTTGGAGCAAGCACTGCTTGCTTTGTTGAGGCGCTGTGTGTTGCTTTTTAGGGGGGCTGTTAATTCGCGCCAAAGAGCCATAGAAAAAAGAGCTCTGAACAGATGCAGCGAACGCAGGAGAGTCGGGTCAAATTGAGCAAACTTCGACTGCATCTATGGTGGTGAAGGGGGAGCGGAAGAGACCAGGGTGGGGGGTATACAAGGGGCTTTACAGGCTCGGATGGCAGAAGGCTACTCTCTTTCCATTGCATTTGCAGCAAAGGACGGAGATATAGGGCCTTTTTAAATTCAAGTTATGAGAGTTTACGCGCCGCGGCTGTGCACCTGGGCCACGAGGGCTCTGGATTACTTTTGAGCACCTGCGCACCTTTAAGCGCGACGAAATCTCCACATACGATCGTCTTTTTTTTATCCTGCATAAGAAAAGCAGAGATCGCGAACGGGATCAAACCCGCGTCCTTGGGCTCAGCAGCATAACTGAGCCACTACAGCGGGTGCTATTTTGAGTTACTGCTGTAAGACTGCCAGGGGATGTAAAAGGCTTCCGAAGCGCGCTGGTTCGTCATGTGTATATTTGTTTGCTACCATAAAAACGTAAAGCACCATAGATATGTTTACCATCCTGGTACATTATTGTGTTGGTGCTACGTATGTTGCTCCACATGGCATATCAGCCACAAGTAACAAAGTAGCAATAAACAAACAAAACAAATAAGTATATTTATTTTTTATATATAAGACAAAAGCTTCATTTCGAATTGCAAGGAGATGCCACCTCAGTAGAGTTGTAATTTCCATCAAATAGTGAAGGGCGTGAAAAAAATTTTCTTTTCATATTTTTTTAGAAAAATATCGGAAATAGAAAAAACACGATTCCAAACATACTAACAGCTCGACATGCTTTTAAAGGGCTGCTGAAGAGCTTTTCAAAACATTTGTTGCTAGCATTCTTTTATAGTTTTCTTGACGCTAAATCAGGAAAAGGTGTTTATTGCTTGTGAAAATACACACAAACAGCCTTTTTTTTCGCGAAAGCAAACGACCCCTGCCCAATGTGTGGTAAGAGATGTGGCTTCCTTTCACGATCGGGCCCCGGTAGATAACGTCCTATTCGGAAGCACCGCAGCTGCGTCGACCACTCAGCATGCAGAGCTCATTCTGTTCTCATTCCGAAACGGGTCGGAAAGTCCCCAGTGATATTGAAGACGCACAAAATCTTCCCTTAGAATAGGCGACCTTGAAGGAAGCACAAACTTAACAAGTCTGCTCGCGGTGAGCTTAAAAAACGAATTTTCCCCGAACGACTCATGGCTGACTTTGGATTTTCGGATGCCGGGACCTCGTGCAAGATAAGATATTGTCGCTTTCACTACCAGCGCGAACACACATTCCTAGCACACTTTTCAACACCCCATCAGCCCCCTTCTCGAATGTGCAACTATCTTTTTACATTCGGGAGGGTGATTACAAGTTCTAGGGCATCACTTTGACTTTCACCCCAATCTCTGACTCACATCCCTATCTCATAGATATAAGAAGGAAGAAATATTAAATTTGCCCACGTAATTCTCCCAATCGACACCTTTAATTTCATACCTCAGAAGTTCTAGTGGCACCACTTTCACTTTTAACCCAATCTATAACTCACGTGACTAGCTCGTGACTATAACCAGGATGCACTTTCTAATTTGTCCGTGATTCCACTCAGCGAGACCTTTATTTTGATACCTCACGAGCCCTAGTGGCACCACTTCGACTTTTACCCAATTTGTGACTCGCGTGACTATCTCATGACTATAACAAGAAAGCAATTTTTAATTTGTCCCACGTGATTCCCCTAATCGAGTCCTTTAATTTGATACCTCACAAGCCCTGGTGGCATCACTTTGACTTTTAACCTAATGCATGACTCACATGACTGTCTCATGACTATGACCAGGAAGCAATTTTTAACTTGTCCCACGCGATTCCACTCATCTAGGCCTTTAATTTGATACCTCACAAGCCCTAGCTGCACCATTTTGACTTTTAACCCAATCCATGACTCACATGACTATCTAATTACTATGACCAGGAAGCAATTTCTAAGTTGTCCCACGCGATTACACTCATTAAGACCTTTAATTTGATACCTCACAAGCCCTAGTGGCCTCAAATTGACTTTTAACCTAATTAATGACTCACATGACTGTCCCATGACTATGACCATTAAGCAATTTTTAACTTGTCCCCCATGATTCCACTCAGCGAGACCTTTAATTTGATACCTCACAAGCCCTAGTGGCACCACTTTGACTTTTAACCCAATCCATAACTGACATGACTGTCGCATGACTATGACAAGTTAGCCATTTTAACTTGTCCCCCATGATTCCACTCAGCGAGACCTTTAATTTGATACCTCATAAGCCCTAGTGGCACCACTTTGACTTTTAACCCAATTCATAACTGACATGACTGTCGCATGACTATGACCAGGAAGCAATTTTTAACTTGTCCCACGCGATTCCCCTAATCGAGGCCTTTAATTTATTACCTCACAAGCCCTGGTGGCATCACTTTGACTTTTTACCCAATCCATGACTCACATGACTGTCTCATGACTATGACCAGGAAGCAATTTTTACTGATCCCACGCGATTCCACTATTTAAGTCTTTTAATTTGATACCTCAAGGGCCCTAGTGGCCTCATATTGACTGTTAACCCAATCTATGACTCACGTGACTGGCTTATGACTATGACCAGGACGCAATTTGTAATTGTCCCCCTGATTCCCCTCATCGAGACCATTAATTTGATACCCCACACGCCCTAGTGGCACCACTTTGACTTTTAACCCAATTCGTGACTCACGTGACTGTCTCGTGAACATAACCAGTAAGCAGTTTTAATTTTTTCCACGTGATTCCCCTAATCGAGACCTTTAATTTGATACCTCACAAGCCCTAGTGGCATCACTTTGACTTTTAACCCAATTCATGACTCACATGACTGTCTCATGACTATGACCAGGAAGCGATCTTTAACTTGTCCCACGCGATTCCCCTGATCGAGACCTTTAAATTGATACCTCACAAGCCCTACTGGCATCACTCTGACTTTTAACCCAATCTATGACTCATGTGATTACCTGATGACTATTACCGGAAAGCAATTTTTAATATCTCCCACGTGATTCCCCTAATCGAGACCTTTAATTTGATACCTCACAAGCCCTATTGACATCACTTTGACATTTAACCCAATCTGACTAGTCAATAATTAACTAATTAACCTAAATGAGGTAATTAACGTTCGAGCCCAACTGCCTCGGGAAACAATCGCGGCAAACAAAAAAAGCTCTCGCGCTCAAAAAAAAAAAAAAAAAAAAAAACGTGCCGCAGCTGTGGGCATCGCGCTCACAGCTGCGGCACGTCTCTTTTTTTTTTTTTTGTCCATAACTTCCGTTTTCCTCCACTACGGGAAAGAAATGGCGCTAGTGTCGCGCGGCAAACTCCAGGTTCCGTGGCTTCTACGGAAATCATGTGCGCATTCTTCGCACTAAATCCCACTTCAAAAAAACTTTAATGATCCACTACAGCCACTTTATATTACTGAAATCATTGTTATCTCTTGCGCCTGTAGTTAACCTACTAATAATATGAGAAGAAATACTCATGTTTTTACAGCATCCATAGTATGCACCTTTTGATAGTGTTAAAAGGGGCGGAGCTGCCTTTAACTTCGGGGCTTCTCGACTTTAACCCCAAATGGGTGTGCCATTTCATCTCTCCTCACGGCCACAAAATATCGTTCTGATTATCTGAATTTCCATTCCGGCTGCAGTTTCGACACTTGTAAAGTGAATTTGCATACACATGTTCTGATAGTTTCTACCCAGCATGTACCTCATCGTTAGTGTTGATAGGGACGCAGCTGCTCATATCATTTTTGCACGATAATATTGACACCAAAATGTGTCTTTTCATCTCTCTCGCCACTACTGTGACTTCATATTCTTGTGTATACTCCTACGAACTGAATACGCTGTTTTATGTATTGTGGTTTTAGTATAACAACAGGCAGGGTGAACGGGAACCTCGTGTCCCTTACATACAGCAACCAGATCGTGGTTTAGCTAAAATAGTGCCACAGTGCCCTATATTTTCATTACGCTTTTTATGTCCCACAACGGCGTGTTTTTGTTCCACTCCTCACTCACGTGACTTACACTTCATGTTTGGAATACAGGAACTTCAGAGTACTCTCTCTCTCTCTCTCTCTGTACTGAAGAGGTTGTATAGCAGCCGGACAAGTGACAGTGCATACTCCTGCCACAGAACATTCATAAAATGCACGTGATCTTTATGTGAAAACAGCGGTGCAGCTTCGTATGAAAACAGAGCTCCTTCAAATCGATTGTAAACAGAGCGCGTGAAGTTTTTCACCCTCGATGCAACTTTACCACATCATATTTGTTTTGCCTGTTTCGGCTGGAGTTTGGCACTGCTTAAGAGAGATCAAGTATTCGTGGTCGCAGAATATTCACACCATATAACTCATTGTTTTATTATGGTGGTTTTGTGAATGTTTATTTCAAGCCTTCACCACAAAATCAAAACCAAACGTCGTGGGCTTTGTAAGCGCTCTTTACTGCTGGAACATCAATTTCACAGGTCCATTTCAGGTGGTATACATTATCCTACCAATTATGTCTATTCCGACGGAAGGTGTGTTCATGTAACGTGAGAACGCGTACTCGTGCTTACATAGTATCAACTGCATGTACTTCACCGATAAAGGATAATACAATAGGAGCTAGGTATTCGCCAGTGCCCAACCTTACACAAAAAACAGCATGCGCTACCTTCTCCTTCCCTACTCCAGTGACTTTATGTTCACTGGTATATTACACCTAATTTACATTTGTCCATTTTTGTCGGCTGTGGCTGCAGTTTTTCCACGTGTAATGTGAGATGTTGTACTCGGGTTTGTAGTACGTTCAGGGCAACCACCACCTTGGTATCTATGGTAGGGGTGCAGCGACTTATATCGTGATCGCCCCCTAACATCTACATCAAACACTGGTCTTTCTTTTTGCAGTTCCCTGTTGAAACTTCAACTTCATGGGTATGTTACAGCAGCATTACCAAATCCATACCAGTGTTGTCTCTGGTTCATGTAGTTGGGCCACCTGTAAGCTAAGGCATGAACCCATGTTTGTGACTATTTTCAGCCTGCACTACATTGTTAGGCTATAATACTGCCGGGCGTGTCAATATCGTTAGTGTCCTACAATGGATGCCAGGAACTGGGCCCTTTCTTCTTGTTCTCCACTTTCCGGACTTGGTGTTCATACATTTATTACAGCTACATTAAATTACTCTCTTCCTTGTTTTGCATGGGTAATTCAGTTTTGCAATTGGAAGTTCACACAGTGTGTGCATACTGGTATAAAATTTGCAGCTACACCTCACTGGTATGCAATGGTAATGGCGTGGCTTCCTATATAAGAGTGCCCCCAAATAATTCGCCAAAGAATGCGTGCATTCTTTCCGCTCACCTGGTCGGAAATATTCCAAGGCCCTTTCCTCAATTGCTCCCACAGTCAAATTTGCAGTTGTTTTACAGATCAAGGTGCCTAACGCGGACACAAAAATCTCTGCTTACATATGTGAACTTCACGCGTTAAATAAGTATTTATTTTTGTAAAAATGGAGGAGGTTGCAAAGCCAGGTAATGTCAAATGCAGTGTGGTGCGGAAGCATTTTGTCTACTCACCAACCTTTTCGGCAGGTTTCCAGTTTCAGGTCATGGGAAGTGCTTGTATACAGAGAGCACACAACTACTGACTCTATGACGCCATCACTTGCAGAAATAGTGTGTGCAACGTGAGAATAAAGACTTTCTCGTTCCGGAAGAGTTTACCGGCATTACAGTGCACCAACGTCATCGTTTTAGGTGGCGTTTTTTTCCCCGCAATTTATTATTAGCACTCTAGTGTGACCCCAGTAATGGGACTGCTCTTGTCATTCTTTCATGGCTGCCTGTACTTCGGTGTAAGGACTGAGCGTGCCCTAACCTAGGCGCAGTAGGCCTTGAAATTTTCAAAGTTTCACTCAACGAGCTGAGTCATTCTTTCTATCCAGGGCGGGAGAGAGCAACTGTGGTTTACTGGTTGTACCGCGTGATCCGGAGCGCCCTGTGTTAGAGCGGAGACTTTCATGCATACAGCTGCAGGTGAAGTAACCGGGGAAAGGCTAAAGGAGGCATTTTGGTGTACGATGCCAAGATCAATAAAAACTGCACCATGAGCGAGTCAACTTATGATTTTGTTTGAAAACAAACTTGAACTTTTTTATGGCAAGGACTTAAGGCTACAGACTAATTTTAATGAAGTACAGACATATTGCTCTTTTTTCTTATTGGCTTCAAGTGATATAAGTGACTACCTGTGCAAGACCTAATTATTTTTCATTCATGTTCACATTCTTTTCTCTACAGATCATGAAAACGTAAGTGCTGTAGCGGAAGCTTTGGGGTGCATATTCACGCACTTTTTTAGGTGTTACCAACGGCCTATCGAAAAAAGTTTTGAAAATATCGCTGGTATGCTACTAAAATGTCTCTGAATATTTACGGTCGAAAACAAATATTGCTGTTATAATACATTAGCTTTCTCAAAAACACAGCATTTTTGCAGGTAAGTGTAAAAAGCTACAAAGTTTGCGCAATAAAGAGGTACAAAAAATTGTGTTTCTCCGCGGGCGAATTTGTGCTCAAAGTGCCCATCTCTATCTACATCATTGGTACGTAGACGTAGTTTCATTATATCTCTGTAGTGGCTGGTTAAAGTCTCATTCCTGTGTTTGAATTACGCTGAAATGTCGTATTCACTCTGCTATTTTCGATTGCTATTGACAAAGTTGTATTTACTCTGCTACGTATGACCTAAGCTACAAGCTTATTCAACCTACCCCATTCCGTAACAAATGGGGTGATTTTTAAATGATATAACATGCACATTTCTCTGGGGTAGTTCAACTTATCTAGTAACTGTTCAAGCATACCTCTTACAAACGTGAAATAATTCGAAAGTTTCAACAATGACACGGATATGCACGGTGCCTGGTTTTATAGGGATAAATTGTTAATCGTCGGTAAAAGTTGAATACAGAAATTCAATATGCTAGCAAAATAGATCTACACTAGTGTGGGGTCTGTTTGACTATGGCAATATCAAAACCACAATATGTCAAAGCCGTGGTGACACCAGGGCCAGGAGGCGAGAAGCATAGAAATGGTCATTCCCTTTTGTTTGTTTTGAATGAACGCCTTCAATTTAATCATGAAGAAAGGGGCCCTTATACTCCACATGCACATGGTGCCAGATCAACTTTCGCTCTTTTGAGGAATGAACCACTACAAAAAAAACGTTTCTGCGTACCTTACAGGTATTCGATTTTCAACGCGTTTTTAACTTGTGTAGGGGTTGTCGGCTGCATATACCTTAGGGAAGCTTTGCTCGTAACCCTATGCTTTACACTATACCTCCGAAGTACCTCCAAGGTCTGACTTCTACCTTCGTGTTTTAAATGAAGACTACCTACATAGAACACTTAGTTTGAACCTTTTAAATTCCTTTCTCTGTTATACTCGAAACATCAATAAAAGCAATAGATATTTTCTCTGCCCTCTTGGAATTCGTCACTCTTACACCACAAAGTATAACAGATACATACATACTTTACATTTACATACTTTTACAAACAAGTATTTTCTTACTTAAAATAGCCGGTGAACTTGTTAATAGGCACCCGGGCCATAAAGACTTCTGCGTCTGAAGCTGTTTGATAAGGTTTATCTTTGAACAGACTAAATTATCGTGCCCGTGCAGTTACACACTGTGCTGTAGCCCTTGATGTCAGCAATTCAGGCAGGGTGCCGCTTTTAAGGTATTCGATGCGGAAGAGAAACCTCTGTTTCGTCGGAAAACATGTATCATACGGCACTCAACAGCAACAACAGATGCATTTATATACTGTAATAACCTCATTTTGTGCCATATAACGAATTGTAACCAGTCTTTCAAAAATAATCAGACGCAAAGTAAAGGCTGCAAAGAAAAAATATGAAAATAGGACCGCACTAAGACCACTTATTACTGTTCTGATGAGAAATTTGGTATGGGGTTTTCGTTCAAGATTTTTTTTCTTTACAATATTATTGTCGCATTCACCGAAGCTCTCGTACAGTATATTTGGCTGCTGTCTTACTAAGAACTGGTATTCTAAAAAGTTGGTACTGCCAGGCAACATTAGCTCAATGTAAAATATTATCCTTCCAACACTCTAAAAGGAATACCTAGGGTCAGCATGTTGTGTTAAACCACTTACCCGAACCGCTGTTTACAATGCGGTTAATCAGGCAAGTCGTGCCACGCACAACATCTTACGAGTATGACCCACCGTTACAGGTCTTAAAATTATTTGATAGACACAAAAGTATTCCTTTTCTGCTCCCGAGCTTGTGGAGCGCGCAGGCACGCGCATGTCAACGCGGAGGAAATAAATTTAAACTTTATGGTAATATTAAAGGTTGTTGATGCTCGTTTCAACGAAGTTTGACGGTGATCAGTAACCCAATCGCCCGGGCTCCGATGGATTTGGCAGGAGGCTCACAGGGTGATGGTGTTGATGTTCTCAGAGAGGGTGGGTGAATTGACGTAACCGAGGAGTTGGTATTTGATGCAGGGAAATGAACAGTTTATATACAAATATTCACATTAAGATGACTGGGTACATTAGGAATAAAAAATGCTTCAAACTGCAGTTAAATCCTTTACCTCGAATGCGCACAAGTCACTCAACCTTTTCAACTCCGTCTCTGTCTCCTATTCTCGTGGCGTACACAAAGCTCTCGAGAAATGATGCCTGGGTAACTTTTCCCGCAGCAGTACACGTCTAGTAGCCTGGTACATAGCTGTACACTAAACCTTTGACGCGATTCTAAGTTCTACCTCTCGCTTAGGGCGCTCACAAATCCGAACCTAGAATCAGCACCCGAGACTGCTTGTCCTGCCGGACCTGCCTTGCTGAGAGCAGAGACAAGAATGCTTTCTAGCGGCACAGTTCGGCCATATAACACCTCGGTATTACTCCCTCTCGGGAAGGCCCCTGTACCTTTCGTTCACGCGTAAGGCAGTGACCAAATTCACGCAGACATCTGTTACTGAGCCATTTGAGGAATATTCAATTAGGTGCCGCCACCTTTCATTCAAAGACCTGCAAGCGGGCAAGCAAGCACGCGGCGGAGGGTACACGTGCCTCCGAGTGGAAAAAAAAAAAAAACAGTGTTCCCTAAAAAACAAAACAACTTAAAAAAAACCTAAGTAAAAGCAGGAACAACCCTGCACCAGCTGGCCCCTAGGAGGGTAATGCCGATCAGCAAAATAAAAGAACAGGAAGCCGAGGCTCCAAAATATTTTGGAGAAAAGCTCTTGGGTTACTGAAAAAAACATATTGAGGCTTTTGCTTTTCTAGGTTGGAAAAGAAGGCAACAGAACACCCACACGGAGCTGACTCATCAATGCAAGTAGAGAAAGTGCCTCAGATAACACACTCCGCACCCAATCCGCCACGCCCCACTGTTCTCCCATAACGGCCAAGCCCTCCCTACATCACTGAACAGAAAGACGCACTGCCCGCAGCGCACAGCTCGCCCCCTCCCTCCCCCAAAGGCCCAATAATAACAGTAAAGTCCCAAAAACTCCTAAAAGTCCCACTGGACCCCCGCCAACCACCCCAAAACATCACAGTCTCTCAACCACAATATCCAGCACCGGGAGCCAAACACGGGCCACCAAGTCGCCCACAAGCATGCCCCACAACACGTTCCCCCCTGCCAACACCAAGCACAAGTCCGCAACAACTGTTAACAAGGCGCCTGAGGTCAGAGTGCGCAGTTGAGCTCAAGTCTATGCACAAGTACGACCAGCTGAGTGCTCATATATAGAGCCGCAAAGGTACCTCATGGGGCCGCTTCCGGGACCAGGCACAACGAAGCCGCGCTCCCACGGCGCTACTGGGCGCAGCCGAGATAAGCCCCGGCAATACCGCTGGAGCTGTTCTACAAGAGTGGCGCGGAAAGCGCGTCACTCCCCATGACGCAGTTCACCGTCCCAGGATCTTCCCCTTAAAGAATGTCTGCAAATATAAATAAAGAAACGAAAACCCAGCCCCAACCACCTACAGCCAGGAGGATCAAGCCAAACAACGATCTCAATTTCCGAAGCTGTTTAGTCTCTGTTCCAACAGTAACCAAGGGCAACTCAGCACACGCACATGACAGCAAATCCGGGAAACAAATAATTCGTCCCTTGACGCTCCCTTTACGCTGCAAGACATCGACCAAGCTATCTCTTATCTCACTAAAAATACTACTCCGGCTACGACCTTATAACTAAAAAACTATTCGTAACTTGGGCAATGCCCCTGTAACCGCTTTACTAGATTTCTTCAACAACCATTGGACAAACGGCACTCTCCCTCCGCAATGGTGGCACGCAGATATATCACTAATTCGTAAGCCAAACAAGCCAATCCAGCTCGCCAACCTTCTCCCCATCTCCCTCACCTCCTGTCTCGGTAAACTCTTTGAACGCATGGTTCACACCCACCTCACTACACACCTTGAAGGCAACGACCTATTCCCTCACACCATGTTCGACTTCCATTCACACCTCTCAACTCAAGATGTTCTCCTACGATCAAGGAGCAAGTCATTGATCACCTCAGCAATATTCATCCCAGTGCCATCTTAGCCCTCGACGTAAAGGGCGCTTTTGAGAACGTCACACATCAGGCCATCTTAGAAGGACTTCGAGAAACCCAGTGCGGTGCGTGTACGTACACCTACGTGTGGGCCTTCCTTACCGACCCAACTGCCACCCTTGACATTGGACAACTTCGATCGGACACATTTCGCACTCCTCCCAAACAACCCCACAAGGATCAGTTATATCACCCCTCCTGTTCAACATCGCTCTCCTCCAGCTCCCACCTCTCCTTCAAACCATTCCTGGTCTCCACCAAGCCCTATACGGTGATGATGTATCTCTTTGGACGACCACCGGATCTCCTGGCACGCAACAAGATCTCCTACTACAAGCCATCGACACCATTCTCGCTTATCTCCGCCCTCAAGGCCTCACGTGTGCCCCCAGCAAATCATCACTCCTCATCCTCCGCTACCGAACTCGTGGGCGATGTCCAGTTTCCACACCCGATCTTGCTCCAACAATCGGTTTCACACCCATTCCTAAAGCACACACCCTTCGTATACTGGGAGTCCAATTCCATCAAGATGGCTCTGGTGCTGCAGTTCTTCCCCACGTTCAAGCCACTGCCACCCAACTTACCCATCTCATCAAACGCATCACAAACCAGCGTTAGGGCCTCAAAAAGGACAATACAATACGACTAATTCAAGCACTTTTAATTTGTCGTATCACATATTCCACCCCATACATCGACCTCAAACCCAAAGAACCAGAGAAAGTCGATATACTAATTCGAAAAGCTTTAAAATTCGACATGGCCTCCCCGCTAAAACCTCTACCTGTCATTTCTTCCAATCCACAACACCCTCGAAGAACTCTTGGAAGCTCAACGCAACAGCAAACTCACCAGACTCCTCGTTACCAATACCAGCCGATACGTCCTCCATGTTCCCGGACACCCGGACGCACCTGCTTCACAAGCCCTTCAGCGCATTCCATCTTCAATCCCGTCCCACGTTACTGTATCCAAAATTCGTAACAATATGCACGCAGAATTCAAGCAAGCTAGAATGCTCTTCCGGATTAAGCATCTTCGTTAACAATTCTACTTTCACCCGGATACTCGCTACACCGATGCCTCCCTCTACCCCACACGCCAGGCTCATGCTCTGGTTGTTTTAAACTCAGAAGGCACACTTCTCACCTCCCGCACAACTCTCTCGACATCAACCACAACTGCCGAAGAAATTGCCATAGCCATCGCCGCTACAACTGGTTCCGAATACCTTAAAATAATGACAGATTCCCACCAAGCCTGCCGTTACATTCAACGAGGACGCATCTCACTTCCCGCATTACGCATACTCGCATCAATCAATCTCCTCCCCGAGCTGTACATCGTCTGGACCCCTGGCCACTCGTCCCTCGAAGGAAAAGAGGCGGCTCACGCCGCTGCCCGCGCCCTTCCACACCGGGCATTTCCCTCAGGAACAGAACGCACGGTCCAGCCTCCTGCTCCTCCCGCTGTTCGATCACGTTACCATGATATCCTGCACCATTATGGCAACCTTCACCTCACTTTGCCTCAACCTCACCCTCAAATATCCAAGGAGGAAGCAGTCATCTGGCGTCGATTACAAACAAACATATTACAACGCACCCATCCTCCACGCTATCTCCCCTACCAAATACACCCTCACCTACCAATTCTGCCCCTCTTTTAATACTACCTACAACAAGGTGTGGGCCTGTAAAACACCCCATCGCTTACCCCCCGTCCCAGACCTTCCCCAGAGCAGTGGGAGAGCCTGCTGACCAGCTCCCGTCATGCTGACCAGACCTTTCTGGTCACCTGTGCCAGGGCTGCAGCCAAGGCCCAAGTGTACCTAGACTGAGGCGAACCCACCCCACCGTTTGCTCTGTTAATTGCTTCTTCTCTCTCTCTCATCTTCCTCGTTTCAAAGAGAAAGTACAAAACGTTGGACAATCCCTCCACATTTAGAAAACGTAGCCTGAAAAAAATACAAACCTGCACTACAAATCCCAATGCGTCAGCATGACGGATGTGGGGCACATGTCTAAGCGATATAAAGGCCGGGAGAAATGTCGCCTTACGATCTGAAACAGTGCTTCAAAACGCCCTCGAGTCGCGTATGAAGAGGTTGAACGAAGTATGCGAGAGAAAGATATGCTTAACAATCTCAATCCGTCACCACACTACCACATGCAACATAGTGCGACAACACTACCTAATGCGACACAATCTCTACCCATGACAAACTATTACAGGACCCTTCAGAGAATGTCCTATTTGCAAATGAAACATACCATTAAGGGGAGCATGGCTACATCAAAACAAGGCTACATTGCCAGGTAAGTTTTCGTCCAACCGCATCCCGCCAGACCCAACACACACCCCTACAATTAAAGCCAAGCTATCATTTTTGCAAAATAAATATCTCCATCCTTGTAAGCATGTGCCCACACCATGTATATGATGAAATGAAACATGAGGCCAGCTGGCAACCCAACTAACACTCCAATGGAAAGTCCACAGTTTGTGTGAAACTATAGTGAAATTTAGGACTCCATCCACGTGATTCCCTACATCGAAAGTCATCAAGAGGAAATACTGGTGTGTTCGAGCTGATGTGGAAAGATCTAAGGCCGGCGCTAAGGCAGAAAGAGTTGGCGCTGCCAACATATACCACAGGTCCGCAACCATTCCACATAAGAACCACTGCTCTATAAGCATTATGGCGGGCAGAGATCTCCCTGCACTAGGCATTAGCCTTACGCCTCATGTTGACAAGGTGATCGGGCGGAGCACCATCGAGGCCATTACACATAGAGCAGCCTCGTGGCAACTGCCGAGACCAAGTGCCCATGCCCGAAATATTGCCTTCAGAGGAGCCCCAGCTCAAAAAGGCGAGTCATTGCGATTCCCGCAAGTACGTACCAGCGCCCTAGCGGCTAACTGGCGTGTGGAGAGCTCCCTTTGAAGAGTGAACCCCTCCGTGTCACTTGGCGATCACAGTGGCAACTCCAAGCTCCGGCCGGTAAGTGCCGAACTCAAAACGGGACTGGATCTGTCAAGGTCATATGGCTATTACTAAGACGCACCGTAGCGTGCAGTACCTCTAATGCCTCCCTACTCCTCAACAATGCCGCGTAACCACGCGGATGGGATTCATAATTGCATTCAGACACCAATTGGTCGCGAAAATCTTTTGTTTTAGCACAACTGAGCATATAAGATCAATGTTCAAGCATTTACTCTACAAAAACACCAGCATGAAGAAAGGAAGGAGATCCGAAGATGATAGAACGGGAACCTTCCTTGTCCCGTTATTAGAAAAATGACTTGTCGAGGCGGGGGAAAATCTGGCGGGAGCCGAAAGACGTCAGGGACCCGTTTGATTAACTCCGTGTCATGATGCATGGATGTCCTTTTTATTGACCAGCGCTTCCAATTTTCGGCATTTAAGATGGATAGAACAACCCGTTTGCAGCGCTGGCCAGGTCTCAGAATTTCCACAGTGCTTGCTTGCACATCGAGATGGTCAGCGAGCTCATTCGCAAAAAGGCCTCTGTGGCCCTTAAAAAAGTACAAACCAACACGTAGCATAATAAAAAGCCGGCGCAATAGTTGCGTTAAATAATGTACTTCTTCACTTTTGGTAATGAGGGAACTCATAGCAGATAATAAGGATAAACAGTCCGTATAGAAGAAGAGCGTCGAATGGCCTCCGGAGCCAAGGAAATGGATGGAAGCATCCCGAAGTGCTAGCACCTCAGCGGTTTAGGCACCAATAGCGGGAACGATCTTGAAACGTTTGACCAGTAATAATCTACCTGCCATAGAGAATGCGACAAACGACACTACCGCCAACAAACCAGGAAAAGAGCCATCTGTATAAATGTGCATGCCATGGACCCTGTCCATGGGTGCCGCTCGTTCCGCCTATGCCGTACTTACGCCGTAAAGATCGCCCCCACGAGCACTCTCGAGCAATGACATCGCTCCAACAAGGCATTGCTGCGGTATATTGTTTACATTTTTGGGCATTGGCGTTCTACAAACCAATAAATATCTCATAAAAATGTTCTTATATTAGCGCAGGAGATTGAGGTTTGCTAATGTCACTTCGCGCGACCACGTCAAACCACCTATTAGGCTGGACAGAAGCCAAAACCCTCAATTGACCCGCCCGCGTAAGCCGTTTAACGCTCGCCAACGACCGTGACTCCAGTGAAAACAGCACATAGCAATTGTCACAGAGGGTCGGCGTGTCACTCACTCGCCACTGCATCGCATTATCTGCCATAGCTTACGTCGCAATAGCTACAACACTCCATGATTCAGAATATTGAGTGCAAAATGTAGGCAGTGAACTAGGGTCATTTACCACCACCAGGGTATGTTAAGCCAAAAATTGCAACACTTCGTCTTCCCTGGCATCCGTGATCGGCCCTACCCAAAGACGACCCCTAATATTTAAATCACCTGCCATGATTACTTGCGTGTTTGACATTGCCAGAAGCAACCTGACTAACCTGGGTCAAAATGGTGCTCATCGGCACTGACGGAGCCGCATAAATTGCTATGAGCAAAAAAAGAGAAGTTTCGGGACGAAAACCTGAGAGCTACCACGTATTATGCTGTGAGCACAGAAAAAAAAACATCAATGGGCACATTTTGGAGCAAAACCATAACCGTAGGATCGGTAACCTGCGACACTTGAGTGATCGCATAAGGAAGACGCGGCTGCCGTCCGGATCTCACACAAGGGTCACCCACTATGATGATGTTAAGAGCCCGATCCTCAATGTAACGTATCAAGGGCGACGTAGCCGCACGTTTAGGATTTAAATTTGCTTGCAAAGGATAAGCCAGCCAATGGTGCCATAAACTGCCAATAAATAAATATGGGAACAAGAACAAAAAGAAACTAGTGAGTTTAAGAGTAGGTGAACCTAAACCGAAAATTAAGATTAAATTTAGCAACCGTAATCAGTCCTCACATACGACCGTTCCATCCACGCGATCTCGGAGGGGCAGGAATCCGAACCGAAACAATGCTCATGCGGGCGACCCCACCTTCAGCACTCATTGCACACGTATTTCGAAGGGTCCCACATTGTACAAGTAGATGTGCAATGGGGTTCAGCGCAATTATTGCACGTGAAGCTGGTCTCATGACACAGAAACATTGCGTGCCCGAACACAGAACACTTGTAACGGCATGACGTCCAGCCAGTGTGAAGCTTATCTCGCTGTTTCAGAATGGGATACACTTTGGGAGCCACCTCAAACATATGCACCCTATTTATGGACCTCACAGTAAAGTTAGTTCGGTGCTTGAAATCACCTGGAGAGGTCTGTAAATTATTCCGGCCATTATAGTGATCGAGTAGCATGGGGGCACTATGGCAGGGTTCACGCCAGAGATACGGAAGTGCGGTAACCGCCGAGACGGACGCCTGATCTCCGAATGACGAGCTCATAACTGGCGTGGACTTTATCGCCCTCTCTAATTTATCAAGGTCCTCTTTCTGCTTATATACAAACATTAGCCCCCACCGAGTGGGCTTAAACATAACTGGACTTCCCTAAGTTCATACGATTCAACGTTGTCTTTATCAGAGTGGCAATATCCTTGCCAGGGGTTACAGAAGGGGTGGCGAGTCGCAGATGCAGCACGCGCTCCGGCTGCCTCCACCCCGAATGGGGCACCAGGCCCGCCGCAGATGACCCGGCCACGGATGGAACACAAGAAGCACCCTACGGACGGGCCGCGACCTGCACCAACGAAGGGGACCCACAATCCCAGACCGGAACCCGCGTGCCCTCCGCCGGAAACCCCTCCAGGCGGCTCCGAAGCTCGACAACTTCACCTTTGGAATGGGCCTTCGCAACGCTCAATTTAGCCACCATTCTTTGCCTGTCAAAGTAAAGATCCATTACAGACTGCAGGACCACTGCTTTGATTTTGTTTTTAGGCTCAAACAGTACCCAAAACAACTGCCGACCTGCTGTGCCACATCGTCAGTGACATCAGGCTCCTGTGAACAATGCCCCCGAGAAACACTCCCACCTGAGGGAACGGACACCTTCGGAGCGCCCCCCCCCGGCTCTCTAAAGGGGGATTGTCCACTACCCCCACCACCGCTTCCACCGCAGACATTATTTCCGCTCCATCCTCAGTTTCCAAAGTTCTGAGATCGGAGAGGACTGATCTAATGCGGTCTCCAGTGCATGATCAGAGGTCATAGTTGTCTGCTGAGTAATTACCGACTAGACTCCGTATCTGAAGAAGTGCGGTCCAAAGTCAGCGAGTGCGGAGCCTTACGACGGAATTGCAGTTTTGTTAGTTACAACCCTTTTTGCCCGGAATCTCTTTTAGAGGCGTAGGCACAAGGATCTTATGTAACTGTCCTGCTAAACTCCTGGCGTAAATAGGAATGAACTCACCCAAAATAAGAGAAAAATATGAAAACGATGTGTGGGACCGTCCTCTTTCTTAAATCGATGATGATGATCCCCGCACATAAACATCAATGTACACTATCCGTACGTGTTCTGGAGGAGCGGTGCGAAGAGGGTATACCCAGCTCTTTTTGAGACTGTTCGAAGCATCTAAAGCCTAACCTGTGAGGGCCGATTTCCCAGAAGTCTCGTAACTTGGACCCTCACTGTGACGCAAATAGTTGAGCAAGCCAGTGTTGAGGAGCAGCGACCGGTGGCCAAACAACACGCTCGCGGCTAAAGCGCTTTCTTAGATGCAAGTAACTCAGAGTACTAGTAGTAGTAGTAGTAGTAGTAGTAGTAGTAGTAGTAGTAGTATAAGTAATAAATCTAGAACTTTTCAGTACAAACCGAAATTGTCATATTACAGTCACCTATCTTTTTGTAGCTTTTCACGATTTTCGGTGTCATCCTTGCGACACGCAAAGAGGACATCCTTGCCCCTTACCCCTTGTGTTGAGGGGCGACGGCTACCGGAAAGCAGCAATTCCTATAGCCGCGTCTAAAAATGCGTCTCGCGTAGAAGCCGCCGCCGCCGTTCGTTCACAGAACGATAATTATTCCCTCGTTCTCCACTACGACAACAATTCTCTGAACTTGGCGCTGTATCTGCATTTTAAAGGGGATTAATCCCGTGGCATTCCGCCATCCAGACAAGCTGTCTGCCGAACGCGCCGCAGCGAATTGATGGCGGCAACAAAATACCGTCTGCATGGCTGTGCCGCTAAGCCAAGCGGTGGGGATCTTCCCTTTCACACGCGTGACCGGGGCGACTGGCCACTGACCACGTGAGTAGACCTCACAGCCAGTTTCGGATGCTTATATTGTTAAGTCACGACCATTACGCACAAAGCCCCAGATTACCCCTCATCACGTATATGGGCATCCCATTTACGAAACTGTTAGAGTTAATTGAAAACTTCGGATGACAGACCTGTCTGCTTGAGTTGCTTCCACAGCGATTGATACTGCAGGAGTCACTGGATTCTGTCGCCCCACTACTGTGTATCCTTAACCAGCGTGCCACCGACATTTATATTCCTCACGTGGAGAATCCGCTTTGCTTTTCGCCTCGCTCTCAACAGAAAGACTTCGATGCCCCTTCCACTCAATTTTCTTCCGTTCTTCATCAGTGAAAAGACAAAAGCCCCCTTACCACAATCCCATGGCTCGTTCTCTCTCCGACCAGCTACTGGCACCCTCCGTCAGAAAAATAACAATTGCCCCTCCCGGAGTCTGTGCTGTATCAACGACAACGCCCGAAATCTCTTTCTTGACAACCGACTAGATGTTAAACTTGACTGCAGCTTGAAGTAAGTTGAAGGCATTTCTGTCTGTGCTGACATCGATTCATCAGCACATCTGTATTTTATGGGCGCCAATCTTCCACCGCATAGAAAAGGTCTGATGCCACCATTATCACATCGTCGAGTCCCTGCTGGAGGGACGCCTGTTGTGGTCACAATGTGCTCTGCTCGTTTGAAAACTGCGCCTTTGAGTTTAGTAAGGATACACTTGAAAGGAATACAAACGGTCGACGTAGACAGCATCCCATCACACGATTGCTTGGTTAACAGTACTTGACCTTGATCACATGAGGTTATTCTTTGTCTCGAGTTTTATTCTCACCATTACAGCTTCAATGCATGTTCTAATAGTGTCTTCGCCTGAAGTTTCTGTAGTCCCGCGCCTCCAACTACGCGCACGCTGAGAGGCTTTCCTCGAAAGAGCACCTTCGCTTGGCACAGCCAGCCGTAACATAGGTACCCCGGTAGTGTAAATTATACGAGTGCGACTGTGATAACATAGTGCCCCGCTCGTTCATGCGCTGCTTACGCACATGTTGACCCTGCCTTATACAACTAACCAACGACCAAGCACGAGCGAATTCAGCTGGTCTTCGCCAAATTTCTGCTTCTGCCAGCATGTTCTTCGGCAATATCTACCTGGGTGCCGCTTCCTTACTACAACGTTTTCGGCGTGACCATTTGTCACACCCGCAATCTATATCGAAACGCCACGACCGACTACCAGACAAAATATGCCGAAGCATGAACGATGATTGCAGTAGACCTTATGGCACTGCATGCTGAAAACTGCACCGCGTTTTGTTGTGTCACCGCGACATCTCGAATTTCTGTTAGCGCCCTTTTACGTCACACATCGAACCGTCTGAAATATATTATTTCGGTAAATGCAAAATCTGTGCACTAATGGCCATATCGTGTACCACACTTAGCTCCTTCATATCTTAAAGGATGTAAACTAAATAGAGACATCATTCAGCGTTATCAAGTCCATAGCCCTCACCAGTCATGCTTGTTAAAAACCTTCAGACTTGGTAAAACTGCGTGTACTACCAGCAAATAAAGACGCGGAAACAAGATGTCTATGCCCTTCCCAGAATAGACGGCGTACTGGATTGCCGTCACAGTGCCAGGTACTTCTCTTATATTCTGTCCGCTACGGCTACAGGCACGTCACTAAAGACAAGGGCCACGAAAAGACCGCTTTTGAAACACCACATGGTCTCTACCAATTCAAAGTAGTGCCTTTATGCCTTTTTAATATCTTAGCCACACTCGAGTGAATGATTGACTGTGCTCTTCAGGCCTTGGAAGGTCGTCTTGCCTTTGCTATCTTAATGAATCAATTGTTTTTTCTCCAACGTCTCACACCCATCCCCAACTTATCTCGGACTTGACGTTTTCGGCAAGCAGGACTTCACCCTATCTATTCTAAATACAAATTTGGATGACGGCAGATCCCCAAGCTCGTCCACCAAGTCGATTCGATATAGTGTAAACTGCTCCTGACAAGATTCAATTCTTGCAAGAAGTTCATGTTTCACGCTCCGCAAAACACGTGAGCCAGTTTGTCGGTTTGTGCTCCACTTGGCGGCTTCATCAGAACCTCCACCCTGATCTGTCAACCAATTACCGCGGTTTTAAAAACACTGTCTCAATTTATTAGGGTCTTCAGCAAGCTGCTCATTTTGCTCAACTTCTGCATAGTCTCACCAACTCGCGACAATTGGACAATGCGACCCTTTTGTCCCCGTTCCCGCAAGTCTGCACTGACCACCTGGTCGCAGCGTTTGGCTCTAAAGGTCAGAGCTCAGGGTGCTCATTTGAGGGTCATTGCGTTCGCGAGCCACCTTTTGTCACCGCTGAGCGCAGCTATGTCATCACAAAACACGAGTGCCTTGCGCTGGTGTGGGCTGCCGGAAGTTTCGACCATACATGTGTGGTCCCGAATTCAGTGTAGTGACTAAACACCCCGCGTCATGCAGGCTCTAGTCTTAAGAAGACATCATCTGATGGTTTGTTCACTGGGCCCTAGGACTACGAAAGAGTGCCTCTAACGTATTTCCCAAGTCCTGACATTTGCAAAACGACGCCGAATCTCTGCAACCTTATCTCGCCAATACACGTAACAAAGCCAACACCTCTAAGGACGCCCACTAATTAGCAATTTCAGATTTCCTCCAGCTATGCGAGTAGCAACGCCGCGACTCTTCTTTGCCAACACTCGTTGACCATCTCAAATGTGATCTTTCTGGCTCATCAATAACAGCCAACCTACTGCGGGATTAGGTACTATACCATCGTAACAACCGCTCCGATGGGCGGTTGTTACGACGATATAGACCCTCCATACAGTTTTCCGACGCACCCTTGTCGTCTATCTATGTTTGCATGAACTAATGCCCGCTCCCAATACCCACTCTTTATGCCAAATTGATCTAAGTCAGTCAAACAGTAACTCAGCCTGTCCCAGTTGTGCCAATGCCGCAAGACATTGCCAGGCCACCTTCACCCCTAGATATTCCTTCCGAACTGTTCTTTCGCTCCAGCCTCGACTGCGAAGATATTCCCTTTTTTTCTTTCCACCTATAGGTGGGTTACAGGTGCCACCGATTACGCGACCCACCATGCCATAACGCGTGTCCTGCCAACAAGCCGTGCCACCAATGTTTCCGACCTCCTCCTCAAAAATTTCACTTTGCACCACAATGCTCAACGGGAACTGCCCACAGACCTTGGCTGTTCCTTGTATCAAAAGTCGCTGCCGACCTGCTTCACTCGTGCTCCTCGCGACAGAACTTGACCATATCCTATCATACCCAGACAAGTGGTCTGACCGAATGTCTCCACCAGACACTCACATAAATTCTGGCCGTGTATGTCGCATCTGAACGCAATAACTGGGCGGAAGTGCTTTACAGCCTTTGGTGGTCAGATCAGACGTACAACTGTTGACGTCATAATACCTGCGGGTATTCTGCGTTTTGTGGATTGTACACTCGCTAACCCACTTTTTTTGTCGAAATTCTGCTCCCTGCGGCAGGTTCCCCGGTGATAGCATAGGCACAAGACGCAACCCTCGGGCTGCGCTACCTCGTCATGTTGGTTGCGCGCTGGCTCCGTATATACCCAGGCTTCCAAAAGAGCTGATACAAAAGTAGGCACCTGACCGTATCTTTTACTAATGGCTCTCCGATTTCAGTATGGGCGCTTCATACGATATAGGCCCCGATGCACAATAATGCTTTGTTACAGCACGCCTTATTGGCTGCATCCGCTGACGCAGGTGACCTACGTAGTTTCTCCTCTCCGGCCCTCACCACCCCAGGCGTTTCCTTTGTCGGACATTGCTCACATATATCCCCTCATTGCGTAACGGAAGCCTACCAATAGCTACACATACCCAGCACTGGTAGCCTGCTTTAGCCACTGATAGTGATGTTATGTGGTACTTCCAGATCCACTGGCAAACAACAAATTAGTGGCATCACGACAAGCTGGTTGTTGCGTATATCAAGGCAAAGAAGCATAACCTTGACACACCCACTTCGCAACTGCCTGCTAACGTGATACGGTATTGCCTACTTCTTTATTTATTGAAATAATTTAAATACATCGTATTTTAAATCTAGTAAAAACGAAGCACCTACTAGACAACAAATACGCATTTACAGTATTTCCGCTTAAAATAGTTTAGTAGTAACACAAGGGTCGATGATGTCCAATTTCTGTGTCCCCTTAATCTACCACTGCAGACCACATAAACACTTCTACCAGATATTGAGCAATATTGAATGTACCTGTACCTAAATGCCAGCCCATCGCGTCGTTGTTATATTCAAGCGCTCTTCGTTCACCTAGCTAATACCTAATACCGGGACGACTATCGCGTTGTTTCAAGTGATACGTTACACACTCGGTATTAGCGAGTATTTCTGTAACACGTTACAAGCGTTGAAAATATGGTTAGAACCCCACACAAGTGCCACGGACTGTGGTTCTGTAAGCGTCATTATTACATCCCCTCACCGGCAACGTTATGTTACCCCCTATTCGCTTATGACGGTGAGAAAAATTGGTTGATTTTTAGGCACCCTTTACACCCACCTGCGCTAACAGTACCCACAACCAATTGTGGAATAAATTTCAAATATTTCAGAATGGAGCTACTCCTCACGTAGACATCGCTTGAGTTTGCAAAATGTACCCTAACTGAGGCTTTCACCAGTCTGACCTTCATTTCTTGGGTAGCAGTACAGAAATTAGCATGAACCTATCCCACTGGAAGTTCTGATGCTGCTTTTGCAGTTGTTAGCAGTGGTAAGAAAGTTTCATTAAAATTCATGCATAACCACGGACGTAAAGTAATTTGAAAAAAAAAAACAACTGCCTCCTTGAATATGCGGCACCAGTACACAAAGCTGTAAGTCTACTCAGTGAGCTTTTGCCAAGTTAATATTTTTCCGTAATAAATCCACACATTACTCGAAAGACCATGCACCAACCGTACCCAAACATTGAGGTTAGTAGAACGCAACAGCGACTGCCTGTATGGATTCGTGAGCAGCCGTGACGAGGCAGATGGAGCACCCGTAGCGTTCTCTGCTCATGCGAATGACGTTCTTCATACAACTAATGCGCTCTGAAAAGACAAGAAGAAAACATATCTAGCATAAACTCTAAAACATCAGAGGAAAAAACGGTAAACAAAATGTGATAGCCCGTTTTCTGAAGAAATAGTAATTCAGCCGTTTTTCCAGGAAACCCGTGGAATTCAGCATGGTTTAGCACCTTGAAATAATTAGTGCACGGGGTCGTATCATTCTCACGCAACGTCATCAAGACCTATTTAAAGGAGCCATGAAGAGAAAACACAAGTTTGGTTCATTCAAAAGATTGTCTCGTTAGAATCTCACTGACACCACTTTTAACGTAATCTTCGCTCAAATAGGCTACATAATTAGGAAAAACGGGAATAGTCATGCGACCCACCAGCTCATTTCCCGCAACAGAACCTATGATGTCACATGAGCTAAGCTCTGCGATTGGCGGAGGCTGGCAGAAGCAGACGCAAATTAGGTAGACCTTACAAACTAGACGAACGAGCGATTTGCGCTTAAATTTAGGGCACATTTCTTTACAAAGCAATAAGAATGATGGGACAAACAGTGGAAGTTACGAAAGCACATGTAAACATAGAAGTACTGATGCGTTCCGCTGTTCGTACTGCGCACAGCATGCTTGGTTTAGCTGCACATTACTACGGGGCTTGGGGTTGTCTCAGACGACACTGGCCGATTGACGCAAGCAACGGTGTCTTACGTCACCCCATTTGTCGAGCAAGCACTGTTTCAGGGAACGAATACTTTCTCCCAGAACAAAAACAAGCCAGGCTTAAATGCGGGCAAAAGCAAACCAAACGCTTGCCACGGTATGGTGGCGCCATCTAGGTTGCGGAACGTAAAGAAACGCGGGAACAAACCAACACCGCTGTACAGGGTGGAGACCACCTTTGAACGGTCCCGTGCCGCCGCAATTGGGCCAACGGGCTCAACGCGTTATTCTTTTCGTTTCCCACGAGACCTAGCAACGCGAAACAGACAATATGATTCAAACTTATTCAGTAAACCGCGTTGCGGCGATAATTTTAGCGCGGTTTTGACACAATGACTTGCTTCGGCGGCGAGCGAGCAACCGAAAATGGCGGCGCCAGCGTATACGTGTCTCTACCCTGTACGGCGGATGCTTGAATGAAGGTACTCTAGGCTGCAGAGCGGTCGGTCCCTGTGATGTCATTTGGGACTACGAAAACGCACGATTGAGCGGGGAAATCAAAATTTTAACATAAATTGTTTAATTTCGCAGTGAATAAAGCACCGTTTGTATCCGGACAAGCGCTGGGGGCACTATAAAACACGAAATCTTTCGAATAAAACCAACTTGCATTTTATCTTCATGGCTCATTAAAGAAGAGCTATTTTGGGGCTTGAGGTAAACCACTAGCGAAATGATGATTTCAATTGCGAAAAACATAGTGTTCCGCTCACAACCAATTGTATATGCGCTGTAGCAGTAATTAAAAATTGTTAATGGTCACATTTTAAATATAAAAAGTCCTACTTGTGTGTACTTCCGCGCCACAGCAGAAAAAAAATACTGCATCGTCTATCGGGTTGCGGCATGTTTTGAGGCACTAACGATGACTCTACTGCTGAATCACTCATGAAATCAAATTTTGGCCAACACTGTTTCGCGAAAACGTTATCGGTAGCACAGGCCTACTGTTGGCCAACGCTGTTCCGCGAAAACGTTATCGGTAGCACAGGCCCTACTGCATTAATTATTCCGGGCATACCTATTGTAGACCAATTTTTATAGAAGGGTTCTTTGCTGCAGCAACGTGCAGTTTCGGGCTTGCTTCTAAATGAATTACAGGGAAGAAGTGCGAAAATAACGTTGAGAAAGAAGGTAAAATGAAAATACAAATTTCCAGCATTCCTATTGTTTTGCATTGTTTGTGCAAAGCACTTGCGCAGATCTTAGTGGGAATGATCATTTTTACTACAACAAATCATTGTTTGATACAGGTAGATGATTAAACAAGACCTCCTGAAGGTCAGTACTTTCTGTTTGCGTGCGTGTTTTTAAGATAAACAACCCAGCCCTTTGAGTTCCGTGTATTTCTACGTGATTTTCTTCGGGCTCTTGCTGTGCTTTGCGATCATTTACACAAGTATTATATCCGGTTAACAGGGACATTAGATTTGTTAGGCGTTTTGTTTATATTTTGTTTAGATTTATTTAGCATTAGCATTAAGATTTTAGATTTGTTTAGCATTTTAGCATTTATATTTCATTAGCATTTTCTTTTACCTGATTTGCAATTGCACAATTTTTGACAATCAAGAGGCGGTAGTTAAAAAGGTATTTTTTGCTACTTCACAGCTGGCAAGTAACTCCTAAGTGCCAAAATTAGAAGAATAAATATAGGAAGCTCTTTTTAAAATTAGCCGATCTCATGATAATTTTAATCAACAATATATACACAGAGAAAATAAGAAAACAGAAACAGGCGCATGTGTGTTTTTTGGACGTCCTTTGTGTAAATAAACCGAATAACCAAGACTTTTCGCACGCGATTTACTAGGAGTGTAAATGAAGAACTTCATCACAGCTCCCTCGTAGCCTTTAAAGATTATACCATCGCCAACGACTGAACTAAGCTGTCACAAGCTGTTAATTTTGCCCTTCGAACTGACACCCAACCCGTACTAGACAACTGTCCTTCTGTGAAAACCGGTGAACCTAGTTTAATAGAAAATGTGGCCGACTTGATACCACGATCTGCTTTTTGGAAGATTTTTATTACTTAGAACAAGGTCCGGTAACTCTGAAAACTATCCTAGGACCATGCATTTGCCCCTTAAAGCTTCAGCCGCGTCTAAAGAGTTTGTTTACCAAATTGGTGGACATTGGACTCATTTTAAAATTGTGAATATAATGGGGATATTTTTAAAGTATTCCATCAATCAGCTCAAGCTACGCCAATGTATTTTTTTCTTTCTCCCCAGCTCTTTCTAGGACTTTTTGCCCTATATCACCGGTCTCTACCAAAGTAGAATTAGCAATAGTTAAGGCGTGGAACCCTGTGTCATTTTTTTAGTAAAAAGCTTTCTCTCTCCCCCCCTCTCTGTCTCTCTCTCTCTCTCTCTCTTTGGTGCATAAAATTCTTATTATATAGTACCAACTATGTAGCTCGATCCCACACTTGGTTGAGCATAACTTGGATTGCATAATATCGCTTGGTTGGAAGTGCTACTACTAGTAATAACAAATTTCTGGTTTGTTTTCGAGGTGTCGTTATAGTGTCACGATAGCTTGATTTTGATTTCCAGCATATTTTTAAGATCTAGGTTTGATCCGAACCTATTATGTCTGGGAGCCTTAATAAAGTTGTTTTCATTTACACAATAACTTTTCTTCGGACCAGGCATTATACTAGTCCTGAATGAATGCAATCATCAAAATTTAGTAAAGTGATATTCTTTTGAAAAAGTGACTGTCGTATAGTTATGACATGTTAAACTATTTCACAATTTTCAATTCAGAAAAATAATATGTGTCAGCATACAGGGGTATCAAAAAACTTTATTCTCTAAATAACTTTTTTATGAACGTTTTACTCCACATCTCCATGCAGCTAATATATCAGTGTGGTTGATTGTCATGCATTTGCACATCGCGTATTGACAAAAACATTTTCGACCCTAGTTTCTGGCAAATCCTCTGTAGCCTGAAATCTTATCGAAGTATCTTTTGAAGAAGCATAATTGCATAAGCCGCCAGATGACACTCATTAGGCCAAGGTTTACTTACATACCTCAAGTAGGCACTGTATTTTTGCAAAAGTTAGAAAATTACCTTGTGCTATCAGTAGAAGATGTCATCGAAGGAAGTATGAGTAAAAAAAATGGCGGTAGCTTTTGTTCATCAAAAGATACCCGAAACAGTTGTATTTATATTACTCGCTAAAAACAACAACATTTTCCGGTAATTTTCATACTTTTCACAAATATGTAGTTCACAGCGATTTAGTATATATTCTAAACTTGTACTCCACTAGATTTCGTTAAAAAAACAGATAGCCCTTCTATGTCCCCAAAAAAGAAACATACTGCTTCAAAATTTTTTAAACCTATTACCTGTGAATTGCGCGCAATGTATCGATACAAACACACCCGTTTTGTTTCGCCTTCTCTTCCATGTCACGCCGGTCCATAATACCACCCTTATATACATAAATGCCTCCTTTGAGGTTAAATACCCCGATGTACCGCTGCTGACCTTATGTCTAAGACGTACTGCAGCCAATTTGTTTTGGAAGAAGTTATGAAGAGATTTGCTGTCACGGGGCCCCTCCAGAAATAACCGTCTTTGTCGGAATTTATGGCCTGCTTACGTTCTTGTTATTCAGAATGTTTGCATTTAAAGGGAAACGTTGGTGTGGTGAAGAAGAACGGTGAGCAAGTAACCTAAGTTTCTTTAATTACAAAAACAGGGTTGCCGGCTTTTGTGAACAAGGTTATCCCGCCAGGCGATTTTGATTTTGATTATATACCGTGCTGGCCAGACCCTAAGTTACTTAATCATGGGCGTTTGAAAACATTGGGTAGGAATTGTCTCGCCCTGCCATGGATTAAAAGTAAATAAAATGAATGCATCTTCACCTTTCTATCAACTATTTTGTTAGAGCATAAATATCCAAGTCGAAATTTGCAGTTTTTCAAAAAATATTTTTGTTTGTTTGTGGTGTCCTGTTTGCTTTACTTCTCACAAAAATTTTCATTTTGATTTTTTCTTTCCACACAAAAAGGTTCCTACAGAAGAGTTTATTTTCAATTTCAAAATTTGTATCATTATGAGTGAATTTATTTGCAATATTTTATAGTATTTAGTAATTTTTTTTTAGGCTTCACCGTTATCCTGCAGGTATATTGTTGAAGAATTCACAAATAAATTCAATTCTTGCTTTTATGTTAATACAATACCTTTGCCAGGAAAAAGATGTCTCATTTCACTTACTCTTTGTTTCCTTTTTTCTTTACAGTCTATGGGAGAGGGAGGATTCAATCGACATTTCTTATTTTAAGTAAAATGCAAACACATCCTTGGCGGTGAAACAACCCGGAAATATAAGAACGCAAGAAAAAGAGCCAGACAGAACGACCGGTGTCTCAGTCGGTTTCTAATTATCTCTGCCTCATGGTTGCGATCTTGTGTCACAACTTGAACTAAGTAGATATATTCGCTTTACGCTTCCACTGCCTCGCCACCTATCTCAAGCCGCTGTGATGTCCCAAAGTTATAGGTGATTACTTAAGTTATCCCCATATTATTTTCAGGGCAACGGGTCTGTACTGTTTGTGCAATGCGGAAAGCATTTTTTGCAATTCGTCCGCCGAGTTACTTAGCAAGGCAACGTAGTCAGCAAATATGAGGCTACCGAGGTATTCTCCATTACCCCTTTCTCCAACTTATTCCTTATCAAATGTTCTGAATATTTCTTGAAAACATGCTGTGAATAACAATGGAGACATACTGTCTCCTTGTGTGACGCCCTTCCTTATAGGTATAATTCTGCTCTTCATATAAAGGATGATTGTAGATGTAGACGCATTGTAGATATCTAGTATTCTTACGCATTGCTAATCTCACCCTGGTTCCGCAATGCCTGAATGACTGCTGATGTTTCGACATAGTGAAATGCTTTCTAATAATCTATGAAGGCTGTATATAGGGGCTCAGTATAGTCAGCGAACTTCTGTATTACATGATTGATCGTGTCAATATAGTCCATTGTTCGGTAGCCTTTCAGCAACCATGCTTGTTCTTTAGATTGACTGGAATCTAAGCTTGCAGAATTTCTGTTAGCAATTATCTTGATAAGTGCCCTGTAGATGACTGACAGTAAGCTGATCAGCCTGTAATTTTTAAGTCCTTCATGTCACCTTTCTTATGGATTAGGATGATGTTCGCGTTTTTCCAAGATTCTGGTACACTTGCGGCCATCAGGCTTTGCGTATACAGGTTTGCCAGTTTTTTTTTTCAAGTACAATTTCTCCGCCATCCTTCTAGAGGTCTGCTGTTATCTGACCATCACCAGGTGCTTTGCCCCCTTTAATTTCTTTCAAAGCCTTCCTTACTTCTTCGGTCGTTACTGGTGGGATGTCTATCTCCTCTGAACTACTTTCTCGTTCAGCATTATCCTGGTGGTCCCAGCTACTGTATAGATTCCTATAGAATTTTTCGGCCACTGTGAAAATTTTATGCCTATTTGTGATGCTATTGCCTTGCCTATCTTTAAGTGCATACATCTGATTTTTCCCCACGCCAAGACGCCTCTTCACTGCTTTCAGGCTACCTCCATTTTTTACAGCGTGTTCGAACCTCTCCTTACTATACTTCCGTATGTCAGCTGTCTTACGCCTATTGAAAAACTTCTTGATAAATTTCCTCTGAACTACTTTTTCGTTCGGCAGTATCGTGGATGTCCAGGCTACTGTACAGATCCCTATTGACATCCTCGGCAACTGTGACTATTTTATCCCTATTTGTGATGACATTGCCTTGCTTATCTTGAAGTGCGCAAATCGCATTTTTTCCCACGCCAAGACGCCTCCTCGCTGCTTTCAGGCTACCTCCATTCTTTACAGCGTATATGATCCTCTCCTTAAAATACTTGTGTATGTCAGCTGTCTTACGCCTATTGATTAACTTCGAACGCTCCGATAGTTCTAGTCTGTCAGATGGGGTGGAGGTTGTCATTGTTTGCCGTTTCCAAAATATATTTCGCCTACTGGGAAAGTTTACCAGTATCCTGTCTTGCCATCGTGCTCACGACTTCTTCGCCCCACTCCGTGATAATGCGTGTAAAATTGTCGCTGGCTTCCGGTGCCGTAATCTCGGCTTCCTCAGTAAGAGCTGGATATAGCTTCTGCAGCGCGATTCTGAATTTTTCTTTTTTAAGCCTTACTGTTAGCTCATTATTCGGCTTGCTTCGTACTAGTTTGTTACGGTCCCTCCTCAAACCTAGCGCAATTCGAGATCTTACCATTAGGTGATCATTACACCTTACCCTTCCGAGCAACTCCACATCCTTCACGACACCAGGGTTATCGCATATTATAAAGTCAATTTCATTTTGTGGTCTCCATTCGGGCTCCTCCACGTCCACTTCTGGCTCACCCGTTTACAGAAGAAGGAATTCATTACGCGCAGGTAATTCTGTTCTGCAAACTCAACTAGTAGGTACCCCGTGCTATTTTTACAGCCCAGACCGTACTTCCCAACTGCCTTGTCTCCAGACTGATTCTTGCCTACTTCAGCATTGAAGTCCCCCGTAACTACGGTATACTGTGTTTTTAGTTTAGCCATTGCCGATTCCACATCTTCATAGAAGCTTTCACTACCTGGTCGTCGTGGCAAGATGCGGGGGCATAGCCCGGCACCACCTTGATCTTGTACCTCTTATTGAGCCTATTTACAAGGCCTGCTGCCCTTTCGGTAATGCTATAGTATTCTTCTATGTTGCCAGCTAAGGTTTCATTGACTAAGTATCCCACTCGCAGTCCTCTTCGGTGCTCTAGACCACGGTAACATAGGACGCGTCCATTTTTCGGCACCGTAAGGGCTTCGGCTGTCCTTCTAACCCCACTAAGCCCTATGACATTCCGTTTAATGCCATTTAATTCCTCGAATAACACGTCTAGACTCGCTTCACTAGATAAGGTTCTCGTGTAAACGTTGCCAGGTTCAGATTTGAAAGGAGGCCTGTCCGGGTCCAGGTAATCTTAGCACCCTCTGCTGTGTCACAGGTATGACCGCCGCGGTGGTCAGTTGCTTCGCAGCCACTGGAGACTGAGGGCCGTGGGTTATTTGGCATATTCATGAGAGGTTGTGGCCGTTACTACACCAGGATGGCCAATTCTGCTCTGGTGAGGAAGTGCTTTACCGGAAATGGTCGCCGAGGTCAAGCCGCAACCCAACCCCAGTGGGCAATTCCATTATTGCGTGTTTTTTTAAAATCTGGTGGGAATTGTCCGGATGCTCTATCTTAACGCCGCCGCTCCACCGAATGGCAGTGCAGCGGTCGTGTAGACACGTAAATACATGGCGGGGGTTAGCGCGGCTCTGGAAGCTTCGAAATTAGAATTTATACGTCGTGGCCCCAGCTCCCTTACTAAAAAAAAGGAAAATAAAAAGTAAAATGTTGGAAGGGACCACAGCATTGTTCTCTGTACGCGCAGCTTTTTTCCTCCCCGAGGCGGAGAGTGAGATCGGTTCGGGGAGCCTTGCGAACTCGAATGGATTTTGTGCTTTCGGAGTTGGCCTTAAATAGACGGCGTGGGATTAGCGCGGCTCTGGAAGCTTCGAAGTTGGAATTCCTACGTGGCGGGGCCAGTTGCCCTAATAAAAAAGAAAAAGAATACGCCATCTCCCCGAAGGGAACTATGTTGTGATGCAAAGCGTTGGGGTTCAGTGTAGGTTCTACACCGGAGCAGAACCTGCGCAGGTGGTGTCTTGGAGCAGACTGAACGCCGCGCTGCGCGCGCACCTGCTTTTATACAGCTGAAGGAGAGGAGAATGGATGAGAGACGTGCATGTGGAGTTGTTGTGTGGACGGCGCAACAACAAGGGAGGCCAACACCGGCGTTACCTGATCGAACACCTCCTGGTTCTCGTCTTTCTTTATTGCGTGCTCTAGCTCCTACCCCGCTGCCCGCACTCTTCATCCTCTTTTTTTCTGGTTGAGCTGCAAGGCGTGTGGCACTTCCCGCCAAACCTTTCCCACGGGTTTTTCAGCATCCTTCTCTAAAGTTTTCAGTTCGTCGTTTCCGCTGACGTTCAGCTTAGCGTGCCTTCGTTGTATCAGTAGCTTCTTGATGTAGTTTGAATGAGTCAAGGACATAAGGCGCGTTCGTAGCACTTGCTCTTGTCTCGGTTTTGTAGTGTAGTGGGGAAAGCACCGCGTACCTCCAGTTGCGGCCAGAGTGTCTCGAGATCGAAACCGGGCGCCGCTAACTATTTCTTTTTTTATAGTGTAGGGGGAGAAGTGCGGACAACGGACGGACGCTGGACATTGCCGCGAGCAAGAGATGCTTTGCATCTAATAAAACGTTGCACGGGGAACAATATTCTCTGTACACGTAGCTTATTTCCACCCCGCGGCGCAGACTGAGATCGGTCCAGGGAGCCTTCCGAACGCGAATTGTTTTTCTGCTTTCTGAGGTTGCCTTTAAATAATCGGCGGGGGATTAGCGAGTATCTGGAAAATTGGAAGTTAGAATACCTACTTGGCAGGGCCAGTTTTCTTACTAAAAAAGAGGAAATGAAAAACTTGCACGGGGCACATACCACAGCATTGTTCTTTTTACATATAGCATATTCCCTCACCGTGAGGGAGATTGAGTTCGGTCCAGGGAGCCTTGCGAACGCGAATGGTTTTTCTGCTTTCTGAGTTGGCCTTTAAATACCCAGCGGGGGATTAGCGCATCTCTGGAAACTTCGAAGTTAGAATTCCTACGCGGCGGGGCCACTTTCCTTATTAAGAAAAGGCAAAATAAAGAGTTCCATGGAACACCTACCACAGCATCGTTCTCTGTACACGTAGCTTATTTTCTCTCCGCGGCGGAGATTGAGATCGGTCCAGGGAGCCTTAAGACCGCGAATGGTTTTTCTGCTTTCTGACTTGGATTTTAAGTACACGGCGGGGGATTGGCGCGGCTGTGGAAGCTTCGAAGTTAGAATTTCTACGCGGTGGGTGCAGTTCCCTTACTAAAAGAAGGAAAATAAAAAGTTGCACGGGGCACATACCACAGCATTGTTCCCTGTACACGTAGATCATTTCCTCCCCGCGCCGGCGATCGCGGTCGATCCAGAGATCCTTGCGAAAGCGAATCATGTGTTATCACGAGTTCCCAACAGACATACAGACGAAAAAACAATCCAGCAAATCAAGAGATATCAGGAAAAATATTTCACCTTCTGCAAGGCGACGAAAGTGTGTTTGGAACATTCGATGGAGACAGGACCAGTGTATATATGTATGCTTTTGTCCGTTATATGAATGGTTTCGACAGCGTGAACAGTCGGCACGTGAGCGGTAAGCAAAGAACGGACGACTCATATGACCGTTTATAGTGGTCCGCCACAACTACGAAGGGCCAAGGGCGTTTTGAATAAGCACAATAAAATAGACGGCAGAACGAGTATCCAGCGGTAAGGGTATTTTTTGTTAGTACAAAATCTTGCGTTTGTTTGTTGCTGTTCGTCATCGCCGAGGACGGTAATCCATGTTGAAATTGTCGGTTCTTGTAGGGTCTGTCAGTTTACTACCTTTTGAATTAAAGTACTGAATGTGCAGCTTTTCAAACAAATGAAGAACAGAACGGGTATTTTTTCACCCAGTTCTCGGAAAAACAGCTTTACTAGAAGAGCATGCCATTATTACAACGCGGCCGAAAGTGGCTGCTCTGCGTTTGGTGCCTAGCTTGTTCCCGCTGCCTTCATGATGGCAAAGCCCAGTGTTGCTGGAACTGCCTACAGCCTCCCCGCTAGCGCTCAGGCCATTTCTCAAAGGGTCTAATCTAGCATAAACATTTTGCAGCTAATTCGTGGCCCAAGAAGATTACATCAAGAATATATTTATGTGCTATCTTCCAAATGCGATGGGATACGCCGTGGAGGAACAGTATGACAGCCAGCCTCTTACGCTTCAAATAATTTTCTCTGTCGGGTTGATTCTCGCGCAACAACCTGTTGAGAAGTTTTTGTGAGGATGAAACAAGGTCGTCATTTGGAAAGCCTGAATTTTTGAAACGTTCGACTATACATTCCAGCCTGGAAGCCATCTTGTGCTTGGATATTGCAGAAAAAAGTATGTTGACTGCAATTTAAAAAATTCTGTAAGCATCTTGACACGTGCATAAGTGCGCCGTCACTTGTGCTGCTTGATTGTGAAGTCAATTTTTAGACAGCATGACAATGCTCACTTTCCACTTTCTTCTTTCGGTTTTTCTTTTTTGTAATGTGCATACTGTGAGTGTGCATCTGTGTATTTTCTGTTTTTATGTCGTAATATTCACTTAGTCATCGCTGGTCTCGTGTCTTTCTGCTCTTCGTCTCGTTACCTGCACTGTCTATCATGATCTCTTTAAATATATTTTACAACACAGTAAAACTGCTGGATTTTTTTTTGAGTCAGTTATTTTGCTTCGGGATGCACAATGCATGTTATAAAACTTCGTGTTGCTCTGTGCAAGGATGCAAGTGCAGCAAAGTTTTTGCACCATCCCTGCCACTCAAAAAGCAAACCCAAAGGTTGCAAAAAATGACAACGGCACAATATTTTGAAAAGGTAACCTTGAAATACCTGCTAAACTTGGCGGCCCATTTCACCATTTTTCTGCCCTGCTCACACGCCATCACTGCCTCGGACTGAACCATGGTCCTGCAAGTTAAAATTAAAAGATTCAACAGTATTGTGCAACCATAATAATGTCAACAACCCCCTTGCTCAAAGAATCAACGAAACTAAAAACCAGACCCATCACTAACACTTCTCTGATGGTATGCCTACAAATCAGTGCATGATAAAATTTGTGAACTTCATGATGAGCAGGTGGGATGTGGTAGTTTAGCACTGGCTTTGTTCTGTAAAAGCTTTATTAAAGACAGCAACATCTACAATCACCCGAAAACAGCAATAACCCTGGTTACGAGTTTTTAAGTTTGGTTAATAAGTGCACGAGCGTTGCGCGCTCGTCGGGAGTTAGCGGGTAGAGGGACACCGCTGCGCATGCGTGTTCAGGCAGGCTATTTCTTCCACTGGTCGGGGTGGAAAAATGTTTAGCTTAGTCGGAGCTTTCTCGTGTTAAGGCTGTAGATGCCGGCTGTAAAAGCTTTCGAAAAGCTTTGAAACTTCAAGACGTACACTTCGCTCGTGCCTGCTTGACCTAACGAAATGGATGGTAAATGCGATATCACTTCAAGAAAATGAGAATGCAACGAGTGAAGTCTACTCGGTTCTGGGTGGTCAACCGAACACCGTCACGACCCTAACCGCTGTGGGTGACAACTGTGACGGCGTTTTTTGCTGTTTATGTATTTCTTGATTACTTTTGTATTGTTTCTTTTTTCTTCTCTTTCTAGCATCAGATGCTTGTTTTTGTGTGCTCACAGTTGGCATTACATTTTATTCATTGGCTAGATGTAACAAGCAGAGGAGTCAGTTTTGTATTAAAAAAAGAAATTCTGACTCAGTGCATCAAAACAAAATAGCAGAAAGGCACATCTCGCATGAAAGCCTTGCCTATATTAAAACACTCAGGAACAGGAGACAGCAGGCTCGAAGCAACTTCCTGCTTTTTCGTTCTTTACTGATGCTTTCTCCTGCAGTATCGAATGCTAAAAGACACAAGGCGAACAATCACAAAAGGGGACAAAAAACAAGTGATGGCTGAGCCTGAAAATTTAGAATGGAAAAAATACGCTTAAAGAAGCCATGAAGATAAAATAAAATTGTTTAATTTGAAAGGACTAACTTGTGGTAACATACTCAACTCTATTCAAGCCGGACAAGGTGCTTCTAAATCTAACAAGAACGTAACAAATTTCGCATAAGACGTGAAGGTTACTGAATGGGAGAAATACCTAAATCAAAGTTATCAGTGTGTTTAAAGAGCGACAGCATGGAAGCAGAATGCGCAAATTGAAATAGGGGCACACTGCAGTCGGATTAGGTTTTCTTGGTGGTGGCTGTAGTTACCGGCCACCAGTACCACAAAAAGTTCCCTGAGGCATCACTGTGTCTCACTGTTCAACTGTTCTCTACAATATAGGCAATGTTGAGAGAAGTCTGCATTAAATTTGATAATCCTATTAGGTTCAAGCACGTTTTTAATCACCAAAATTGTTGTTTGGCTTTACGGTACCTATACAGGATACAACTTGCTCGTAGCATGGTATTTTATCATAGGAATGTGATTTAATTACTTGAAATGTTGGGCCTCATCCCAATGTAACCTGACGCTTTTTTGTGACCATACCAGTGGAAGAGGTATAGAAGCATCCAACTTGAAAGAGAAACAGAAAACAAAGAAACAATGATACCAGGAGAGAGTGCTGATGTCACAAAGAAAATGAAAAGGCGGGACAAATAGGTCACTTGCCCCCTCTTTCCACTGTTAGATCTACTTTGTGCGACCTTGAGCCCCAGAGGAAATTGTGAAAACTAATAAATTATTGGCTCAAGAAGACAATATACACCTTTATTTCGAAAGAAAGTGGCTCTGGTAACTCACTCAACTTCATTCCCATCACGAATTACATGTTTTACAACAAAAAAGCAAGAAGTGTTACAGCAAAAAAAGCAGCAAGCACTGCCAAATCAGGAGCTACAGTGATATAATAGATACCACAGTTATCTGAATATCACCTGCACATTAGCATCCAAGTGATACTACCAAAGAAAACGAGAGAATTCACCGCAATTGCCCAACATATTTCCATGCTTTGGCGGTGGCTTTGAGTGGATTGTTTGATTGGCGACCATCAATTGCACAAACAAGATTCTGTGATGTTAAAAAAATTGTAGGAAGCGACCGGACTTGCCGTGCTTCCCGTATTTTGTTCAAAAAATGATTTACTTGTTAAAAATTTCCCAAAAATATGATGTAGATGCTACCAAGGCAAAGTATTTTTTTTAAGGAACCATTGTTCTATTTTGTGTTCATGGACTTTTTAATGCAATTCATAGCGGTGGAGGCAGGTTATTTGATTCGAGTTTTTCGTAATAGCTCTTGTTCTTTTACAAAAAGCCACTGATAATTTTTTTGACAAGTGAGGTCAGAAAAAGCTAACCCTATCTCAAAACTTATGAATCAATGCTAGTATTGTGACTTCTGACAAAAAAATTTACAACGTAATTTTGAGTATTACAATTCTTTTCAAGGGTAACATATGTTCATTCTTACATAACGATGGGTGATGGGACATATTGTTCTTTGTCATCGTGTGGCAAACACACAAAACAAACAATGATCTCGCACTTTTATCATGAATTTTCTCATGTGACGAAACGACCGATAGCAGACGAACGCAAGGCGATGAAATAGACAGGCTTAAAACGCAGTGCTTCACAACTGCCAACTCTGCACTAGAGCTGAGCGGTTGCTTTAAAGAAAGCAAAAATAGCATGCCAGTAAACCTTTTAGCGCGACTAGCAAGGATTGAAGTAAGAAGAATTTTTTTCAAGACAACAGTTTACTCCTGATCGAATATTCTCACCCTCAACTGTCGAAAAACATCTGGTCAAGCATATAGTAATAACCGTACAGTGACTCTTCAATTGCTTCCCGTCTAAAAGACGGAAGCAAGTGTGGACGAGTTGACGGTGTACTAATTACGACGTGACATAATGAACATTAAGAACACTCGCAATGCAATATTTCCTTAGGACTAAAAAATATGTCAGCACTCCCCAAACACTTTGCAAGCCGACATTTATTCCAACGTTTTACTTAAAAACGCGGATTTTTGGTGTTCTTACTGCACAACAACTCATTACAGCTACCGAAAATTCCACGATGGAACAGTTGAAGAGGATTCAATGGTAAACTTGTAAATCGAGCCACTCCGATTAGACACTGCTAAGTCGAAAAGGGGGGGGCTTTAAAAAATCCCCTTTCTGTGACGTTCCTGTGTCAAAAAACAAGGTGCAGGATTAGTGGCCTTTGTTGACCCTTCACGGGCACGTGCTGTCAATAAATGCATAGCAAAACATGGCTAAATACGCTTCCAAATACATGAAATAAAGTAAAGGACGACCAACATATCTTCAAACATCGTCGCCATGTACTGCCCTGTCGGGCACTCACGACGAATTGCAGGACGCCACTTCGTTGAGGTTCCTCGTTGCACAGAAATTCCAGTGCCCACACAGAATCGTCACCTCAAAGACCGAGCCCATAGTATGGTACACGTAAGCAAATCCTGGCTTCCTGCCGCGTATAATACACGTGTCGAACGCTGCGTTAAAGTTGAGGGCGGACGTTTCGACTGAAAAGCATCGAACAAGTTATGTGAAGGGAAATTACGCGTGGTAACGATCCAATATGATCCGAACGCGACTAGCCGCCTAACTCTGGCTGCCATTCGTTACTTGCTTTGCTCTGGCTTCCGCTCCTGTCGTATGCCTGCTGGCTGTACTGTATGTTCAGTTTCACTTTCAATTTTTTGGTACTGTTGAGGTGCTTTACAAAATAAATTTCAGTAGGAGATCCCTTACACCATAGATTAGAAGAGTAATGCACCATAGAGTTTCTCAAAGCTACTCAGAAACCTTATGTAATAGACAAGAAAACTTACCTCGACGTACGTTTGGCAGGTTTATTTTGATTTCACCCGTTCTTGCCGACCCTCATCCCACTGCTGAGCACAGTTGCTGCTCTAATAACTGATGACCTCATTAAAAGATGTCAATGAACTTCACAAGTTGAAGCGAAACGTACATTTTTTATGCGCTAGCTCGAGCTTGTCAGCTGCTTTAAAACAAGATTGAGGGTAAATATTGGCTTCTTTTAAGCTTGAGGCCATTGCTGAAGTTGTCAGTACGCCTAGTAGTTTTTGCAACAGATATATTTAGGCTTGTTTTGCCACCTAAAAAAAGCGATTTCCAAAGATGTTTTCGCGTACTTTTAGCAGTGACATTTTTGGTAAAAGAGCTTGCAGATGTTTCACGTGCGGCCTGAGGAAGTTTAGTTGTAACAATTATATGCAATGGGAAAAGTGCAACATTGCCAATAGGCGGGTGCAATACGCGAAGCAGCAACTTACAGAAAAGAACGAAGAAGGAAAATTTGGAAAAAAAAGTGGCCTGAGGGGAGGGCGGCTAAGTCTAGCAAAATTACAATAGGTGATATCTCAAACACTGATTGCGTCTGTCCTGTTTTTACGTGTGGGTAACATGTTTTAGCATTTCTGTGCAACTGCGCGAAACGGGTGTGCGGGTGCCTTCAGTCAGAGGGAGGGTAAGGGGGGTAGCCTGGTATGAAGTTTCAAAATTTTTGGACCCCCAGCCACATCGTAAACAAGGGATTTCAGTTAGAGTAATAACTCCGACTGACCGCTGAGCCGTGAAATGCGTCGCGAACATGGCTAGAGGTTTTCCTTTTTTTCCCAATCAAAACTAAAGAATCGACGCCAGCTTGCGGAAGTTTATCTTCTTTCTCGGTAAAAAGATTGCCGTAAAAGAAAAATAAATAAAATTGTGTCTTATATTTTACGAAAATTCTGTCACCTATATGTCTAGAGCTAAAACCACCTATCTCCTTATTCCCCCTCTCCTACCCCTCGTCTTCTCTTAGTTACATTGAGCCCGACGTTTGAGCCGGCAGTAGACTTTCGATTGATTGATTGTTTGGTTTAACGCGCCGACGCAATGCAGGCGATGAGGTGCACCGTAGCGGAGGGCTCCAGATTAATTTCGACCTCCTGTTGATCTTCAACGTGCGTTGAAATATTGTACGCACGGGCGTTTTTCCTTTTTACCTCCATAAGAAACGCGGCCGCCCCGGCCGGCAATTTAACCCGCGGCCTTGTGCTGAGCAGCGCAATGCCTTATCCATTGAGCCACCGCGGCGGGTGACAATTGACTTTCACTTCCCGCCCTAAGTTTTTAGGCAAGCATATAGTCCCCCACAGAACCGATGCTCCTTATTTTTATCTTTCGAGTGAGAAAAATTTATTGAAGCAGCTCAAAAGCATTTTAGAAACAACAAAGGTCCGCTAGGCCGGAATCGTCCGTGAAAAAAATAGGAAGCGACCGGTTCAAAAGTAGTGTACATGTGGGAGAAACCGGATGGGTGATGGAGGCGTAGGGGCAAACATTGTTGTTTTTATGGAAGAGGGGACCTCATGCCTGATCTTCCTTAAGCAGTGTCACCCGCAACCTCTATTGGTGTGCCGTTCACTTTATAGATGGCTTGTCACTGACGATAACGAATATACTATTCAAGTACTGGTCCAACTGGTTGTCTGACAAGAAAATTGTACGAAAGTAACTATTCGTAATGATCTCGTAATATTTCATTTTGGAGACAGATTGATCACCTCAGCTGCGTAAGAATGGCGGTAGTCAAAATCATAAAGAAAGTGTTCAAATGGCGAGATTCGCAAGTTCGGAAAAAAAAGCCGTGGTACAGACGTTTTCTGGGTGAGAATATATTTGTGGTAACGACACGGACAATAATATTAAAGCGACAATTGAACGCATGCTACGACATTGCAGGGAAACACCGCGTAACGTTCCTTTGCGTAACACACATATGCGTAACACGCATATGGGTTTCATCACACCCACGGAATACATTATTTCCAAATTCAGGATGCGCCCACCACGTGATATCGTAATATGAGGGTATTCAAAATCGCCGTATGTATATCTTGGTTTCAACAGCCTGGGTGCAACCTCGGAACGGTTGTATTATCCTCTGTGCATGTCAGGAGAGTTCTTATGCCCTGGGTGCCAGAAATATAGGTCTTCTCAACTTGCGTGGTTGCCACCATTTTTGATGAATAACTCACGTCGTTTCAGAGTGTTCGCGTTTCATATATACGTTAGAAGGTAAAACCGTAGCAGGGCCTGTAGCTATCGTAAAATACATATTTCGAATCTTCGAAGGGTTCTTTTTTTGTCCAGGTACTGAATTCAATAGGATATATAGCCAAATAGAAGCGCCCAGGATTTTCAACTCACCAATAACGAAACGTCGAGTTTTCGGCGAAGCAGCTGGATCACAAGACATTGTGGCACAGCGAAGTATGCAGTTATGCATGGCAGGGCAAGGGGTATGTTGTTATTAGGACGCAATTGTTATATTATTTATTAACAAAGCACATGTCTCAAATAAAACGCTGATGTTTTATTTAAAGGAAATCTGATTTCAGCAGCCGTAAATGCTTTATGAGACCTTATTAACCTAAGGAGAGATCTTTCTGCCTCTAATAGCCATCATTAGCTGACTCACAGAAAGGGAGTGTAGCGGTAGAGGTCACTGCCACCGCTAGGTGCTCGGGAAGCTATATACCATGCTACTGCATGCCATAGAGTCCCCGCGGACAAGCGGCTTGTTCCCCCACCACTGTATTTTCCGCCTACCGCGACCCCTCCTTTCTAGATGTCGTCACGTACACACGCGCTATTCTCTGTCCGAAGACCCTTTCAAGATTGATGGCCGCAGAGAAAACAAGTATATCCGCGGTCGGGTGCTTGTCGTTCGTCTTCGGACCTTTGTTGGCCAAAAAGTAAAGAAGGAATTCGTGGCCAGACTGTTACCGTTCGGGTTCCGCTTTCCGCTGGCCAAATGGGAAACGATTACTGCGTGGCCAGACGCTCTTTTTTTGTCATTGGACGTATTGAGGCCATGCAGAAAGCGTGCACTCTGTGGGCAGTTGCTTCACATCCATCTGGGGACCTAGACTGGCAAAACAGACAACGCGGCCTTCGTGGCCAGACACTTGCAGTTCGTCTTCCGACGTCACTTGGCCAAAAGGAAAGAAATAATCTATTGCCACACGCATGCTGTTCGTCCTCGAAAGTATGGTGATCAATAAAAAAAACAGGTTCTCCGTGGCCAGACGCTTGCATATGCTGTAAAGACCTCGGCCTGCCGAAGAGACAACAAAAATTCTATGACCAAATTCATGCCAAAAAACAAATGTTCTCTGGCAGCCCAAACTTTGCCAATGACCAAACAGGCCAAGCATCGGCCAAAAAGGAGCCAAAGGCAGGCCATATTTTTTCTCTTGCTTGGGTTACCTCGGCTCCAGAACTACGGACATGGTGCTGAAGAAAATGGTGGATGGAAACTATGCAGTCCGAAACAGAAGATGGGCTACGATAAACACAACACGCCACAATGATTGTTCAATTGCACAAGTTTTGGCAGAAAAGCGCTTCTGTGTCCGTGACGTCTGGCAGTAGTGTGCATAAAATTGAATACGCAAGTAACAACGCGACGCCTGCACCAAGAGATGGTCTGTCTTTTCGGATGACTGCGTTGTTAGGGGGAGTGAACTCATAGTCGAGTACACCTGATGAGAGCCAGGTTTCTGTGATTGCGACAATATCTGGTTCCGAATGTAGCAACAGGTCTTTAAGTAGCTGCACTTTATTCAAGACGCCCACGACCTTTATTCCCGAGTTGTCAAGCTCAAGGTCACTTGATATAAGAAATAAACGTATTATACACAGTGGCACTGCGAAACAGACGCAGTACTTGTTACAGTGGTAGCCCGGTTGGTGTGAAATCACAGACAATGTAATTTGTAATAGGCTGGCCTGCGAGGGCTATTCTACAAGCTCAGCAGCCCAAATCCTTTTATTCAAGGAGGACGCCAACAGATTAGTTGTCACACTCAAATTTTGCATACAATTGCAGTACTAGCGGAATAACCAGAGCAGTACCCCGATTCGCCAAATCGACTTGCAATAATAGGTTTTGTATGCCGCATATTTTACACCGAGCAACCTATCGTGTTGTACTTAGCTACAGTCTCAAAGTAGGCTATACCAAGAACATACTT
Organism: Haemaphysalis longicornis; assembly: GCA_013339765.2. Taxonomy (NCBI): domain Eukaryota; kingdom Metazoa; phylum Arthropoda; class Arachnida; order Ixodida; family Ixodidae; genus Haemaphysalis; species Haemaphysalis longicornis. The sequence continues at coordinate 166,753,062 of CM023454.1, read as the reverse complement.
CACAAAAGCGGACTTGTCATGTCTCTGGGGGCCATTTCCGGTGTACCAGAGTACAGTGGACACTTTTTTTATGTTTGTGCACGCGTCTCCTCAGTCCGAGTGACAGTGCAAGGTTTTCTAGATGCCAAAAATGTGAGCATAAATGCCATTTTTTGCTCCTGTAAACACAATGACAGCTGTGCAGGGTTCAAACAAAAATATTGTGCATTTTTCGAAGAAACTGTAGCAGACTTAGCTTCTGGCTGCGTCTTTCAGCACTTTTTGTCGGTACAAGCGCGTGCTTGTGTCTGCCTGGTGTTATTTCTTCTTTTTATTTTTTATTTTATTACAAATTTTATGTTTCACGGTCATTACAGGTTCACAACCCTCTTGTTTAGCAAGCCCAGAATTATGCTAGGCCAACCTTTTCCTTCTCATTAAAAATCACGCATATAACGCATAGTTAGGAGGCATGAATTTATTTGTAACACACAGAAAACTTTTACTCTTGTTTTGCGTGAATTTTAGTGCCCCAAGGCACATTGCACTCAAAGCACAGCTTGTATCCGACTATTTCATTGTAGTTTCCGAAACTTTTAATAAAGCAGCGACGAGGTAGCTAAAATGTGTCAGCGCTGTTTAGGCTTGCAGTTGTGGCCGAGCAAACCAAGCACCACTCCGATCGAAACCGACGAGGATGATGATAACCTAGTGTTTTTCGCTGGTACCCCCAAAGAGGAATTTGCCATGGCTAATTTATTAACTGTGCTACAAAAAATATTTAAGTGTTTTTGGGGAAAAACACTATTGGTACCTTTTTGCGATAAAACTTAATTTCCCAATACTTTTTTCTGAAAAATAAAAGTGAAATGTGTCAGAAAGATCAACTTCAATACAATCGCACATATACCTTTTTCTGCGAATAAACATGTTAGCTCAAACTTTTATTTGGGACTCAAAAGGTCGGTCATATGCACTGATCTTTTAGCTGGTTTAGCTGTTTAGCTAAAATCTGAACTACATAGCGGCCGGCCCCGGTAGCTCAGGGGCTAAGGCGTTGTGCTGCTAAGCACACGGTTATGGGTTCGATTCCAGCCGGCGGTGGCGTACGCTTTTCTGATGTAGGCGGAAAGCAAGAACGCCCGCGTGTATGAGATTTCGGAGCATGTAATTAGGCCAAGGTGAACAATATTATTCCGGAGGCCTCCACTACGGCTAGCCTCATCACCTGCGCTGAGGCGGTGCGTTAAAACCTACAATCAATCAATCAATAAACTACAAACGCGAAGCAAATTTTACAGCTAAACTAGGTGAGCTGTAGAAAATCTGCGGCTATGTCGAATGTGTTTGAATGTTTCCGACCCACACAACCGCACACATAGATCAGAAGCGAAATAACACATCTGAAGAGATGTTCATTTTGCTTTCGAATTCAGCACCGCAGCTTAGTGAACCTCACTTGACATTTCTGCAAACCACTTACACGATCATTCTATCTGAACTCTAAATGCACGAAGTATTCGTTTCACAATAATGCTTCTATATTTATTGAAGAGACTGGCACGACGGCTACGACTGGAGCTCTATAAGTAATAAAACTCTGTGTTGTCCCGCTGTTAATGAGTCTTGAAGATGTCAAACTCCTTCTAAACTTCAAAATGCAAAAACGAAGCAACTGGAACGATTTCGTAGGTGACCGGTGTGACCATGCGCCTAATGCGATAGGGGCCTTTGAAGCGAGGCTGCAGTTTTTCGGAAAGTCCAATTCGGCGGCATGGCGTACACACCAGGACCAAGGAGCCGGGCGTAAAATGGGCGGTGCGATGTTGGTCATAGCGGTGCATCTGAGCGGACTGGGAAGCCGAGAGCTTGGCACGGGCAACCTGGCGGGCCACATCAACGTGAGCGACAGCATCACGAGCATATTCTGTAGCTAGACGTGTCGCATCAGGAAGGAGGGTATCCAATGGGAGAGTGTGTTCGCGGCCGTAGAGAAGAAAGAATGGAGAATAGCCGGCGGTGTCATGGCGGGATGAGTTATACGCGAACGTAACAAATGGCAAAGTGACGTCCCAATCCAGATGATCCGCAGAGACGTACATTGCGAGCATGTCAGTGATGGTCTTGTTCAATCTTTCAGCAATCCATTAGTCTGAGGATGGTAGGCGCTGGTTAGCTTGTTCTTTGTGCGACAAGAGCGGAGGAGGTCGTCAACAACCCGAGACAGGAAGTACCGGCCACGGTCGGTGAGGAGCTGACGAGGAGCACCGTGGTGTAAGATAACGTCTTCAAGCAGGAAATCAGCAATGTCTGTGGCACAACTGGTGGAAAGGGCACGCGTAATAGCGTAGCGGGTCGCATAATCGGTCGCAACAGCAATCCAGCGATTTCCTGAAATGGACAAAGGAAAAGGACCGAGTAGGTCCAAACCCACACGAAAGAAAGGTTCGGAAGGAATCTCTATGGGTTGGAGCGGTCCGGCTGGGCACAAGGAAGGGCGTTTCCGGCGCTGGCACAGGTCACACGCCGTGACGTAGCGAGCGGCGGACTGAGCGGTAGAGTGCAGGTCAATAAAAGCGCTGACGCATATGGTGGTAAGTTCGATAGATGCCAAGGTGGCCCGCCGTCTGTTCGTCGTGCAGCTGGCTGAAGGATGTCAGGGCGGAGGTGCTCAGGCACAACGAGAAGCTCGGCAGGGCCATCTGCGCGAAAGTGCGGGCGGAATAGTACGCCGTCACGGAGCAAAATGCGTTTAACGCAGGGTCTGACGGGATGTTAGTGAGACGGTCAATGATCGACCGCAATGGTTTGTCGCGGCGCTGGAGGTCGGCGATGTTGGTAAAGTCGGATAGTGCAAGGACACAAGAATCTATGTCGTCGTCAGCTGTGTCCGGTTGGTCGACTGGTTGACGTGACAGGCAGTCGGCGTCGCTAGTGGAGCCTGCCAGACTTGTAGGCCACGGAGTAGTCATATACCCGAAGGGCGCAAAGACCCTGTGACCAAGACGGCCTGTAGGATCTTTTAAGGAGGCCAGCCAGCAGCATAGGGCATGGTGGTCAGTGACCGCGGAAAAAGGACGTCCGTGTAAATATGGGCGAAATTTGTTGACGGCCCATAGAAGAGCCAGGCATTCCCGTTCGGTAATTGAATAGTTTCGCTCGGAAGGTGACAAAAGGCGACTGGCGTACGCTATTACTCGTTCGAGGCCAGCGCGCTTCTGAACCAGTACGGCACCGTGATGCCGTGGGCCACTCGCGTCTGGGTGGACTTGGTCGGAGCGGAACCGTCGAAGCTGCGCCAGAATAGGTGGATTTGTGAGACGGTCGACGAGGGTTGAAAAAGCGGCAGCTTGATCACGGACCCAAGAAAACAGGGTATCGTGCTTAAGCAAATCCGTGAGTGTCTGGCAATTGCAGCGAGGTTTTGACGAAGTGGCGAAAGTATGGAGCAGAGCCCTACAAAGCTGACGAACGTCTTTCACAGATCGAGGAAACAGGGAATTCTTTTACCGCGCGGATTTTGTCCTGGATCAGGTTGAACTCCGGTAGCGTCGATGAGGGCCCAAGGATCTTGATTTGAGGGCAGCCGAAGTGGCATATTGACGAATTGAGCTGAAGTCCAGCTCTGCGGACAAACTGCCAGGGACGTCAGAGAGGCGATGTAGGTGGGTGTCAAACGTGGGAGAAAAGACGATAACGTCGTCCAGATAGCATTAGGCATGTCGTCAATTTAAATCCATGAAGAAGCGAGTCCATCATTCTTTCGAATGAGGCTGGCGCATTGCACAGACACAACGCATGACCTTAAATTGGTACAGTCCGTCTGGTGTAGCAAAAGCGGTCTTTTCTCGGTCCATGGCGTCGACTGCAATTTGCCAGTATCCGGATCTAAGGGTCAATGGACGAGAAATACGACGCGCCATGCAGGCAATCGGAGGGCGTCGTCAATGCGAGGAAGTGGGTAAAACGTCCTTTTTGGTTATTTTGTTCAAATGTCTGTAATCGACACAAAATTGCCATGAGCCGTCTTTCTTTTAACCAGTACGACTGGTTACGCCCACGGACTCGAAGATGGGTCTGAATAAACATCTTTTTCAACATCTTCTCTACTTCCTGCTGAATTACGGTACGTTCGGCGTGGGACACACGATATGGACGGCGGCGAATAGGGGTCGCGTCACCAGTGTTAATGCGATGTGTCACACTAGACGTCTGGCCCAAAGGACGGTGGTCCAAGTCGAAAATGTCCCGATATGACGCTAAAAGACATTGGAGCTCATGGGCTTGCGGATGTAGAAGGTCCGACGCTATCATCTTCATAAAATCGCTGGTAGTCGGTGAAATGTCCCGTTGGCCGTCCCGTTTACCGTCAGAGGCGTCAGTGGTAACAGCGGAAAGCTCGCATTCGGCCAGGGGAATGAGTGTAGCCAGCGACATTCCCCGGGGAAGAACTTGGGTGGAGAAACTGAAGTTCAAAAATGGGAGGCCTATTTGGTTCGTCTCGACCGTCACAACTGTGTAAGGAAGAGCCCCGTTACGTTCGAGGAGTACATCGGTGACGGGAGAGACGAGGTATTCACCATCTGGACTGGCGGGCGCGACGATAAAGGTACGTAGGTCATGGTCTTCGGTGTTAATCGAGCATGCTCGGTGCAGCAAAGCCGGTAGACAGGCTTGGTCTCATCAAGGGGCGTGGTGGGCAGCTCAAGACGTAAAACCCTCCCGGCGCAATCAATGAGGGCGGCGTGGTCAGTCGGAAAGTCTAGTCCGATTATAATGTCGTAAGGGCATGCGTCCAAGACTGTGAACAAGACAGGGACGGCCATGAGGGCAGTCTCTCCTCATGGCCGACATCGTGTATACAGTGTAAATACATCACTCGCATCTTCCATGGTTCATTTCCTGCGTCCTGCCTTCACGTAACAATATTATTGAAGCGCCTATAGCCTGTAACAGGGTAGATTCTAGTGTTCTTCAGCATATGTTCCCTGTGCTGGCCACCTCTTGCTCTTCTTGCTTTACAAAGCGAGATCAAAGTAGTTTTTATAGATCTCTAACCACCCTGCTACCTTGTACGTATGACTTATTTGCCAAAGTCGTTGTAGGTATTGCGTTTTATGCTTCTGAGGATGATACCTTAACGCATTGGCAAGATGAGGTTTAAAAGTATTACCTACTGGAGATACATTTTTCAAAAGTATTACCTGCCTACTTGAGCAAGGCCGGAGTTTTTCACCAATTGGGTAAAATGCAGTATTAAGCTGTACCACTTTGGCTCGGAATGTCGCCATGGCAGTTGCTGCCAAAGTAAAGGGATTCGAAGCAAACGATTAGTACTAAGTGCCGCCTCAAAATAAGGTGACAAGGACAAGAAACGCAGTTAAAAAAATTAGCGTAGCCAAAGATAAAACATTATTTACGTATTCTTGGCATTATTTCTCCATGCACTTGACAATACAGGATTCTCAAAAGCACAAGCCAACCGTTCGAATATACCAAACGATACACCGGGACAATGACTGCAACTATTATTCCGAAATCCCCCGAGCCGACGATGCTTATATTTGTTCGTGCTCATTTATTTATGATAGAATTGCTACACTAAAAATTAAAATTTCCGCCGAATATATTTTTATTGCAGAGTTTATATTCATCCTAGAGTTTTATTCATTGACATTTCAACTTTTATTAACCAATTTACAAGTTACAGTGCACAGGAGTGCTGTAAATCCGAAAGCAACGACTAGAAAACAAATTTGAAGTGCTGTTTTTATGATATTAGAAATATTCTAGAGAAACGACAAAGATGCTACATTTTTACCACTTATTTTTCTCCATTTCTTTTTGCAGATTAATGGAGTGGTAAGTGATATTGTGTATATTATGTGCCATTTGACCCATGTTTATTCTAATGCAACACAAACACTGTGTGCAACATGAAAAGCTGGAAAACGTGCTTTGCCGTAACTTGAAGGACCTTATCTGCATTGTTACATTTCTACGTGTAGACTTTATGCGCCTTGTAGAGCGCAACGCTGAGCAATGAGGTGCTGCACTCTTTGGGTTGATATTCACCTTTAGGCTGCAAGAGATCAAATTTTACTTTTATGTACACGGTCACAAGGGCAACCCAACAACAGAAAATACAAAAAGCTCGACGTGCGAATTGTGTGGCCTCGACAATCTAACGACAAGCAAGAGCTGGCGAAAGTAACTCCGCTGAGCAAGGGTACTGTTGTACGTTATAAAACGGCGAGCTCAGAATATACAACGTAAAAGCATAGGCGCCAAAGCAGATTGCCAACATGTTTATTCATCGCCTCCACGTCGTTTGCAAAACGCTGCCTGACAGTCATAATTCGTCGCGCACCACGTAAGCTGGACGACAGTTGTCCCTCCTTTGCGGGCAGAAGCGAAATAAGTTTAACGTTATAAAATGCAGCCTATGTGCTGTGGCGAATTTGTTCTGTCAGATATTCAAAAATGAGGCAAACAGGAAAACAAAAACGCATGTGCGGGACCAACTTGAGCAGTAAAATAGAAGCGTCATTATAAATAACTGCAACGCACCTATAATCGTTTACAGCGTAGCAAAACCAAACTGCGGAACACGTTAGCTCTCTACAAACCCAGTAGTGAAAAAGCTTTTATTGTTTCTTAGACAAACAATCTTAGACTTGGCCAAAAAATATGTATGGGCACACCCACACTGTTGGGACTCTTGCAGGCAAACAATGCGGTTAAAAGATAGGGTCACCTATGCAAAGAAGACAGAGTAACCTTCAATAATATGAGGTTGGAAACCACGCGAAAATATGATTTGGGTCTTTTGGTAGCAACCATTTTACATCTATTGCAAAGACACGCAATCACTCAGAAGGCGGAATGTTTTCCTTCATAAGCTGGAGGCTACAGCACGCAGGACGAGACAGGCACCCGTATAGCCACTACGTTTCCACTCCTCTGATGCAGGTTTCGGCCATTCAGGGGCGCATATACACACATCCAAGTCCATAAAAAGAGCCCCGTGGCCCATCCACAATTGCTTTGCTATCCATTAGTAAAATATCTTTTGGGGAATTGCGGAGCAAATGATCTGGCTTTGCAAAAATCGAAGATCCATCTTTTAAGTAACGTCATTCCATACAACCCGCATCTACCTCAGCATTACTAGCAAACCCACTCCTGAGGATAAGCAACGACTGTTCGCATTACAGCAGTTGTGCACTGAACAGGCTCATTTTCAAAATCCTAAAAGGCAAATGAAAATAATGCACTAGAGTGCTAAAATTGTCGAACAAACATATACTCAGTAAGCGTTTGACATTTGGGCTGGCAGTTTAAAAGCTTCGAAAAGTGGCGTTTCCTTCAATCAATGCAAAGCTATAACTTGAACCTTCACAACGACCTTAGAAGCCCGAAGACTGTACACGACACACCATAACAAGGGCACTATTCCCATTCTGTCACTTACAAGAAAATCAAACAGTGCACAGTAATCCTTCGTACGAGAAACCTTCGACAGGAACACTTAAAACATTTTAAAAGCATTGCTGCTATCCGTTAAGCTTTCTCCGGCTGCGTTTGCAAAAAAAAAATACCAGGGAAAAATATCGAGAGCACGTTGGCGTGCGCCTTGCCAGAAGTACCGAGAGTTATATTTTTGCGTGGTATTGAGCCACGAAGGGGGCACGCAATATAATACATAATCCACGAAGGGCACGTGAACGCGTCAGAAGAGCCCGACGTCGTCCAACTCTACCTTGGAGAACCCTGTGCCCATCTTTCATGGGAGATATCGCGCCGTTCTGCTAGTCGCCAATTCGCGTGCGTTCGGGCTTCAAGTTAAGAAGCACCGAAACGTTCGGGCTCCAGACGCTGAGTTTGAGAAACTAGTTGCCGCAGATTAAGCGCGTGCTAGCGTGGTTCCCTTCGGGAGAGATGTGAAAGCCCGCCGACAAAACGATCCTGGAATGTCATTCATGGAAACGTTTAAGCGGCAAGTTCGGAAATTTTTCTGTGGTCTAACAGCCATTGTAACAGTTGTATTGAAACATTTAAAAGAACGTAATGCTAAAGCTAGTTAGAGAGAGACTAGAGCTCGTAAAGCAAAGAAAACATCGGAAGGTGTTTTAGTTAGCATCTATTATGGGATAATCACGTCAAACATGTTTAATGCTTTTCAGCCAGGAAAAGTGATACCTTGAAGATGTAGATATGTTTTATCTCCTAAAATTTAGGTTTTAACTTACAACGGCCTTTTCGCTCCTCATGTACTATTGCCATCTCCTATGGAGAACCACTACCCAAATGAACCCACATAAATTACTGGTTGTGAAGAAAAAAGCTATTTCGAATATTACGAATGCGCCTTACGATGACAATAACATTAATATTCCTCATTCACTTAACGTCATTTGTGTACAAAACTCATACGAAATGAACCTTGTCTTAAAATATAAAAAGTCTTTTGAAAAGCAAAGTGGTATTCTTTGATTTATGCAAACTAAATTACCATTTATGTACAAAACTCACACGAAATGAACCTTGTCTTAAAATATAAAAAGTATTTTGAAAAGCAACGTGGTATTCTTTGATTTATGGAAACTAAATTACCTTTTCCCATAGAGTTGCCTTAAGATATAAGCACCAGTGTTCATAGTTTCTCCAATTTTTGCAAAAAAAAATTTGGATATTCTAGATGGTAATATGGAGTACCGAAATTACTATACTGCTTACAAACGCTGATCTAAATTACCTTTTTGTCTTTTAGCTAATGCTGACAGCTCAAATTTCATAAATACAGTGACCTTGCTTGCAACCGGTCACTTAAGTGGTTGTGTAACTTCATTCGTATCATATTATGACCGTATTTCTTTTGCCTACACCTTGATAACTTCTTGCACGAAGCCTGTCGTTTTACTGACCCGCGTTACTAGTTTTATAAGTTATGATGTGTGTTGTTTTATTTCTTATGTTTGATACATCATGTCATTTGTATACGTAAAATATTCCTCTCTCGGGTTCTAGACGCACGTAACTGAGTCTATATATAGCAGGGAGTAATTACTGTGCATATGTATTTATTGGTGTACGTGTAAAAATGTGGATATAGGGATGCAGGTATGTATATGTATAATTATATTTCCCCGCACGGGGCACCTTGAGCAATCATGGAAACGTTATTGGCGAAACCGCACACTTTCAGCTCCCCAACCTAAGTATCCTACCGTAGTGATGTATTTAAAGGTGAAGGGTAAGAAAACAAAAGGTGGCCGACGAAGCCCAGGACAAGCTCAGGGAGATGGGCTCCCAGTCGGGATACCAGACAGGAAGTTGCGGGGCTTCCCCTGCTCTGCAAGCAGATGATGATGCGCCACTACAGAGCACCCCCATAGCACGAAGCGCGATGGAGTATAAAAAAGACCACACAATTCCCGAAAACAATGTACTGGTATTTAGAGCAGAGTCAACAACGTCTGTCCGCATTCAAATTAAGACCCTAACCAGTCCTCTCAGCCCGGCGAGAGCATCCCGGGCATAGACAGCGCTAACGTGGCTTTGCATGGGAGTGGCGGAGTGGTCGCAGGCGGCAAAAAACGACTTGTGGTGCGGAACCACCTAGGAGGACCCAGAGCCCACAGAAAGTTCACAGAAAGTCAGAATGCACTCTCTGGACCGCAAATTGATGAGAAGAACAAGATGGCGACGGCGTGCGGGTTTTTGGAGGCTCCGTAATGCAAAGAGTTTCTTTTTTAAATGCGGAGCATTTCTTACTCTCGCCTGGTGATGCGTCATTGATGGTGGCGCCGTCCACACGCTCAATGCGTATGCGACACTCTCCGCCTTACACCTAAATCTCCGCGTTACAACACTATAAAAAAAGAAATAGTCAGCGGCGCCTGGTTTTGACCCCACGAATCTCTGGCCGCAATGGCAGGTACGCGGTTCCTTCCCACTACGCTACAGATCCGGGACAGGAGCAAGCGCTGCGAACGCGCCTTATGTCCTTGACTCATTCAAACTACGTCAAGAAGCTACTGATACAATGAAGGCACGCGAAGCAGAACGTCAACGTAAACGACCAACTGAAAACTTTAGAGGGGGATGCTGAATTTCCCGTGGGAAAGCTGTGGCGGGAAGCGCCACGCGCCTTGCAGCTCAACCAGCCCCGTCCGCAGCGTCTCTGATGCTGATTGTGGCAGGATGCCCCTAGGGATTGGCCAACCAAAGAATCCATCACGAGATAGGTTCGCGTTCAACCACCTTCGTCATCTTCCCGTAGGGGAACCGCCGAATAAGAAGAAGAATGAGAAGCACAGCTGCGAAGAGGAGGGCGTGTACATTGCTCTCAACCGGTGCACCAATGTCAACAACCTTTACCTCACCAAAGCTGACGGAGACTACCGATTCTACCACAGAGACAACATCGACAAGAACATGATGGACGAGTTTCGGCGCCTCGAGAACCACCGCCTACTCACCTTAACACAACAGCACTTGCGTGCCTTTGCCATCGGTGTGGACCCGGACGCGGAATTCCCTCTGGCGCTAGTAAAAACCAGATCACTCAACATAACGGCAACACAATGAATCCACAGGGAACCGCCACGATGTTTCGCATCCTCATCAGGGTTCCCCACGGGAAGATGGTGTAATTTTTTCCACGGATCCCGCCAACGTGTTTGGCGTAAGCGTCGCGGTCGTCCCCGTGTTCGTCTAGGGAAAGGCCATTTATGCGTCGTGGGCCTTCGTTGTCGCTTGAAGTGACGCTTCTGATGACGTGTGTATGCCCACGAGTCACGTAGCGTGGCGGTAAATGCCCTCCGAATTACAACAAACCGTTGTATAGAGGGACAAGCGAGAGGGAAATCCGCATAGTTTGTGACGTCCTCACAGTCGAGGAAGGATCGGGTTATATGGAGTGACCATTCGGGCGCCAGGTGCACGGCTTTTGTGCGGTCACTTGTAGCTGCGATGCGTCGGACAGGAAAACGTGGTCTTTTCGCGAGTGACCTGGAAAGAGAGCATGAGCTATATAGAGAGCAGAACGAATGGAGTCTTCCACTTTCTGATTCACTGAAGCCATCACAGCTGCGTGCGTCCCAAGGTTTGGGACGTCTACCGTCGCTTGCTCAGGGTTCGCTAGCCCTTATGGTTCCTGGCTGTCGGGCAGACCACGCGGGGGAACGGTAGCTGTGTCCAGAATGTTGCTTCGGCTGTGACCGTTTTGCCTGAAATAATCACAGAGTTCCTGTTGTTTCAGCAAGACGGTGGACGCAATGTCATAACGGCAGATGGTGGGTGCGTCCATGTGCAGCTCATAACTGGTTGACTCTACCTTCTGTGTAGTCTGGCACTGAGGAGGCAGCGTTGGAGTGAACTGGTCATGAGGTGGTGCCATCAGGGGAGGAGGAAGTAAGGTCACTTTCTCAATATTGCGTGGCGCACCAGTTCCCTCGCGTGGAGTGACAGAAATGGGCAAGGTGGGCAGTGGGCGTTGGACGTCCGCGATGTCCTCGACTGCCAATCGCGTCGGTGTAGGTGTAGCTGCCGTGCTTGAGGTGGACACAGGGGTGCGGTACAAGTGTCAGAGACGAGGTCGACAGTGGTGAGGGCACGATGTGCGACGGCTAAGCGTGCGCTGACCGTGCCGGTACCTGTTGTGCTGTAGGCCGAAGGCAGTTATTGCGAAGCCGTAGTGTGCGAGCACGGCAGCGCAAAGGCCGCCGTAGAGAGTTCGCTGGGCGCTGAGAGGAACAGGCCAAGCGAAGCTCTAGGGGCAGCATCTCCCAGAGGGCGGTGTGCTTCAGCAGCCGAATGGTGGCGGAATTCAGCGAAAGCTGGCCTGAAGCTTGAAAAACGAATATCTGAGGTTGCCTGCATCGAACACCGCTATCGGCGGGTTCCACCACGTCACCATGTCGGGGTGCCACTGGCCGGAGTTTATGTCCGGGTCACCACGTGTAGGAAATGTAGCCGTGGTTTCAGTGATGCGCTGTAACCTCCTACATTTCTTCATACGCGTGAGGCCCGACCAGAGCTTAGAGCGGCGTAGACATGTGACCGCCCCTGGAGCGCAGTCGTGTTCTAAATTTTTGTTGCGTGTCACTGCTGACGTAGCTGTTCAAGCACTGCTGAAGATGGTGGTAGAAAGCTGTTGATGATGAGGATAGTGGCGCTACGAGCAGATTATGATGATGATGCTCTACAATATACCATATGGTATTTTCAAACCCCCTTCAAATGAGATCGGTCCTTGAGTGGGCACAGAACCAAAGTTTCTTTTCTTCCTTTGCAATCAATCTCACTCCCAAGGCCCATAATTTCTAGTGCTTTTGACTATCGAATCTCTTGACAAGACAAAGCCCATCATATCCCAGTCCGTGTATATAATCTCTAGGTATCTTAAAAGCCTTTTCGGCAAGTCGTACACAGTTAAGAAACTGAAAACGGGGAAGTCCTGAACGGGGAAGACAACCATCCGCAGTCCACTTACCTCTAGTCGTTGTTGACATCAAGGTCACATCTCATCGAGTTTTAGTATCTGCCACGGTGTTATCTCTGATCGGTATCTAATAAGTGAAACTTGAGGCGGTCTGCTATAGGGCCGTCGTAATCCGGGCGTGACAGCCGTAAGACGAATAACCATACGCCACAACGACAACATAATACCAACAAAGCCCATAATCTTGAAGTTTGACCGCTCAACACTTCCTGAGTCGGTCAATGGAGGGTTCATGAGATGTCCTGACCAATCCTACGTGCCGACCCCACGCCACTTTCTCAAGTGTCACCGGTTTCGCCACAGCCAAACCTCTTATGGTAAACTCAGGCGCGCAAAATTTGCAGCACAAGGTCACCCACTGACAATGGTGAATTGGAGAATTTTACATGGGCCAACTGTGTGGGACCGAACGCTGCCTATTGCCGGACCTGTGAAACGTTTAAGCAGGAAAAACAGAGGATTGCCTTCAATGTAAACTTGAACATCACCTTCTAAGAGGCGCGGAAGAGGTCCCCCTTTCAGGATGGGAAACTAACCCGATGCAGCTCACTGGGGGTGGCGGAAGCGAGAAGGCGGCGTCTGGTTTAGGCGGGGACCAAGTACCGCGAGTCGGACTTGGTCCTGCTCCCACCACACCGGGCTGCGTAAGGCGGCTTAACCCGCCTCCATACCGCCTGCTCAGCCTGCAGCAACCACGCAAGTTGGGGATGCCGCTGCATCCACTGTACTCCTCGCCATATGCCCAATGCACACGCGAAGCATGGAGGAGATGCAAATAAAGATGGAAGCACCCTTCGTCATTCCTATTGCCACCTCACCGCCTTTGCCACTCGGGGCCCTCGTCACGCCCTCGGCGGTCGCGCGTCCAATGAAGGGCACCGGAAAGAAAGGGGGGAAGTCCAGTTGGTCAGGTTCGCACGGAACCCTCATGACTTCGGATGACCATATGGACGCCCAGCCGTGCCCGCTTGCATCACAGTGCATGAAACGGGCTGCGGTTACCAGGTAAGAACAGAAGGCGAAAAAAACTTTTTTTCAAGTGTTCAAGCAATAAAAGTCGCCACATAAACACGCTCATATTCTAGTACTTTATTCTAAATATTTAAACGAGAAAAGATTATGCAACGAAACTGCAAAGGCCTTCCGAAAACTTAATGTGTATGCGTTATTGCATTCTAACCATTCAAGTAAGATGCCCAGAAACCTTTTTAAACTCCAGGAACACAACTTTCTAGAACAGTTACATGGTATTAAAAAAGAACAGATATGGTGGGGGCCATCCTCAGGCGGTGTGGTCATCATTGCCGGATAATCCTTCGCGTGAAACACTGTTCACTTACAGATCATCCTAGATGTGGTGGCCATCCGAACCACAATATTAAAATGGGGTATAACCCTATCTTATATTTGCATCCTTCATGGCTTGCAGCTCTCGAGATCATATCTCGAGGGTCTAGTATATGAGTTACCAAAACATTTTATTCTCATAGACCGCCTGAATTTACATACCTCTCTTCATAGCTCTGCTCGCAGAAATGCCCGATGTCGTTTTGTGGAGGAATTCTTGACATCGTCGGCAGCACGTATTTTCAACAAGGAACAGCCGACATAAAATTTTATAATACACATCACTTGTTCATGCGTTGACTTGGGCGTTTGATCGGCCGTTCTTTTACAATGTCTTTAGTGGGGTGTGGGCAGTCACTCATATTGTAGTGACCACTTCCCCACGTCAATAACGTATATAGGTAAATTTCCAGGCAGTCCACGTTCCCAGAACAGGCTCGATGAAGAAATGGCACGCTGGAATAGATTTTCAGAGGCATTCAAACTACACTACACGTACCTAAGACAGCGGCTTAGTGAACAGGCAACCCAACTCTGCACGGCACACATCATCGATGCCGCCGAAAAGCTCATTCGCTACGACTCTGGCGCCCTGCGCAACCAGCGAAGGCCGTGGCAGAAGGAGGAGTGTAGGGGGGCGCGAGAGGCCCAGAACGAGGCGTGGGGTAATTTAGGTCGGTACCCCACGGCGCGCAACATTTTATCGTTTAAATGGGCTAAGGAGTTCGGAAAACGTGTGCGGTGGCAGGCAAGACGAGAGATAGTTAGCGCTATTCATAACATCAGTAATCTCATACACAGACACACACAAGGTATGGACAGGATTACAAAAACTTAAGGGACAGCAAACACACAGCCTACCTGTGTTGAACACAACTGGGGACACACTCGAGGACCAGTCTGACACACTTGCAGAACACTTCGAACACGTGTCCAGTTCAGCACACTATAAAAACACTTTCACAAAACACAAAAACCAGCAGAAAAGAAGCCTTTACTGAATACAACATTCCAACGTCATATAACAACGTTTTCACTGCGTGAGCTAAAAGCGTCTATGAGCACATGAAAGCACTTAGCTCCAGATTCAGACATCAAATATACAAATATAGAACACCTACACGCAGACGCACTTGAAACACTCATACATCTGTATAATAAAATATGGCTTTCCGGCATTGGCGGCACCGCGTACCCCCCCGAGCCCCATACTCACGCTGTAACCGAGCGTGGTAACGAGGTTTAAGGTTAAGGGTAGAAACCTCAAACGGTGGCCGTCGGAGCCTAGGTCAAGCACTGGCGGATGGGCTTCCTGTGTGTTTACCCCGCAGGGAGCTACGGGACCTCCTCAACTATCAGGATAAGGATGCGGAAGAAAGTAACGCCATGCCCTGCTTTTTTACTATAGCTTATATTATATTCAAACCCCCTCCAAACGTGATCATTGTCCAAAAAGGTGCTGTTGCCATCAGTAGCTCTTCTTAACCGGGTCATTACTCTCAATTTCTGTACAGAAAATCCCACAGTCCAGCCCACCCTCTGGCATCGCAGTCAGTTTTCGTGATTGAAAAATATCGTGAAGCCATAATAGGAAACTCGTATAAGGCCACCAAACAAAGGACTGGTGAACTCCTCACTGGTGAAGCAACAGTCTACAAAGCTTCTGGCTCAGACTGGACAGGCTGATCTGGACATGAGTGTGACACCCCATCGGAGCCTCAACAACTCGCAGGGTGTGATACCCGAGCCAGACATTCAGAACGAAACGGATGCGGATATCCTTGCGGGCTTGGAGGATCAGGGCGTCACTGCCGTGAGACGCATCTCCATCCGCAGAGACGACAAAAAGATTCCCAAAAACCACATCCTCATCACTTTTGACCGTGAAGTTCTTCCACGACTTATAAATGCAGGCTTTATCCGGTGCTTCATCCGCTTCTACATCCCAAGCCGACGGCGCTGTTTTAAGTGCAAGAGGTTCGGGCCCATTACAATCTCCATAACAATCTCCAGCGGTTCGGGCCCATTACAAGCCCATTAGACACACTCCAGTCATTTTAAAATGCAAATAATAGGAACAGAAAACACCATGAACTGCAGAGGCCTGGTTAAAAAAATTACATCTTCCCATGGGGAACCCTGACGAGGATGCGAAGAATCGTGACGGTTCCGTGCGGTTCCATTGTGTTGCCGTTAAGTTGAGTGATCGGGTTTTACCAGCGCCACAGGGAATTCCGCGTCCGGGTCCACACCGGTGGCAAAGGTACGCAAGTGCTGTTGTGTTACGGTGAGTAGGCGGTGGTTCTCGAGACGCCGAAACTCGTCCAGCATGTTCTTGTCGATGTTGTCTCTGTGGTAGAGTCGGTAGTCTCCGTCAGATTTGGCGAGGTGAAGGTTGTTGACATTAGTGCACGGCTGAGAGCAATGTACACGCCATCCTCTTCGCAGCTTTGTCTTCTCTCGTTCTTCTTCGGGTAGTTCCCACTA
>CM023454.1:166581174-166736641 GCA_013339765.2 Haemaphysalis longicornis | reverse complement strand
GGGCGTTCTCTGCGATTGCACGAAAGAAGTGCCACGGGGCTTCAACGCTTTCTTTATGGAACGTACTCAGGTAAGAGAATATTCTTGTCGTGTTATGGCCGTGTTGCATTCAATACTAAGCGGGAAAGCGTTTGTTTACAATTGTTTAGGAAGTCGGAAAATGTCCAAGCACTCCGGCAACCCCGCTGGCAGATCAGCCGGCGAGTCATTTCCGAAAACATTCGAAAAATGGCGCCTTAAGCATTAGCGTGTCGCTACGCAAAACTGATGAGACGCTCTACTAAAACTCCTCTCGCGGTGTTTACGTAGCGTGACGCAAAAATTTATCGGTTACGGTACGCAAAGGCAAAAAACGCCCTACTAGAAATCCCTATTACCGCCTTTCCCGTTGCTAATATCCTCCCGCCCACCCGTCCATATCAGTGGAAGAGGAACGCCTTTGGTGCCAGCTTGAAAATTAGCCTCTCATCTGCATATCAGAACTTCATCACATTCACCCTGCACTGCATCCAACAACACTCTACCAGCACTACGCAGAACGGGTGGCAGTAAAACATCCCATGTAGGTCTGCCACTTTGACCCCTGCCACTCGTAACCTCCCTCGATCAGTGGTAAAGTAGTGCTGGGTCGCTCAAACATGCATCTCCGAAGCAGCTCACGGGTGGGGCAGCCACAGTCGCTAAAGCACTACTGTACCCGCCCACCTCGCTGGACTAATACTTTGCTCAATGATTGATTGATTGTAGGATTTAACGCGCCTACGCAACGCAGGCGATGGCGTGCGCCGTAGTGGAGGGCTCCGGATTAATTTTGACCACCTGGAGATCTTTAACGTGCACCGAAATCTCGTACACACGGGCGCTCTTGATTTTCGCCTCCATCAGAAAAGCTGACGGCCGATCCCATGATTGGGTATGTGCAATATCTGAAGGAGCAACCACATCAACAACACCAACAACAACCATGGAGCTGCTGTTGTACTTCAGCTTCGGTGCCGTCTGTAGGTCCTTCTAAACCCAGTAAATACTGCTTTTCTACGTTTGTTTGTGACATTTGTTGCGGAGGTGCTGGGTAATCCCATGCACTTCGAATCAGGCGAGCTTCTCGACCCACGCGAGTGTCATCTGGAGACAAAACCAGTGCACAAGTCAAGTCGCCGCAATCGAGGTCTACCACCAGAATTTGGCCTGCTGGGGAAGCCTCCACGTGTCATGACAACCACTACGGCTTGCCAAACCAATCAGGGCAGCGGAGCCTTCTCGCCGCTGGTGGTGCACTTGCCGCACACACCGCGGCCGTTCCACGGCGACACCTTCGAAGACGTCGAGGACTGGCTCGATCATTTCATCGGGTCGCTGCGTTCAACGAGTGGGACGACGCACGTAAGCTGAAAAGCGTTTACTGCTCATTCAGAGAGTCGGCACAGACGTGGTACGAAAACCACGAGCCTACATTTACAAGCTGGTTGGAATTTCGGCGGCAATTGCTCGAAGACTTCAAAAATAGCGAGCGGAAGGAAAAGGCCGAAATTACTGTACAGTCCAGGGCGCAAAAACCAAACGAGAGCGTCTCTATGTTCGTCGAGGACATGACGCGCTTGTTTCGGTCGAAGCTGACGCTGGTATGAGTGAAGCAAAGAAGGTGCGCCACCTGATGTGAAGGAACAGCTCCTCGATGGCCTTGTACGCAGCCCGCCAACCACGGTCGGTGACTTCGTTCGGGAGGCGACATCAATGGAGCGGGCCCTGCAGCAGCGCACCATGCAGTACGGGCGTGAAGGCAGTGTGGCCGCCTGCGACTCAGCGGTCAACGATGAACACGCTGTCCGGGAGGTCATGAGGAGCGTCGTGCGTTAAGAACTGCTGATTCTTCAGCGGAGTGACTGTCGACCAACATTCGCTGCCTTCACAGACGTCGTCCGAGACGAAGTTCGGCGAGCAATGGCCCTCGCGGCACCATCCGATGTTGCAAGCCCTGTTCTAACGTACACGGATGTGCATCCTATGGCGGCTCCAACAGTGGAACGTCGCACTTACACGGATGGGCTGCGCACGCCGACCTCGCACAGCCCCCGTTTTGCCAGCTGTGACCCAGCCGTTCGGACACGTGTTGAACCCGGCCACACGGTATGAACCAAGACGTCTCGAACGGAAAGCGACCGTGTGGCGCACATCTGACAGTCGGACCCTGGGCTACCTTTGTGAGGAAGAAGGCCACGTGTACCGTCACTGCGGATACCGCCGCCTGGGACTTCGCAGGTTCTCGCCGAACGCACCTCGACCGCGCTACGGGGAACAACCCCGAGAAATCGAGGAGTACCTTTCCGCCCACGAGCTGACAACTTCGCCCACCACTCATCAGTTCCGAACGCCTACCCGTCGCAGGTGCTCATCCTCGAGCCGTCCCGGCTCTCCTCGATCCGCCGGGAACCGGTGTCCGAGCCCACACCGGGGAAACGCACCCCCAGCGGCCTCCGGGGGTGAGGCCGCTACGCAAAAAGCTCAAGAACCTCCACCGAAACAACGACATCCGCATGACGACCGCTGAAACAGAACGTTTTTTTAAAGCGAACGAACGTCTTTCTGCCGACATTCCGGTCCTCGTCGACAATCACCCGGTAACTGCTTTTGTCGATACCGACGCTGGCTATTCTGTTATTAGCTGGTCACTCGCGTCCAAGCTGCGTAAAGTAACGACACCATAGTGTGGACCGCCAATCCGCACATCTGGTGGCCACCTTGTTGTGCCGACTGGTGTGTGCACCAGCCGAATTCAAATTGAAGATTCGACTTTCCCCGGCGGTTTTGCCGTGGTGCGGGAGTGCTTGAAACAACTCATTCTCGCTTTGGACTTTCTCCGGGAATACGGGGCCATGATCGACTTGCGGCATCTTTTGGTTACATATTCGAACCCTCTGTCAGTCGACGACGAGAAAGACGTCTCCAGGCCTGCGGGCTGCACATTTGCGAATACCTTGTTACTTTAACTCCCCGAAGCAGTATGTTCGTTACTGTTGAGTGCGAGCAGTCAGTTGCGGTATCACCGAACAAAACGTTTCCCTGCTGCTCGCCCGACAGGTCTGCGCAGCCAATGGCCTCGTCGACATCAGCAACCAACGAACAGTACTGCTGACGAACTTTAGCACGGAACACCAGCGTTTAAACACAGAACAGCAGTTGCATACCTGACGCCGTAAGCGACGAAGAAAGGAGCCTTGCCCTAGGAGTCTTGTCCACGCAGAATGAATGGGAGAAGGTGGCAAAACTGACGTAAACCCTGACCTGCCGATGTCACAACAGCAACAGCTTCACGATGTTCTCGACTAGTTTGGCGACTTCTGTGCTGTAACGTCGAAATTGCGACAAACAACCATTAATAAGCATCGCATCATCACCGAGGAAGACGAACGACCCATTCACCAACACCCTTACCGAGTTTCAATGAAAGAACGCGAAGCTATTCCGGTGGCCAAGCAAACGAAAACGCTCCGAGACGACGACATCCAGCCGTCGACAAGTACTTCGGCATCCCCGGTCGTCCTTGTTGAGAAGAAAGATGGTACTCGTTGTTTTTGCGTAGACTACCGGAAGCTTAACAAAGTTACGAAGAAAGACGTCTATCCTTTACCGCGTACTGATGACTCGTTGGATCGGTTGCGCCATGCTAGATTATTCTCATCTATTGATTTACGCAGCGGTTATTGGTAATTGAAGTAGATGAACGGAGATGAACGTATGGGAGTATGGGTCAGTAGGACACTCGACACAAAGAGGTGGATACAGGGTATCCACTGACGCACTTGGGGCAGTGGGGTGTGTGGAATTGGATGTGGATGCGGTATGTATTAGTTGAGTACGATGGGGGAACGTGTGCGTTTGTAGTATCCGCCACATGTGGGCAACCTCGGGGGATAGGTGTGGGTGTGGGGGTGGGAGAGTACGGCGTAGGAGGCGGTATTGAAGGGTAATTTCCCTGAAACATGAGGAGAGACTCGGAGGTCTCGTTCTCGGGAGGCCCGTGTATCGGTGTACGAGAAACAGTGGTCTGGAATAGCGCTCGAGCGTGTGCATTCATTGCCCTCGTTAGCGCCTATGCTGGTGTGGGCCCGGGGTCCACACCAGTTTGCACGGTGTCGGTCGGAGGCTTTGAGAAGAATTTTGACGGCTACGGGGGATATAAAGCTTTGGTTAAGTGCCGGATGGCCTGCCTGTATAGCGTTCACCCAGTCAAACGTCCTTAAAATAGCCAGCAGTTTTTAAAGGCGCCCACGGGACAACCTAACGAACCCTATAATCACATGACTGGCCATGTGGGTGGAACATGTTTGGCTGCGCGGTTTCCTGCTAACGTCGGTACGTGGTCGGCGTTTTGCGTACGCTCCTGCGCGTCCCGTGGCCGAGGGTTAATCCTACTGTCTAAAAATATGGTGTCCTAAATAGTCACTAAAATAGGGGTTAGGGCCTGGAAAAGCGTTACTTTTTTTCCGCTTTGCTTTTTAAAGCTACCGCACTTTATCAAAGTGAGTTTTAGTCCATCATGCTTAAACATTACTTAGAAATATTTTTAATGCATTTGCAGACATCACAAGCGACTCAAAATTGATGGTAAGAAACGCGCTGTCCAACATTTGCGTAACAACGAAGCTCACCCAGTAAAACAGTCCTAAAATAGCCACAGTTTTGAACGCGCCCACGGGACACCTACGAAGCCTATTGATTGATTGTAGGGGTTTAACGCGCGACGCAACGAGGTTGATGAGGTGCGCTGTAGTGGAGGGCTTCGGATTAATTTCCACCACCTGGGGATCTTGAACGTGCGCTGAAATCTCGTACACACGGGACGTTTTTGCTTTTCGCCTCCATAAGAAAGGGGCCGCCGCGGCCGGGAATCGAACCCAGGATCTCGTGCTCAGCAGAACAACGCCTTAGGCCACTAAGCCATCCGCGGCGGGTACCTCGAACACTATATTCACATTACTCGCCATGCTGCTCCGAACATAGTTTGGCGCCGCGTTTCCGGCTAACGTGGGTATACGTGGTCGGCGTTTTGTGTAAGCTCCTGCGCGTTCCGTTGCCGAGGGTTGTAAGCCTCTGGCGAAAGGTCGAGTCGAAATATGACCGCCTGAACTGCTCGAGCAAAGAGAGAGGGAGAGACGCGGGCAGGAGCTGGTCGTACTTGAGTCCTAAAGACGGGCTCAGCGGTTTCAACATTGCCGTACCTGATGTGCAGCTTGACGTTACCATGTGTTTGACCTTGCTATCCAAGTTTTTAAGCTCAATAATAAATCAACCACTTGCAGGAAAAAGAGCGCTAAAAAGCGACAGAAAAGCGAAGAACTACGGCACAGAAGCGCGTATGAGTCGTCGTTCTTCGTTTTTGTGTCGTATTGAGCACGCTTTTTTCTTCAAGCGATATACCTCAACTAGCCCGACAACATATTTTACTTCGTTTACCCGGCATATAGATCTAGCAAGCGTGGCGGAGCAAGATACTTAGTATACTAGGAAGAACAAAGGGGAAAAATTATGCACGTAAAAACAGAGGTGCTACTGCAAAGGAACAGATTTGCTAATTTGTTTCTTCTGTGTTAAGCCGCAACCTATATAAAAAAAAACATTTTCGAGGTAAAATACCGAAACCAGAGATAGACCAAATGAAACCCGTTCATGTTGTCGGGCCTGAAACGAACGTTATTATTTTGTATTCGTTAGTGGTGATCATTCTTCTGCGATTACCGGGGCGTTAACGTTCTTAAATGGGTGACCGCTTTTCCGCGGAGTGAACCACACGCTTCCTGCCCACGCCGCGCTGAGTATTCACAAACCGCGCTCGTTTGGGGCACGTTATACTGCAGAGACCCACCTAAACAAGTTAAACACTTCGTAAACAAAGTAATAACACGCAAAGCTCACCTACAACAGGCAAAGTAACTTCAATGAAAAAGAATCATGCACATACGTTCACCACAGCTAGTGCTTGCCCCGGCCGGGCTAGAGCGGCGGCGCGCGGTGTGTACCAACGCGCGCACGCTGCCGCTCTAGCCTGGCCGTGCTCTTGCTTAGCCAGCCATGGAGCAGTTTTAAACGACCCGAAGGAGACGGTACTCTTGCTGAATATTTTGAATCCAGATTGACCTAACAACGCATAAAATCACACCAATGTATAAAAAATGAACAAAATAGCTGAAACAGACATAAGATGAACCAAACCACTAATAGTAAAAAAACAAGAGGCCTACTGGCTAAAGGAAACAGAAAAACGCGAGATTTTGTTAAGGATGCACAAGTATGCTAGCAATAGACACCACGCGTGATATATAAAACGTGTTCTTGTAAATGAAACAGTTCATAGAAAAAAAAACACGGCTGCCTGTGGAATGTGAACGCGGTCCATGGTATTATTAGCCAGATACGTATCCTCTACGTAAATCTGATTACAACATTCGCGACTTTTTAACGTTGCCCTTTCCGCTATTCCGACACGGTCGAAGCAGTTCGGGCTTTGAAATTTCGATTCAAGTGCTATGGAAGAAAGCTTCGCGGTTTAACCATCCTTTTCTTCAGAAATCCACTTTGAGTTTTTTCTACTCCTCAGTACAACACGGCAATTTCAGACTATTTTGGGAACCTCCTTAATTTCTGGCCGTACTGGAGCTTTTTCGCACGGCTACCTTGGCTCCACACAAATTCCTAGGATAAACAGGTCTCCAGTTTTGTTTTGCATTACAAAAACGTTCGAGTCAATCCTCCTTAAAGTGGTGGATAAATATTCCCTGTTGAATCAACGCACTTCCATTCCTGGTCGCATCCAGTGACGGAGAAACCTTCGCAAGTTGTTCTCATTAACATGCTAAAGCAATATCTTCACTTCAGTATTGATGATTAGGGCAATAAATCAGTTGAAAATTACGGCATTCGCTTCATCGTGCCCGCGCGTTGCTTTCACATGAAAATTGGTGATCTGCTGCATCAAAAGCAGAATTGCTAAACGCTCATTTTATGAAGAGAACACTGACAATTCGAGGTATTTATGTTACGTTATTGGGCAAGCAATCGATGCGAGAGGGTGCGGCTTTGTGTGGTATGATGATTGGTCTTGAAGTTTGAAGTTTATTCATCATTTTAAATATACATCACTGATCCAGTGGTTGAATAGAAAGGGTGGTGAAAAGGAAACTAAATGGCTGACAATGCACCGATCTGCGCCCAGTCCTATATATGTTTTTACGAAAGATTTTTTATTTAAGCTTTATTATAAGAAAAGTTTAAAATACTGTATTACTGAAAACTGTAGGCAGTATAGAAATGCAAGCTTAATGGTGACGCGTAGTATGTGATTACAATTTTAAAGGAAATAAATCCAATGAACAGGGTAAACAAATTCCCAAAATTGTTAATTATGTGAACAGAACAACGTGTATTAAAAATGCTTGAGATTCGCCAAGAACAAAAAAAAAGCCAGGAGGCTGTCCTGCGCAATATCTTTGAGAAGATAAGCTTGTCTATGTAAAAATACTATCTATTCTTACAGCGAGTTACCAGAAGCATGACAGATTTCTTACAACAAAAATGCGTCAAAAGAGGGTCAATATTTCTCGCTAAAAGTTCACCCACCCTTCGCTGAAAGGTCGTGAAATACAGCGTCAAACCTTGAACGGCATTAATCGCAGACGAACAACGAACACATGCGACAATTTCTCGCGCGCTACTTAAACGCATCTAGGAAAGATCTAAATGCATGTCTAACGTAGAACAGTTCCTTTTTCGCGATTTTCTAGTAACTACTCCGACACAATGGAAGCCCTGTTTCCCGCGGGCGCCTGTGCCCAGACAGCAAATTACTTTTGACATTACTTTGACATTACTTTGATATTACATAATTACTTCGACATTACTTTTCGGTCGAATAATTGGCCTTTGGGGAAATTCATTACTTTTTTGAGAGGATGCCATTAGTCCTGTTACTTCTGGCCTCTAAGAAAGCTTTCACGTAAAAAAGGCTTTGAGCCTTAATCTATCTGGCTCTCCCGTTCCCTGAAGAGGCAATCCAAGAGATAGCTCAATTTTGCGGAAGATGCTGCTGACAAACGGGCTACCCGGGCTTCGAAAGGACACGGCTTTCTGAAGTGAAGCCGGCACTAACCTTTTTCTTTTATTTATTTTTTGCGCAATACGACGTTTGCCTTTTCTCGTTCTTTGTTATTTAGACTGGTGTGCTGAAAGCTGCGCTATGTTTGTACCTAGAAACAGCAACAATCACTCAGTGCCCTTTAAATGTTCATGGTATTCCAACGACTGACGTACGCATTACAGGCAAAGTGCCGCGTCGCCTTCAGCTTATTATATGCAACAGACGTCTCGCAGAGTATTTTTGGGATAATAGGTTCCTTGCTTTCGTAAAGATGTACCCAATTTCGATTAACCGCATATTACTGAGAAGATCTAGCGTCACGAAGGCGCCGAACAAAGTACCTTATTAACAGTCCCGCACTAGCCAATTTGTTGCCGAGGTTATGATAAAATGATTTTGAGTCGCATACAACAAACTTTGGAAAATTGATTAGTGAGAAAGAAAACTGAAAACCATGGCGCCTAGTCGAGAACATGCTGCCTAGATAGAATGAGTCATTCTTTTCTTTCTATTTCGAGCACCGATGATTTGCGATGAGTAAACCTCTTAAAAAGTTCGCAAAGCTTTGACCTAACTACCTTTTAAACAGTTCTTAAAGTATTCCAAGTTAGTCAATTTTACGTACAATGTCGATCAAACGGTACCGTTAAAGGACACGTAACAAAAGGCGCAAGCCATTATTCCCAAAAACACTTTACCCCGTGGACATCAACAACTGATTTAAGAAAGCAACGAGATGCACGACGAAGCAGCAATTTTCCTTGGGATACATCTGCTTGTTTCCAAGCACTACGAAATCCCTGAGAGGTCGGGGGCGTGTCGTAAAAAAAATTTTAGCGAAATTTTAGAAATATGCATTTTTGACTTATAAAGATGTGATTTGGCAAACTTTTAAATCGTGAGTTGGTGCGCAAAAAGAAGTGTAGTTAATAAGTATAATTAAAATTGATAGAATTTGTTCAGTATTAGAAAACGCAGTAGTGCACTAAGGCACGGTCGGTTACACTTGTGGTAGGACATACCTACCTTGGGGTAGTAACCTGGGGTTATGAATATCACCTTACTCTTTCGAGACTTTTTTGTAAGAGTGAATGACCGCAATCGCGTGCCTTATAAGCTTAAGCACCGTATGTGTTACACAGGTGGACATTCACTTTCTAGACAGGTTTGTGGGCGGATTCTTCCGTAAGAAGTCTTTCAAATAAACACAAGCCTATAGTCAGAAAAAACGGGGAAAAATCACGGCAAGTTTAAATTATAAACCGAAGTTAGAAATACTATAACCCCGGATTCATCGTTCTTTTATGTTTAAAACCGAAAATATTGTCATGATGCCAAAGACGACGCAGATGTCGTCAAAGAAAACAAGTTTATTGGAGCGAACTTGTGGTCCCCTAACAACAAAAAGAATACACAGGCGGCGATACAGCAGTCAAGAAAATGACGTGCGTAGGTGAGCGTGGAGAGTCGAATACCGCGGCGTCTGCTCTGCAGGCTTTTATCTTTCGGCGCCAGTGTTTCTCAAACCGCCGATTTACATTCTGAACAAAGAAGATTATTTTAGGCTGTTCACGTTATGCTCTCCCTATCAGAAGAGAGAACACCTGCGGCATAGAAAGACAGAACGGAACACGCGCTTCCCTTGGAACACAGATAACACTGACCGGCGCAGCCGGGCGGTACAAGCAAAACATAAACAAACAAACCCAATTCATGGTTCGCGGCAATAGTGCGAACAAGTAACCGAGAAACCTTCAAAATAATTAAGCGTTGAGATATTTACATATGAGCAATGCTTTTCCTCTGTATCGTGGGCGCAAAAAATTGATGCTTTTTTATATACTGTGCACATCTGTATTAACAAAGCATTTTTTAGACGCGGCCGGGGATGTAAAAAAGTGGTGCTTTTAAACGTTGTTAGAGCATTTCCTTCCGTGTTTTTCTAGCCTGACCATCCTGCATTACGGGCTGACATATAGCTATTATTCGTTGAAGCTGTAGTACCTGCATGTTAGCCAACGCGGAAACAAAAGCTTGTCGTGTACAGCGATACGTATGTGTGTCACAAACCTCTAAATGCCCTAAGGGGAGGGTATTCAGTCGAATACGGAGGTTACATGGTGTCACAAACACTTTAAATATAACACAAATGCTACAAAAATGACAGCAGTAAATTACATGCATCAACGTAAAAAAATACGGAGTTACAGTAACAACAGTTATCCCTATGGTAAATGAAGCAAAACAAATGCAGTATATTTCCGCTTCACGGAGACGTCAATTGCCAGACGGGTGTCGAACCAGAATAGGACCTGAACCGACAACCGGAACCGTACCAAAATTTTGGCCTGGAATCGCAACCGAACCGAACCCGTATTTTTCTTGCCACTTTGGAACTGAACCCGCTCCGAAACGAATAGTAGGATCCGTTCTAAATTAATTCCGGGAACGGTTAGTGAAACGGTGCTGCGGAACAGTAACAGTGAATGGAAAAATACCTATTCGGTCGGGCCAGCCTAGGTATCTCGGGGCTGATTGGTATTTCCAAATACTGCGGCGCTCTCCCCTTTGACCAATCAGCAAATTTAGCTGTACACAGAAAGTCGGATATTTTTAAAGTGATGACGATCTAAATGCTATCAAATGTCCTTTTTTGTGCCCCCAATGCGCTGTTATGTCGTTTATAGCGTAAGAGTTGCCTGCCTGTCCCCCTTATTTAGTAAATAGTTGCTAATGAGTTGTAGAGATTGCGCACATGAAAGATCCCAGGTGTCAAAATTAAGTGAGCCCTCCCTAAGCACTCATGCCTTTCGTTTGTAAAACCCCCCAATCTAATATCAATCAATCTATCATCAATCAAATCAATCCATCATTCAATCCAATCACATTAATCAATCAATTCAATCAAATCAGTTGCTAATGGAAATTTTATTCATTTAAAGGTTTCCGAAACGAATATTTATTTGAAGTAAGGCTGTAGCAAGCGACTCAACTGAAAAAAAAAGAGCGACAAACTGGTTCACTGCAAAGAAAATGCGACAGCGTTTTTCAGGGCATTGAATTCCTTTTTGTTACTGTCCTTCATTCTTGGAGGACCAGGGACCACAACCGCTGGTAGTTGATTCACTAAGCTACTATATTTACGGGAACCCAATCGCTGTCACCTGGCGCAGGTGTCATTAGCATGTTTCTATCGCGTTGATTTTCTGTATTCAATGAGTCATGATAGCAGTTCCTCCATTCTAGCACGTCTGCTAGGGGGTTGAAGGTGGTGAGAATAAAATACCTCTTGACGCTACCTACCTACCACGCTTGACACGTAAAGGTTGACGCGGACGCCGGAAATGTTTAGTCTTGTAGCTCTACTAATGCTCCATTGTTAACGATAGAATGCTGTTGAAGCTATAGGTACGTGAAAAGCGTAGGAGGCAGATCAATTTTCTTTGCAATGCGAGAGCATTACCTGCCTCATTGAGCGAAAATACGTGCGTGTGCGCGTGCATGTATGTGCGTGTGTGCGTGTGTGTGCGTGATGTGCGTGTACGTGCGTGTGCGTGTGTGCGGGGGAGTGTGTGCCTGCGTGTGTGCGTGTGCGTACGTGTGGCGACATTTGATGGAACGGACACTTGACGGCCACATCTTGTTGGACGCTCTCCGCGTTCCAAAAAAGTAGCCTGCTCGCCAAAGATCCTGCCCAAAAAATGCAATATTTGAAAGCGAGGCCATCCACTGGTTGGCGATGAGAGAGGAGCACAAGGCGGCACCGCGGGGGCGGCACAGAGCCATTGTTGTTTTTCTAAAAAAGTAACTGCTGGCTATGGAACTGCTTGTTGATGAGCAAATAGAAAAGAAATAGTACTACTGAACTGAAATAAAATCAATCAATATGAGGTTACGGCTATAAACAGGAATGCTTTTGCGATCACACCCTAAGGAGCCATAAATGTCGTAGCGAAACTTTTACTTCCCATCAGTCAGTGTTGTAATCCCTGTCCTCCAATGAAAATCTTATTGCAGTCAATTGTACGCTCAAGTTCGCCAATTCAACGTGTGCCAAAAAACCTACAGTATGAATTTGCTTTTATGACAAGTAGACAGAAAAAACAAAGAAACTAAATCTCAACATTAAAGAAGTTAAAAAACCACTCATGCGTTGTCTCTCCGATCCTGTTCGAACCCGTTCGAATCTGTTAATCCGGAAGGAAATGTTGCTCGGAAACCAAACCCAGAAACGAAAGCAAAAGGCTTGAATGCGAACCGAACCCGAGAAAATTCTGTCTCGACACGCAGATTATCACTTCAAGAACGGAGTGAATGGATCCGGTTTAGTATATAGAGACACGTATGTATTGGGTAAAGCATCAGTAAATTTTATGGCATGTGAATGAGTAACAACGTGCGATGGTAGATTATTCCTGTCTCTTGTGGTATGAGGTACAGATAATTAGCACAATGCAAGGGTACGAAATGAATACGTTTGACTTAGCATGAATGGCCAACACGTGTATAAATGGCGGTTGTTTCACAGATAAATTTCCTATGAAGGGACACGTGGTAGCACTGTTTAAAAAACTGTTAAGCGAGAAATGTTGCGACGATGAGATAAGGCATGAAGCTAAGCACAATTTTGTAGTGCTCTTACACTCGCATAATGGGGGTGATGAGACAATAAGAAGCGTACAGCACGGTTCTTGCAGGGCTTCTAAGCCATTTATTATACATATGCGTGATCAGGGTCCGAAATGGCTGAAGCGTAGTGTAGGTTAGAGCCCATTAGTGTTCATTATGGCATGTTAGTGTAGTATACGCCTACTTCGGCAAGTTTGAGGCAGCATGATTTTGGTTACGTTTGAGGAAACAAAGAGAATGGTTAGCCTAAGCAAGTATATCGTTGATGTGATTAAACCACGTCGAGTTACTGGTTAGGGGCAGGCAAAAGACCTTTGTATTGTGGCTGCCGTGTATTATGTATGATGCTGATTTTGTATGCTGAATTTATAAGATGCTGAATATGTAATTGTGGGTAAACTAAAGTGTTACGGAAAACACTTTCACTTCACAATCAACCAAAAACAATTTGGTGAACTGAACATTTGCACGAAGTTTGTATTTCCGCTTTAACTCCAACTGGAATACAGGTCTACCAAATTACGTTTGTCGAAACGCATCAAGGTTAGAAGATATGTACTGAGAAAGCTCAACGTTTAATAAAGCCACGTACCATACTTAAAGGCGATACAAAGCCAGACGTGCCGGGGCATTTAACATTTGGCGCTAAAAGGAAGAAGTAAATAACTTTATTTTCACAGGATCCCCTAGCCGGAGCTCCCGGGATAGCCGACAGAAGTCGGGTTCAAGATTAAATAGTTCCTTGAAGGGACACGTGGTAGCCCCTGTTTAAAAAACTGTTAAGCGAGAAATGTTGCGACGATGAGATAAGGCATGAAGCTAAGCACAATTTTGTAGTGCTCTTACACTCGCATAATGGGGGTGATGAGACAATAAGAAGCGTACAGCACGGTTCTTGCAGGGCTTCTAAGCCATTTATTATAC
Organism: Haemaphysalis longicornis; assembly: GCA_013339765.2. Taxonomy (NCBI): domain Eukaryota; kingdom Metazoa; phylum Arthropoda; class Arachnida; order Ixodida; family Ixodidae; genus Haemaphysalis; species Haemaphysalis longicornis. The sequence continues at coordinate 166,722,957 of CM023454.1, read as the reverse complement.
ATATGCGTGATCAGGGTCCGAAATGGCTGAAGCGTAGTGTAGGTTAGAGCCCATTAGTGTTCATTATGGCATGTTAGTGTAGTATACGCCTACTTCGCAAGATTGAGGTAGCATGATTTTGGTTACGTTTGAGGAAACAAAGAGAATGGTTAGCCTAAGCAAGTATATCGTTGATGTGATTAAACCACGTCGAGTTACTGGTTAGGGGCAGGCAAAAGACCTTTGTATTGTGGCTGCCGTGTATTATGTATGATGCTGATTTTGTATGCTGAATTTATAAGATGCTGAATATGTAATTGTGGGTAAACTAAAGTGTTACGGAAAACACTTTCACTTCACAATCAACCAAAAACAATTTGGTGAACTGAACATTTGCACGAAGTTTGTATTTCCGCTTTAACTCCAACTGGAATACAGGTCTACCAAATTACGTTTGTCGAAACGCATCAAGGTTAGAAGATATGTACTGAGAAAGCTCAACGTTTAATAAAGCCACGTACCATACTTAAAGGCGATACAAAGCCAGACGTGCTGGGGCATTTAACATTTGGCGCTAAAAGGAAGAAGTAAATAACTTTATTTTCACTAGGATCCCCTAGCCCGGAGCTCCCGGGATAGCCGACAGGAAGCTTCACTGCGCGTTCAATGAGTGTCCTTTGCAGTTCCGCGCTAGAGACGGCCAGCCTCCTTTCCGATGCAGTGGGGGTAGGATTGGGTGTGGGGGAAGGGTAGTGTTCTGTGTGCATTTCCAGAGAGTGTGATAGTTGCTAGGAGATTCTCCGCAGTTCGGACGCTTGGGGGTATTCAGTAATCGTTGGAATCGGTGTTTTAGGTGTAGAGTAGGTAGCTTGTTTGTTTGAATTTGCCTTAGTACAGCGGATTGCCGGCGAGTGAGTGTTTTGCGTTGTGTCGGGTGCTTTTGTCTGTTTTGACGGGCTGTCCATAGCAGATCCATCATGTCAACTGGTTCATGAGGTCTTGGTTGCGTCCTACGTTTCTTTAAATGTGGAAGTGCATGCTCAGACGCCCGGTGCTTTAATGCTCGGTTGAGTGCGTGTGCGCTCTGATTTCCAGACATGCCTTCGTGCACAGGTACCCAGAGTACACTGTAGCACTTCTGACTTGAAGCGGGGGACCTTGTTCAGTATGTGAGCGGTATTTCTGTGCATTCGGCTGCATGGAAGTCGTTGGCATGCAGCCTGAGAGTGCTTGTTCGACTTGCGCTGGTAAGCCTTTTGTTGTCCATATAGTGATATCATCGGCAGATATTGCAGGCTTGATATCGCCGATGGGTTATGTTGCGCTGGTAGGTTCTTCATCGCGATAATTAAAAGCAAGGGGCCATATTGCGGAACCTTGAGGTGTGCCACGGTTGGAGGCTTACTTGGCACGGGACTCGATTAGTCCCACACGTGATTGTTTGTCATCCGGTAACGCAGGAAGCTCGCATATAGTTATAAATTTTCGAGCCGCAGTTTTTTTCCTGCAAGTTGGCCAGTATTACGTTATGCGAGACATTATGAAGTGCATTCGAGATGTCTAAGGCGAAGACCGCTCGGATTTGAGCAGTGCTGAGGTCTTTGAATATATGTTCCTGAGTTGGAGTCTTGTACTTGGTGAGCCTGATGAGCCTGATCACCAGTCTGTACATGGTGAGCCTGATTAATATAACCTTTCCAATGAGCTTGCCAAACAGAACGTTAATGATATAGGCCTTAAATTGTGGAGATCGAGTTTGTTCCTGGTTTAGGTATTAGTATGACCCCGAGCTGTCTTCCAGGCTATCGGGATCTCCCCCTCGCTTGAAGGCTTGATTCATGAAGGCTGCAAAACGGGCATAGTCCTCATCCGAAGAGATTCTTTCTGATGAGGCTTGTAGTGTATCTGTGCGGTTCCGGAGTCGTGTGCATTTTGGAAACTCTAGGGTAGCCTGTATTTACTGGATGGTAATAGGGCCATTCAAATATTGAAGATGTTTTGCGTCTCCGGCATAGTCTCGATATTCAGGGTCATTTTTGGGAGATAGGTACATGTGTCTAGTTCCTCCAGTGTCTGCCCCGGATCTTTATTTCGTCTGTGTACCGGCGAGTTATGTCCCTACCTTTGTTTGTCGTGGACTGGTTTGGCTGTATGGGGCTTCGTCAAAGGGCCCACGTACGTTTGGCGCCGAGGTTGCCGTTTTAGCTTCTCGCTCAGGTTATGCCAGTTGTACGTATAAGCGCCTCTGAATAATCCTGCGACTCTTTGGAGATACGGGTAATCCTGAGCTTGAGTCTTTTATTGGGTTTTTGTTTTCTCCAGCTCTTAAAAAAATCATGCCGCGCTTCCCATAGATGTAGAAAATGGGTGTCTTAAACAGGGGTACTGCTCGTTGGCTTGGACTTCTGTGGAATGTTTGTCCATTCGCACTTGCACTTGTCGTACCCACTGATCGAGATCCGGGATGTTTCCTGACTCTCGCTGGGCCGAACTTTGTGCCTATTTTGTTAGACGGATTGACTTTTCTCTCTTTCTTGAGTCCTCTAATACTTAAGTGGCTCCCTATAATGAAGTGATCCCTCGTTAGTGTTTCCCGTGTGTTCTTCCAGCTACACTTGTAGGCTGCCTTGTACAGCGTCAAGTCTCGGTTGGTATCTCGTTCGACTGTGTGGCTTCCCTGGCGAATTCGTTGGCACTGTTGAGGATCGTATACCCGAAGTTGCAGATCAACGTTTCGAACTTCCTTCCCTTGCCGGTAGTTATCTTGCATCCCCATGCAGGCTGTTGTGCATTAAAGTCCCCAGCTATAATGCCGACAGCACCCTTATGCGTAGTGTCTCCAAAAAGTTGTTTGAAGTCCATGTTGTAGGCTCTCAGTGAGCTATACACATTCGATACGTACAGTTCAAGCCCCTGTTTACCCGTGCGCTCTGGCTGCGGAAGGACTTTGATTGTAATGACACATAAGTGCTGTTCATCGTATTCGGTAATTTCCTGCGCAGTTAGGGCTTTGCTCTCCAAGGTTGTAACGCTCGCTACCTTCCCTTGGGTTGTTTACGGCTCGCATGTATTATACCCTGCTATCTTTGGTGAACCTATTGTCTCCTGTAATAATATGATGTCGGGTTTTTTTTTTGCATGGCTTCTGTGTATGTGTTAGCAGGCCTCTCTTACTCCTGAAACTCCTGCAGTTCCACTGCCAAATTAGCACTTCCTGGTTTGTTGGGTTGGTTGGTGTGAGCATACAACGGTGGTTAGTTGTTTTCCCCATTGCTGCTAGCGATTTTTTCTGTTAGGACTGTAAGGGCGCAGGCGTTCTTTTGGTGTGACGCGGCTTATGATTAAGCTTTCGAACGTGGAGTTAGTCTCGAGTCTGGCCATGCAAACCTGCAAGGCTTCGAGCGTTTGCTGCAATTTGCCCAGAGTTTCCCCCATCGTGATGGCGAGTTGCTCTAGCTCGGTTAGGCGGTCATTTCTAGCTTGCTGTTGGGTTGTGAGGGAATTTTGAAATTCCAGGAGTTGCTAGGTTAGCTGCGCGATACGATACGGTCTTCTATTGTGAAGATCTCACCACTACGGGATCGTTTTGCGTGGGGTTCTTCCGCTTGTTGCGGCTCACGCGCGGCGCTTGCGATAGGGTGCGTCGACGTCTCTGCGATCTGCATAGGTGCCTGTGCACTATTTGCTAAGGCCTCTGCGATCTCTTATAGTGTAGAAAATGCAGCCAAATTTGTGGCCGCCGCCATTTCAGTGGTCTCCACTGGCATGACCGCTTGTTTATTTTATTGCCAACGACTCTGCTATTGACGAAATTGGTTTTTCCCGCACGAGTGCCTGCTTATAGGACTGGGACTGCCATATCAGCTTGTGTTCGTTTCGTTGTGTGTGCTTGTCTGTGTGACGAGTTGGGGTGAAGGGGACGAAGGCTGGCCGAATCACCTCTGTGTTTCGACGTCCTGCGCTTAGGCTCCGAGCCCGTCGCGTTCCTGGAATTCAGTTGCAGGTGTGCCTGCTCCTTGCCCTCGCGTCTCGTTGGTCGGCCGACTGACTCGGCTCGCATGGTTCGTGTGCAGCGGCTGGATTTTTGGTTGCTTCTCGTGGGTCTTGGGGTCCTATACTTGAACTTGCTTTTGTGTTAGTTTTTCTTGCTGGTTCTTCTAAGCTTCATTTTCTAGAGGTAAGCAGCCTCCGTTGTTTCAACATCTGCTTCTCGCCTGGTGGGGCAATCTTCGTAATCGGCTGGATGCTCACCGTTAGAGTTGACACAGTTCATGTGGCACTCATGCTGCTGGTCAGGTTCATCAAAGGAGCTTGCCGCATTTCTTGCTCTTGGGTGAGCCAGCCCGGTGAGCACACGTCCGCACAGTGGCCGATGGTAGTAACGCGTGTTACAGAATTGCGCTTTTGTCTTATGGAGCTTGCATCTTTAATTGGCCACATAGAACCAGACGTAGGGTGGGAGGTATGTTCGTCGCAATGGTATGATGGCTGTTTTCGATCTCCGATCATCATTGCGTGGTGATGTCGGTCCCCGGGGACAAAGGTAGGCCAACAGCTCGCTGGTCGGGGTGCCTGCATCGATGATTGATTGATTGGATTGATTGATTGATTGTAGGGTTTAACGCGCCGACGCACAACGCACCGGTGAGGCGCGCCGTAGTGAAGGGCTTCAGATTAATTTTGACCGCCTGGGGATCTTTATCGTGCGCCGAAATCTCGTACACACGGGGCGTTTTGCTTTTCGCCTCCATCAGAAAAGCGGCCGCCGCGGCCGGGAATCGAACCCGCGACCTCGTGCTCAGCAGCGCAACGCCTTAGGCCACTGAGCCACCGGCGGTGGGTTCCTGCATCGATGACGTGAACAACTCGTTTGCAAGACCCTCCGGCGGCATCTCGTATACGTACACTTTCCTGGTTTGGTTTGCAATGTAGATGCTGCTGGTGCGGGGTGATCTTCGCCGCGGCAGGTTTAGCAGAATCTTGATAACAGCGACGTTCTGGTTCTGGTGTATGGTGATGTACGTGGCATTTGCCTCTGATTGGGAGATAGGGTCGCCGCATTGCGAATAGCGATCGTAAGTGCGGCTGGCCGAAAATCGGCTATAAGTGAAGCTTCTTGGGTCCAGGGTCCAGGTGGTTGATTGGCCGGACCTGACATTTTCGCAGGACTTTATCCAGCCGTCTTTCTCAGGCACAAGACTTGTAGCCATGTAGATGAATTGGAGACGCAGTCTCGAGGAGTGACGAAGGCTTGTCAGCGTGCGCCGATGTGTGGCCGTCTTCAGAGCGACTGGCAAACGAACAGCACGTGCAGAAGGTCCGGCAGGCGACCGCAGCTACTTTTCGTTGTTCCTGTAGCAGCGGTGGCTTTGTTGCGGGCAAGCTCGAGTGAGGTGGCGAGCTTGCCGAGGGAGCCGCTGCGTCAGCGCAGGTAACCCTCCATTTAGGGTTAGCGTGGCGGTCGCCGCTTCGAAATTTCTCGGCCTTGTCAAATGACAAATAGTGGCTTGCCTGGCGTATGCTTGGTATCCGAGTAACACGCTGACGAGGCTGTGTCGACAGGTGATAGTTTCGTTGCCGTGGAGGCCGTTGGTCTGTCTTTGGGCGGTCTATGACAGAGCCGATGTGAATCAGGCCCGCATCGGCCGGCCACCTATAGGGCTTTTTTTCAGCGGCGGGTGAAACGGAGAACAAGTGAGATCGTCTAACTCTGGGTTTCAGCTCTGATTTTCCACGACAGGTGGTGCTGGTGCGGCCGGCGAAGGGCGCAGGAAATGGAAGTGAAAAAAACCCTAAAGTGTTATAGTACAGCGAAACTGGAAATTAATAAGGAAGGATTCTATGGCAATACGAGAGGCGGTGCATCGCTCTTCGAAGCACGGGCGGGGTACCTGAGAACCCGGGCATACACGGGTAGCTACAGGCAGCAGGATGAAACATGTGCGTACTGCGGCAGTGATCAGTAAACTATAGACCATATTGTCAGGGGCTGCAGAGAGATACGACCAACGCGGGGTGAGGGGGAAACGACGCTGGCGGAGACTTTGGGATTTTTGGCGAGGGGGAATTTAAACTTGAAGGTCATAGAGTTGACTAAGAGGCAACTGGAATGATGGTGAAGGAAAAGTAGGGAAGGTACGAGTACGCAAGCGGAGTAATCACACGGATGAGACTTTAGAACAGCGGCGGGAGAAAAAAAGGGGGGTGGGTGCGATGAGAGTTTAAAACAGCGGTGAGGGGGAGATGAGAGGGAGGAACTAAATCCTCTAGTTTAGCTAGGAGTAGGTCATGCAAGCGTAGTTTAACAGGCAAGTCGGTTGCTGACGCCCGGCTCCAAAGGGAGAGTCACTAATCATCATCATCATCCGGGAGGGGGTCGCGAACCATAGTTTTATACTAATATATATTAGCATGAAACACTATGAGGCGAACATTGCCTAGGACATTCGGGGACAACAGCCGGGCTGGCTAGCCGGTGATTGTACTGTAACACCAAGTTTTTAAATCCTAATTCTGTTCCTGTCATCCCGTCGGAATGTAACATGAGCTTTCTTTAGTTTTATACAAAAACGAGTTTCCATTCATTGGCTTCACCAATGCAACCCAACCAAACTCGGTTGGTGATTCATGCATTAGTTTAACCTTAGCAAAGAATATCTCTTGGAATTAATAATGGGTGTGGTGGAGTGCATTTCACTTGTTACTGGATTGTAGACCCACGTGTGAGAATTCTGGTAACGTCGCATGGGTAATCACTTTGGGTAACACGCATCGTTTTTTTTCTTCTACTGACAATGAAGACTAAGAAGAAAAAAAGGTGTCAGATTTTGGCGAAACATACACCAGCACTCCTATTATTTTGTGGTAGCATAGACTTTTACTGAGCCATGTGAACTAGCTGAGCCCACGGCGTGGAGGGCAGCGATCTTGTCATCAATTACCTTAAAATGTTTGCTTCCAGTCTTAGACAAGTGACCATTCTAGTTTGTGTTTCAAAATATTTTAATATTGGGACCAAGCTGAGTGATTGTGCACTGCTATTAAAAAACTTTAAAACTTATACGAAACAATTTCAAGCACAATCAGCTTTCCAAAGTTGGGCTATGAATTCTGATGCTCCAGCAGTAGGATTGTTCCGCTAAGGACTGAAGTTAACTTCGACAAATTATAAATGTTCTGAAGTTTTGAAATCGTAATGTAACTGACAACTTTAAATTGCAGCCATTTTTTAAATTAATTCACATCTTTTTCAAAGAGGGTATTTCACCTGCCTTCGAGCCACTAGGTTCGGCTGGGTATTGTTAGAATTCCTTTAAAAAAATGGCATAGCCTTTGTTACACAGAAACATATGGTGTTCCAAAATGTTTTTTATAAATTTTCACTAAAATGTCCGATGTTCTCACTGCAGGGATGTTTAAGCCCTTAGTTTCGGCGCCCAAGAAAACAAAAAAAAATTTCCAAGGAAATACTGAGCGCACGTCAGCGTGCATTTCGGGAAGAGCGGCCGGTGTAGTCCAGGCTTGCGCCTGGGCTTACGCCACGTGATGGGCTGGCAGAGAAAAAAGAAAAATACCGAGCGCAGGTGAGCGTGCTCCTTGTGAAGAGCGCCTGGCATCATCCAACACACCCACGGAGAGCACTCTGCCCTGCCTCGGTGGCCGGATCTCTCGCGTGCTCTTTTACTCGCCAGATCACGCACACTCGCGTCGGAAGTGGGATGCACCGAACAGCTCGCGATGCAGACGCCGAGTTCGCGAACGCGGTTGCCACCGGTTCGAGCGCGTGTTAGCACTGTCTACGTTGGTAAATATGCAAAAGCCACCGGATGAAACGATCCGGGCCTCCCACTCATAGAGACCTTTCAGCAGGAAGTTCGGAAATCCATGTCAGGTCAACAGCCGAGTCTCCGACGAAGGTGAGAAAGAAAGGCCACCAGCTCTCCTGTTCCTCTAGCCGTCCACCATTATACAAGCTACGACACTTTTTTACCATATGTGGCTGCACAGAGTCACCATTGAATTGCAGGCTAGCATTGTATTTTCATCACGCAGGTGGAATGCGAAAATACAATGGTACTTTTACGATAGAAATACTGATGTGAACGTCAAACTTTCTTCAGGCATATCTCGAGTATAATTCCTTCATTACGGCCTCCTCATTTATAGTTAAAAAAAGCAGTGTTCGTGGATAACAAAACCCAACATTCACGTACCAAATCCCCAGTAAACCTTAAAAACTAAATCTTGGTGAGTTTGAAAATAGATTTTGATTGTGGGGTTTAACGCGCCGACGCAACGCAGGCGATGAGCGCGCCGTATTGGAGGGCTCCGGATTAATTTTGTTGACTTGGGGATCTTTATCGTGCGCCGAAATCTCGTACACACGGGCGTTTTTGCTTTTCGCCTCCATCAGAAAAGTGGCCTCCGCGGCAGGGAATCGAACCCGCGACCTCGTGCTCAGCAGAGCAACGCCTTAGCCACTGAGCCACCGCGGCGGGTTGAGTTTGAAAATAAAGGATAGCAGATATAGATATAGCTAAACCACAATAGACATGTACGAAGTAAAAAAAAACTGATATACCAGAAAGGACTGAACTACGTCCGCGAAATATGCCTATGTAGCGTCCACAAATGAAGCATCACCAACATCGAGAGTACACCATTAAGATAGTCGAAATAACGTACGAATGTAAGGTACTAGCAACATATTGTAAACATCCAAAATTTTTGATAAACATAGTTTATGTACTTTGGGTGTCTAATAGATATAAGTAAGGCTCTGGTTTGGGCTAGTTGACTATACATCGTTAGAAAAAACAGCGCAAGGACGCGGATGACAAAACGTAAAAAGGACATTGCCCCCTAGGCAGCGAGGGCAATCGGCTGCCTATCAGCTGAGCCGCCCCTTCAATTGCAGCCGCCGCCGGCGCTCACTTGAGCAGAACTGACTGAAAACGGCGTCTTGTGCGCACCATTAAAAGCGGGCCCTGCGAGTCACGCGATGCGCTCCAAGGGGTGTGTCGTGGTCAAATAAAGGGCAAATTGCGGAAGACGGCAAAACCCCTGGACGAGTTTAGTAAAGCTTTGCTTTAAAAAAAAGGCCCGGCGTTCTTCGTCGCTAAGACGCTGTTCCACTCACTCAATGCAAGCGCGTTCCAACGCTGCCCCCGTGGCTGCTCTCTCTCCTTGGATTGGGGCACAAGTTATATTGGCCAAACGGGTACATGCCTCAATGATTGAATCAGCAAGCATAAAATCCTCGTGGAAAAGACTTGTTTCATGCAACTTAGCTTCACTGCAAAAACGTAGTTGTGTTCTGTTCGCAAAGCGCGCAGTAAATTGAATATCTTGATGTTGTTGGTGTTAAATGTTCATAAAAAAAAGGGGTGGCCTGAGGCTACGTGGGGGAGTGTGGAGGGGAAGATCCATCGATGAAAGGTGTTCGCATGAGGTTCGTGTGAGTCCGTGGTTGTCGGGAGGCGGCATGAGATTTTTCACACGAGGAGAGCTATTTCATTTTATTGAGAGGGCAACCGAAGGTATGCGGGCACACTTGTAATCAAGACAGGAGGTTGAACAACTCTCCTGTCTTGATGACAAGTGTGTCAGCATGCATTCCGTTGCCCTATCGAAAAAAGAAATAAAATAACTTGAGCAATAGGTGTAGCAAGCGGCCAGTGAGCGAGGTATTTGCGCCAGGATTCGTAGTCCTTTCTATCGGATATTTCTGTACTTATGTCAGTCTTGTGGGAACAGAAATCGCTTCTATTTCAGCCCCTGTACCTTCTTCTCTTTATGGTTTGTGCACGTCCACATGCGCGGGTACCAACTTCCTATTACAGAACATCGCCTCCATGAGCTGGAAGCGACTCATGATCAGTGCCTGAAGTCATACTGCAGTACATTGAGCCGCAGAAGATTGCTGCTTTCATCTTGGGGAGGGGGGTTGATCGTGACAAAGAAAGTGAACAAACGTGATGCGGGAATCTGTCCAAGGGGGTATGTACTCATGTGAGACGTACAGGCTGACCTACAAGTACCACCATTGTCCAAGTGCGTGTCCGTAGGGCGCTGTAAGAGTCCTGACCGGCAGTGATTATTCGCTAGTCTTGCATGCGGACTCCCAATATCACTTGCACTATGGCACAACCGGTTCTTGCAACGACTTTTGCTTACCCTGACAATAAACATCACTACAATATATATACCGATGCGTGAGTGCAATATGTCTTTAGAGGTAAATATCCAACATGGCTGTGGCGGTAGTTTCGTGAACTGTTGGTTAATCCTGCTTTGTACTTTTATGTTTGTGTAGCGGAAAACATGATGTTTTTCAGGAAATGCAGGCCCTGAAGCAAACGGTATTTTTCTTACTTGTGAAGTACGGTTAGTCATCGGCATTGTAGAACAACCCAGGTCGTGACTCCAACCGTACATTTAGAGGACTGGTTTAACAAGGCAGCTAAATTCGAGTCACAGCTATTTTTGTGTCTTTGAAGCACACTCACGGCACGACGTCATTTGGAGGGCCTAAATTAGTACGCGTGCCCCGTGAGCAACTTGCATTGCTTTCACCCTGGTGTGAGCTTACTACTTGCACAAGTACTACTAGGCATTATTTGTAGTTTTAACGCGTCTGGCGTGGTGTGGTTTTCGTGTGTGACATGTGCACGGAAGTACCGAGCAACTGCGTGTCATTTCCTAATTGTTCCTGCGCTTGAAAATCCGTAGAAAAGTAGTTCTAGCTTTATGAAAGGCTGCACCTAGGATTTATAATTAAAGATGACACGCGGCTTTTGAAAAAAGTTTGTTGAAACAGAGCGGAACAAAAACATGGCTAGCACGTTTGCTCTTGGTTACTTAACATATTAATTATCAGGCACAAAATCCACTTTTTTGTGCCACACTGTTCAGGTGATTCTAACAGTATCGCTACAATATTAATTCTGCTAAAAAACGTGGCTGTGTTAATATGACCTGTGAAATCATTTGGCTTACTGCATAATCACGTGAGGTAGTGACGTGTAATTGTATTCGTACAGTCCCAGGCAGCACAGGACCGTTCGGCCTAACTCAAGCCGGTGTACTTTGGCCAGTGATTTTCCATCCGGCCTTTTTCCGGCTGACGTATACGGCCCGTGTCCAAATGTGGGCCTTTTGGCCGTGCACGGCCGTGCTCCCACGGCTATCCAACGGCCAGTCTCCATCGGCTGGTCGACCGGCTTAAGTTCATACGGCCATATTCCCGCCTAGGGCTCCGGCCATACAAAAGCCAACCGTGTGCGGCCGAAGTACGGCCACCGGAGTTCATCCGAGATGCGGTCGTCGAACTCCTGCCCGAATAAAGCTGCCGGAAGTTCGGCCATGCTACGGGCAGTGGAGTTCAGCCACAGTACCTTAACTAAACTGGGGCGGTGGACTACAACTGCATTCAAGCCGACGACTCAGTCGCGCTGATCAACGGCACAAACACGCCATTTTGGAAGAACTTGTTTTTGGACGAGTTGGCTCATTTTAATGAATGAACAGGGGCTTAGACCGTAAAAACAACACATGCCGACAGGCCAGGACAAGCGCAAACTCTTTACTAACTTTTACTGGACAGAGCACACACGTATAAGCACACTTGTCTCCTGGTCGCTCATGCGGACTTTCTAGAACCGTAGCAATGTGTATTCCAAGTGCAGGTGAGCTCAGCATCACACACCGCAGCTAATTCAAAATCCACGCTCCCTGATTGACAAGGCTCTGCGTTTATCGCGAATATAGATAACACTTGTTTTTAAATAGGCAGTCATAAATTCAGATCCAAAAAACAGTGCAGGGCACGAAGTTGAGCCTACAAATGCACAAGCTTAGCCTCTGATATATTTAGTACGAGAAACGTAATGCAACATTGTTTTTTGCCGCATTATTACCAGAAGAATTGCCGGATGCTTGCGCTTTTGCGCGCCCTTGCATTTCTTTTGTGAAGAGTCGTTGACATGGCCCGATTCAGCTTTTGCGTGGTGACCGCTTATTCGACGTCCTTGTAGGCTATATATTTTTGGGGAACCAAGGCCATCTCGCTCGGACATTTCTGCCGTGTCGATGTCTGCAATGCTCTCCATTTCTCGATGGGGCGAATAGCCTCGAGCTGATGTTTCGACGAGACCGGCGGGCGATGCACGGTAGCGCTGACTGGCGAGGCTTAGCTCACCCGTCCGTGTGGCACAGTCTTTTTGTTGCAATAAATCGAATTCCGTTGGTCCAAGAGGTTGACTGGTAATGTCCAGTGGGTCTTCGCACTTCCCGGTTCACCTAATACCACTCTTTACTACTTCACACACGAAGTTCGTTGATTTAAAGCGTATAAACACCGAGCGGATGAAAAACGCGTCGGCCTCGTTCGGCTCCCTAACGGCTTCTTCCTCGCCGAAGGAAAAACCCGTCGTAAGCCAGCCGGTCTGCTTCTAAACAGCAGTTGTGCATGGGTTCTCGGATCCCAGATGCGTGCCGTTGTTCGGCTGTACACCGCTCACCAATAAAAGGACTAATAACCTGAGACCTTACGTCGGCTGGTCTCCTCCAGAACATTGGTTGCCAAATATTCTGCAGCCGTTCACTTGCCCTTTTTCGATTGAAGACCAATAACCTAAAGAAAAAACGTACATTTTGGGGTCGTAAGTAGGCCGGTCTCTTTTATAGCACTGGTTGCCCGAAGAAAACGAATATTCTGCAGCCAGTCGCGCAGTTCATCGCAGAAAGAGCGAATTCATGGCAGCCGCACTTCGGTCGGTCTCCTTGCGAACACCAAGTGCCACAAGAATACGAATATTCGGCTGTCGGTCGCTTGCCGTGCTGCGGCTGAACACTGGTTCCCGAAGGAAAAACGGGTGCCCTAAAGCCGTACGTCGGCCGTTCTTGTTCTGAACATCGGCCGCCGGAAGTAAACTATATATCTGGCAGCCGGGTACCTGCTGCTGTGTGTGTGAACACGGGCGGCCGGAGAAATACCGAAGGGCTGGACGCCGAATACTGGCTGTTCAATGTACGATCAGTGGCTGCCAGAACCTGGATGCTGGCCGGACATGCCAAAAAACGGCCGTAGACGGGCTGGTCTTGGGACACATTTTTCGTGCTGCTTGGGGTCGCGCTGTGAGTGAGGTAGTAATTCTTGAGCATTTATTGCACTTACTAGAAAAAGCAACGGAATAAAACTCCATGAGGGCTGTGTTCGCCATCTAAAAGTTCGCCTTCTCCGTGTGCTACAGATTAGCACTGCAGTGGTTTAGAGTAAGGGCGGAAAGACACGAAAGACTGACCTTTCACTCTCTACAAACGTCAGTAGCTCTTAAATGTACTTAAATGCGGAAAACTTAAAAAAACAATGTATTCAATGGAATGGGAAAGATTGAGCGTGATGTCATGGAAGTTAAAAAAAATCAATGGGCTTGTGGCCTCATACGGTCGCCTCAATCACGCCACATATTTCCATATGCACACTGCAGCTCAGACAATATCGTTTGATAACTTCACGCCGGGTTTTTTCTTGAACAGACTAGTTTCTTGAGAGCGTCACACGTTTGTAATAAATATTTCAATGCCAGAAAGCTCGAGTAACCGCCTAGAACGTGTAGTAATTCTGTGTAAACTGAGAACGCCGGTGTAGGACGGAGCTAAGAGTTATTGATTACGTAGTGGATTTGTATAAAAAGGTAGACGCTACCTTTATTGTGCCTTCATACAAAACAATAAACAACGGGCTGGAGATAATGACCACCGACTACAAAAAAGTGCAGTATTTGATTTCGCAACGAAGAGATAAAGGACAACACAGTATGGATAGATGGATGGAGACAACTTTCTTGATAGCCTGCAGATCGACGCCCTAGAGCGCCGCGACGCGGGCTTCTACGTCATCATGGTTGGGTCCTCTATTCGGCGTCGGCTTCTGCTACTCCCGCGGTTCGTCGCCCATGAAGGCGCCTCCCCGTCATTTTCGCTCGGCTTCTGCCTTTCGAGAGCCTCCAGGACCTGCTGGACGGCCCATGATTGTTCTTCTTGGTCGTAGCTCGCCATCGCTGCTTCTAGCCTCGATGGCAGCCTTCCTCTGACGCTCGCTATGGAAACTTGAAGCAGTCCCACAACGCGTGCACAAAGTCCGCCCTCCCCCGCTGGCATACCTGGCACGTGTCGGTCGGGTAGGCTTCTTGATATATGTGTATCATTAGGACCGGGGTGGGTAGCGACCCTGTCTGCAGCTGTCGTAACAACACTGCCTCTGCACGGCTCAGCCCCGGGTGAGGGGGCGGGAGAGTGCTTCGAGCCAGGCGGTGGAATTTTGTGACCTCGTTATAGTCTGTCATGCGGTCCTTGACTCCACACCACTCCGGACGGTCGGTTGCGGTGGCGCGGCTGTTAGCGCTCGCGCCGTCGCGTGGGCCGTCTCGTTGTGGTTGTCGTTCGTTGCCGACGCGTCTTCGCCTGCGTGCGCCTGAAACCACTTGAGACGTATGCTCCTGTTTTCCTGTTGTAACCTCGCCGTCCGCAGCACGCGCTCGGCCTCCTTGCATACTCGGCCCCTGGGGAAATTTCGCACCGCATTTCTCGAGTTACTAAGTACGGTCTGGCACCCGGCATCAGCAATGGCCAGGGCGATGGCCACCTCCTCCGCTTCGGACACCTCCTTTACTGGAACGCTCGCCACCGCCCTCGAAGCACCAGTGGATGCCACGACGACGACCACCGCGAACGGTTCTCGTTCTCCTTGATACTCGGCCGCGTCCACGTACCTCGCGTGGCCGTCACATGCATGTAGATCAATTAGGGTCTTGGCCCTCGCCGCTCGTATGCCCCTGTGTACTGCGGATTGACGTTCCTTGGTAGTGGATCCACCCTGATCCGGCCCTGGGTCTCATCGGGGATGGGGACTCTGCTGCTGGCGTTCCCCGCGGCCACCTCGTACCCCAGGTCTCGCAGGATTTTCCTGCCTGCCTCGGTCTTAGATAGTCGCTCCAGCTGGGAGGTCCGCTGTGCTTCTGCAATCTCCTCGAGCGTGTTGCGGACGCCCAGGCTCAGAAACTTGGCTGCACTCGTGCCCTCGAACAGCCCGAGCGCCGCCTTATAGGCACGTCGTTTGATGGCGTTAATCTTGTTGCGCTCGCTCTGCAGCCAGTTGTGGTATGCTGTGAAGTACGCGATGTGACTCATCACAAAGGATTGGACGAGCCTGATCAGACTCTCCTCCTTCATCCCTGCCTTGCGGTTGGCGACTCTTTTGATGAGTCGCATCGCATTGACCACCTTGGCGTTCAGTCGGGCGACGGTATCGCCGTTTCTCCGCTGCTTCTCGACCACCATGTCCAGTAACCGGATCTCGCTGACCTCGGGGATCACTTGGCCGCTCCTCGTCACGACCTTGATCTTCTCGTACTCTCTTAGCTTGTACTTGCTTCGGTTCGCCCTTTTCGGTGGTACCACCAGCCGCTCTGACTTGCTCGGTGAGCATATCAAGCCGGAACCGTCGAGCTGGTCCTCGACCGCTTTGACGGCTTCCTGCAGTTTGCCCTCAATGTGAGCCTCGCTGCCTCCTGGGACCCACAGCGTAATATCGTCGGCGTAGATGGTGTGCCTGACGCCCTCGGTCTTCTCTAGCCGTTCGGCCACCCCGATCATTACCAGGTTGAATAGCAGCGGCGAGATGACGGACCCCTGCGAAGTCCCCACGGTGCCAAGCCTTTTCTCTTGCAGTTGCAGATCGCCGGCGCGAAGCTCGGAGGTCCGACCCATCAGGAATTCTCGTATTTAATTGTACGACCGTTTGCCCATGCCGAGTCTCGACACCTGGGCCAGGATCGCGGAGTGCTTCACCTTATCGAAGGTGCTCTGCAGGTACAGTCCCAGGATGGCTTGTTTATCTTGCGTCTTGACTTTGTCGTCCACGATCTTGTTGTTGAGTAATATCATCGCGTCCTGCGTGATCAGGTGCTGCCTGAACCCGATGACCGACGAGGGGTACAGCCCAAACCGCTCGAGGTAGTCCTGCCACCCGTTCATCAGGACGCGCTCCAGCACCTTGCCCACGCATGACGTGAGCGAGATCGGCCGGAGGTTGTCCGGGCTCGGCGGTTTGCCCGGCTTGGGGATGAGGATGGTCCTGGCCGTCATCCACTGCTTCGGCAGCGTCCCCGACTTCCAGCACTTGTTGAAGTACTTGGTCAGCTTCTCTACTGCCTCGTCGTTCAGGTTCCTGAGCACCTTGTTCGTTATTCGATCCGGTCCGGCCGCGGACTTGCCGTTCAACTCGTGCAGAGTCGTCCTCACCTCCCCGACGTCTATGTCCCGGTCGAGTTTCTCGTTTGCTTCGCCCCCGTAAGCGGGATGCCGCTCCGTGGGCGTTACCGGCAGGTACTTGTCGATTCTTTTGACGACCTCTGCTTCCCTGTGATCCCGAACCGCCCGGTGCATGAGCTTGGCTAGGTGGTCGCGCTGGTGGGTCTTAGTTTTCGTCTCGTCAAGCAGGTGACGCAGCAGGTTCCAAGTCTTGCCGCAGTGCATCTGCCCGTCCGCCGCGTTGCAGATCTCGTTCCACTGCTGCGCACAGAGCACTCGGCAGTGGTCTTCGATGGCTCGGTTTAGCTCCGCCACTTTTTTACGTAACCTCCGGTTGAGCCGCTGCGTCTTCCACTTAATAAGTATGGACTGCTTGGCCTCGATGAGGTGAGCCAGTAGGTTGTCGAACCCCGGCATCTCCGCTTCCATCTCTATCATTTTCGTTGCCGCCTTCACCCTCGCCTCGATTTTCGCAGTCCACTCCTCGATGTCCTCGATCTCGCCCTCGTCCTCCAACGGCAGTCGGTCGCGGAACGCCACCCAGTCCGTCTATCCATATTCCTTCCTTTTTTTCGTCGTTCCCCGGTATTACGACCTCCACGATGGCGTGGTCGCTACCGAGGTCGTCCCCCGTGTTGCTGCAAGAATCGCGCCCTTCTCGTCGTTCTTCAGGAACGTTAGGTCCGGCGTCATGTCCCAGGACACCGAGTTGCCGAGTCTCGTCGGATGCGCTGGGTCCGTTATCAGTGTAAAGTCGAGGTCCGACGCGTCTTGCAACAGATCTCGCCTTTTGGCCGTGTGCTTGCTGTAGCCCCACGCCGGGTGCATTGCATTGAAGCCACCGCACGCTAACAGCGTGTGGCTTCCTGCAGCGGTGCACGCCTTGCGCAGGAGCGTATTGAACTTCTGCTTCCGTTGCGACGGGTTACTATAGATGTTGAGCAAGTACACACTACCCTTGCGTTTCTTACCCGGGATTATCTCGACGAACGCGTGTTCGATGTTGCATGCCGCGATCTCGTGCTCCACGAGCGTGAGTCCCTTCCGGACCATCGTGCAGATCCCCCTTCCCCCGTTGTCCGCCACCGGGGCCTTCGCATAGACTCGGTATCCGGGGAGCGATGGAGCGTCGAGGAGCGTCTCCTGTAGCATTATGACGTCTGGTTTCCTCGTTGACTGTGCGATGTGCTGCTGAATCACTGCCCTCTTCCTCGCAAGCCCGCGGCAATTCCATATCCACACGCTAAGTCCCTCTACTGTTGCTGGGGCGGCCCTGATTGCATCAGCGTGAATTGCTGCGTCGTCTCTTGTTTGTAGGGGTGCTGCACCATCACTGACGCAAACGTCGGGTGAGTCACCATCGGTCGTAGTGTTTGTTCGATGAAGGTGAGCCTCTTTACGTTCTCGGTCTCCATTGTCGAGATCGCTGTCTTGATGAACTCTTCCAGCTTGGTGAAGTTCGCATCGATGCGTGCCTCGAAACTGTCAAAGCGTGCCTGGATTTTATTCAAACGATCCTCGATGATGTTGATCTGCTCGCTCACCGTACTGTCCCGTGGACTCTCCATCGCCCGCTTCTTGGCTGCCGGTGTCTTCGTCTCGGGGGTCGCTGGTGTACAGCTTTCGGTGCCCTTGCCGGCCCCGCAGGGTGCCATTTCGGGCGTTTCGGTACCGGTGGTGGTACGGGTCACTAACATCTTCTTGATGCCCTCGATCCCCTTCGACATCTTGTTGACGGTTGCTTTCAGCTCGGCGTTCTCGCGCCTGAGCGCTTCGTTCGCTTCCCCCATGGCTCTCGTTGCCTCGTCCTCCTTCTTGTTTTCGTTGCCCTCGGTCTTGTTTTTATTCGTGGCAATGTTGACCCAGCTCACCTTGTCTCGTGACTGCGACCGCCTTCTGCTTGAGCTGCGCTGTCTGCTCGCGCTGTTCCTGCGCTTCGACGGGGTGCGGGTGGAGCGCCGGCCAGCTGCGGCGGCCTCCCCGGATGACGTCAGCGATGACGTCAGCGACGGAAAATCACCCGACCCGAGCTGCGCCCGCAGCTGCATCTGCTCCTCCGCCATCTTGCGCTCCCACTGTCTTCTCCGAACGACGTACGCTGTCTTGTACTTATTCTTGCACGTTTTGTCTCCTGTCTCGTGCGGTCCCCCACACAGCCTGCAGTTCGGCGTACAATCGTGGCCTTCCTTGGGATTAGTCGTTCCACAGGCGAAGCACACTTTCGCGTTGGGAATCGGGCACACGTCGAGACGGTGTCCTACCTTTTCGCACAGTCTGAACACTTGAAAGTGCTTCCGGTACAGGTGGCACTTGGTTATTACTGGACCGTAGCACACGTAGTTTGGAACCTTCTGGCCTTGGAACGCAACGATGACGGTGGTCGAGGTCCCGATCCTCTGTGCTCCTAGGGCCAGCGGATTTCTTGTTTTTATGATGTTCTGCTCTATTTCCTGTCGAGTATCTTCCACTGGTATCCTTCTGATCACTCCTTTCACGGTTCCGTGCGGCGCAGTCCGGTACACGCCGACTTCGTGCTCCTTGCCGTCTATGCAAATGGACTTAATGTGGTTGTACATTCTTGCCCGCTTGTCGTCGGGTGTACTCACCACTGCAATATGCTGCTGTAGGTTCGGACAGAAAGAGTCCGCCACTCCCTCCGCTCTTGGCACCTTCGCCGCCACCATTATAGCCGACGCCATGGTAGTCATCCCGATCTTCGCAATGTTCAGGCCTCCCCGGGGCCGCACACCGATATTGATGTCCTCCTTCGGTAGAACGTCGGGCATCCTTGCAGCCTTCGTTGCCGAAGCCCTCGCGTTCCTGGCATACTTCTTAGTTGCGGACCTCGACTGATGAGTTACGTGTCCTGCTGGGGCCTTTGCACCGGGGACTATAGTCTGCCATCCTGAGTCTGCGTAGAACTCCTCGGGTGTAATGTCGTCTCCTTCCACCTCTATGCACATCCGGCTGCAACCGTATTCGGCCGAATCCCGAACGGACGTCTCCATGTCGCGCTCCATGTGGGCATCCGCCGCCATGGGGCGACGATTCCTCGACGCGCCGGAGGTTGGCCTAACCAGCTACACGGCTAGGCTTAGTGAAGCCGCCGCATCGCTGCGGTAAAAGTCCCCAAAAAGGTGGCAAAAAACCGTACCTTTCGGTAACAACTGGTACCGGTCGATGTCCCGGACTTTTACAAACACATTGGTAGTAATAAAACTCCAATTAACGTTGATGAACACTCCGTAATTAATCAGAAAAGGCGGAGCCGATGCAAACACGTCTGCACGCTTCGGCGATCACCGACAACACAGTTGGGGTTTTTCGGACGTATGTTGAACATATGCAAGAAGAACATTTCGTAATGTCGGTCTATAATATATTTATTTTTTGTGTCATGTGATCTACGTCTCCAGGTGATGCCGGGCAACCAGTAGGTGGCTTTCGAGGAAAACTGACGCGCACTGTAGGGAAACCTACGTATATAGTGTCCCCTCGGTTTGTGAGCGAAGCACTAAGCTTGCCTCTATGCCTTTCGCGATAAGGAAGGCGTTATCATTTTCTAATCTTCACATCAAAACAAAGGCCATCGTTTTATAAGCGAAAATAAGTGAAAACCACCTGTGCTCTTCAAAAAACATAAAGAGTCCTGAAAATATAGGGTTAGGGCGTGGTAAGCGTCAATTGTTTTCGGCTTTACTTTTTAAAGCACCGCACTTTATCAAAGTGAGTTTAGCCATCGTGTTTAAACATTACTTCGAAATATTTTTAATGCATTTGCATCAATCACGGGCGACTCGAAATTGATGGTAAAAAACGCGCTGTCCAACATTTGCGTAACAACGAAGCTCACCCAGTAAACAGTCCTAAAATAGCCACAGTTTTGAACGCGCCCACGGGACAACCTGACAAAGCCTACTGATCGATTGTAGGGTTTAACGCGCCGACGCAACGAGGTGATGAGGTGCGCCGTAGTGGAGGGCTCCGCATTAATTTCCACCACCTGGACATCTTGAACGTGCGCCTAAATCTCGTACACACGAACGTTTTTGCTTTTCGCCTCCATAAGAAAAGCGGCCGCCGCGGCCGGAAATCGAACGCACGATCTCGTGCTCAGCAGAACAACGCCTTAGCCACTAAGCTACTGCGGCGGGTACCTCGAACACTATATTCACATTACTCGCCATGCTGCTCCGAACATAGTCTGGCGCCACGTTTCGGCGTTTTGTGTAAGCTCCTGCGCATCCCGTTGCCAAGGGTTGTAAGCCTCTGGGTGAAACGTCGAGTCGAAATATGACCGCCTGAACTGATCGAGCGAAGAGAGAGGAGAGACGCGGGCAGGAGCTGGTCGTACTTGTGTCCTAAAGACGGGCTCGTGGTTTCAACATTGCCTACCTGCATGTGCAGCTTGACGTACAGGGGGGATTAAAAGAAATGCGAACAACGGAGCAGTCAGCCTCCGACGTATGCTGCACCGTCTGGCTGCAAAGTCAGTAAACTGCGGGCATGCGCACTCTTTCGAAAACGTTTGAGAGTGTGACCTACATTATTGTAAATGCTGGATCAAGAAGCGAGGCCGGTTGTTTATTTTGAGGCGCCTTTTCACGCTGCGTCGCCACTGAGCAGGATGATCGTTGAAGACCATCGTGCTAGCTGCAGTCAGCCTGCTGCGCGCTTGGCTCCCGAATGTAGTAGATAAGAGGATGCTCAGTGGCGACAGAACAAACAAGACGCTTTAAAATGAATGACTAGTGTTGCTTCTTTATCACGCATTTCCCCTAACAATAGGTCACACTCTCAAACGCTCTCAAAGAACTACGCATGCGCGCAGTTTACTGGCAGTGCAGCCAGACGGTGCGGCATGCGGCGGAAGCTGTGTGCTCCGTTGTTCGTATTTCTTTTAATCCCACCTGTACAGTGGTGATCTCGCTAAGGGTGAACACGGAAGTGGGTTGCCACCGGTACCACGGGGCGGCCTCTCTAGCATCCACAGTGGTCCCGCGTAATTCGCGCCAACAGCGCCAAATCCTCCCCTAGTGGTACGTGGCGTCTGAAAAACGTTTGCATTTATAGTCATGGCAACGAGTGGCGAGGGGGAAAGGAGGTTGGTGACGTCGCGCACGCTGATGACGTCATTTTTTCGCGGCCGCCGGTCCGGGCCGCCGCGCGCCGGCCGCAGCAACCGACGCTCGCCCAACTTCCGCGCCTGCCGCCGGTCGCTGCTCATGGGCCGCTCGGCAATGGCACCAGGCGCGAAAGTTGGACGAGCGGCGGCGATGCCTCGGAATGGCCGCCGCCCGTCGTTTGGTATGTGTGTGCAGTAACGTGTTTAACAATTGAACGAAGAAAACATGTTGATAATAGTATGTTTTCTGGTGTCGAATTGTTGTCTTTGTGGCGATAATAATTGGAGCGTTACACAAACATTCCTTTCGCTTTTCTTTTATTCAAAATTCGTATGAAGACATCTTTGATTCGAAGTCATGAAAAACATGCACTACACAAAATATAATGCACATACATTTTATGTACACTCTGTTCGACTCTAAGCAAAAATATGACATGCAAATTTAGGCATGCAACATTGCAGAATAGGAAAAAAACGTGCAAGATGCACATTTAGGTACACAATAATTGATTACGCAAGAATAACTTCGGAAGTTCTAACCACTATACATATTTTTTTTGCGCACACCTCGGCGGGAGAAGGAAAGAACTTGAAAGTTCCACTCAATTTATACTTATTTCTTGGGCTCGCCTCGAGCGAGAATGTTCTTTAGACATTCAAAAATTCGTTTCAGTTCTGAGACACAGTAAACGGGAACCTATAATTTAAAAGAAAGCACGCACAGGTATGCTTCAACGCCTGCCTTTTGGGCCAGTTAACGCAAACTCTGAAAGGAAGCGTTGACCCGACCATGCACTTCCGAGAAATCTTGTTCACACCAACAGAATGCAAACGAGAAAAAACTGTTGCAAACACAATACCGCACTATTGACCACTCATTGCTAGATTATATCTGCGTACAAAAATAATGCGCAACCACGTTGTATAATACAGAACACAATCGCAACACAAATGGAGCGTACCCGTCTTTCTTTTAATGGCGCGTGAACAGTCTGAATATGAGGGGGGTGAGGGGACGCGCAGGAAAAAAGTTTTCCTGTATTGTAAGCCGCATGTACCGAGCTCATTACTTGCAGATATCGGCTAGGGTTGTCACAGGCTACTCCCTAGCTATGTGTTGGCAGCGCCTCTTATCTCATCCTGTCCGATATCGATTCTATCTTTAGAACTATGGAACAGCAAGCCACTCGCGGGCGCGCAGGTTAGATTGAACAGCAAAGCCGGCAATGCTACCTTTTTTTTATGAGCGAAACGCTTGCAATGGCAGCTGCAGACAACCCATGTATTTCGGCTGGGCCTTCCACTGCTCCCTGCTCCCTGTGCAAATTGACTGGCATTTAACACCGCGGTTTTACGTCAGATTTTTCGGAGCACTGAAGCAACGTTTGGCAGCAGTTTTGCCGCAAATATCCGTTTTGGAGCAAGATGGCACCGGAAAAAATTGGTTAGGGCAACGCCACCCCGCGCCAACAATCGCCGTGGTAATAGGTACGCAGTCAATGACAAGAAGCGCGTACAGTTGAGCTTGCCTTCTTTGTGAGCAGGTGCAGCGTGATAACTTTGGAGGGGTTGAGGTGATTCACCACTGGAAACGTCCAATGAAGTCTCCAACCGTCCTCGACTTGGGACCCCACCCAAGACTCAAACCCACTGCAAGAAACAACAACAAAAAATACATCGATAAGAATCCTGAATCGATGTTCAAGCAGTTACTAAGGCAATCGCAAAACGGCAATGCCGCCTCAAATTCACCTTACGAGCAAGAGTCTGCGCGCCGAATGCGCGTTTACTTCTATTAAAACTTTGTGTACCTGCAAGGCTGGGATATTTTTGCACATTAGTTTCCACTCCAAGACGACTGACATGTCTCATTAACTTCACGTTACATGTGCGAAGTGAAAATAGAAGAGTGCAATCGGTCGGCTTCTAAGGAATTCACTATAACTTGAACAAAGCTAATTTGCTTACCTGTCATTTTTGGAGAAGACGAGAAACTTGGCCGAACTGTTTCGCCCTGTGTTGCTGCACCACAGAGCTGTGCAGGACTGGTGACGCTCCTTCCCACGCGGCCCCATATTTAGAATACATTGGTATATATTTTAAAATACAGCGAAACGTTCAGCCCGTGGAGGCGTTTAGGCAACCCGCGCAGCCCTTCGCACGCCGGCTCGCTTCCGCACGCACCGAACTGGCCCGCCGTGCGCGCCCAGAGAAAGAAAAAAAATATTGGCGCCGGTGAGCTGTTGCGCATGCGTGAGGAGGCGCGGAAGCATGCGTGGTGTGGAAAGAAAGAAACGATGAGGGAAAGGGAAGGGCCACGCCGCAGCACCCTGCCGCTAGGATCGCCCCAATTTTGAAACCGGAACTAGCCAGAGTCGCCGACCAGTGCCGGTACTATCAGAGCAGCCCACCGTGCCCAGCGCGAAACATCACGCATGCGCTTTGCGTGCCGAGCGAGACTATGCTTTCAGCGCGCGCACTGCGTCATCGGAGCGTCTCCGCGTTGTCTGCTATGTTTATCGCGCGTGTAGCGGTGGAGCTATCAGCCACTGTATGAGTGAGTGGAAACTAGAATGAAAAATGTTTCCGTGTTTCCCTTAGCTCTAATACAAGGGTTTCGGCACAGCAGCGTAACTCGCCCACTTGTTTCAAACAGACCCAATCAAAATATCACGCAGATTTTAACAGCACTTTATTTTTGCAAGTACTTACAAAAAGTCTTTTAAAGGCAAATAGAAGCACGCAATTCAAGGCTTCGAAGGTGGTCACTCAAAGGTGGCGCAGGCGCTACGACCTTCATTCAATATACGGGAGGAAACTATCATCCTTTACCTTTTTATATTTGGGCGTTTTCATGCAAGAATTCAGAAATTCCGGATCACAGCAAGGTACCATTAGCAGACGAGACGCAACATAGCAGACGATGAGCAGCCGCTCAAATGACGCGATGCGCTTGCTGAAAGCAAAATATCGCTCGGCCCGCAGAGCGCATACGTGATGGATCGCGCTGGGCACGCTAGGCTGCTCTGATAGTACCGGCGGTCACGCGCTCCCGTGTTCACCCTTAGCGAGATCACCACTGTACCGTGTGTTTGACCTTGCTATCCAAGTTTTTAAGCTCAATAATAAATCAACCGCTTGCAGGAAAAAGAGCGCTAAAAAACGACAGAAAAGCGACAAACTACGGCACAGAAGCGCGTATGAGTCGTCGTTCTTCGTTTTTGCGTCGTATATGAGCACGCTTTTTTCTTCAAGCGATATACCTCAACTAGCCCGACAACATATATTACTTCGTTTACCCGGCTTATAGTTCTAGCAAGCGCGGCGGAGTAAGGTACTTAGTACACTAGGGAACACAAAGAGGAAAATTATGTACGTGAAAACACGGGTGCTTATGCAAAGGACGACATTTGGTAATTGGTTGTCTTCTGTGTTAAGCAGAAACTTATATCAAAGCAAACATTTTCGAGATAAAATCTCGAAACCATAGATATACCAAACGAAACCCGTTCATGTTGTCGGGCCTGAAACGAATTTTAATGTTTCGTATACGTTAGTGGTGGTCATTCTTCTGCGAGAACTAGGGGCGTTAACTTTCCTAAATGGGTGACCACTTTTCCGCGGAGTGAACCGCACGCGTCCTGCACACGCCGCGCTGAGTATTCACAAACCGAGCTCGTTTGAAGCACGTTATACTGCAAAAACCTACCTAAACAAAGTGAAACACTTTCTAAAGGAAGTAAAAACACTCAAAGCTAACCTAAAACTGGCAAAGTAACTTCATTAAAAAAGAAACATGCACGTACGTTTACCACAGCTAGCTCTTCCTTAGCTAGCTCTAGGGCAGTTTTAACCGACTGGAAGGAGACGGTACTCAGGTTAAATATTTTGAATCAAATTGACCTAACCATGCATAAAAACGCGCCAATGTATAAAAAATGAGCAAATGTAGCCGAAACAGACATAAAACGGACCAAACCACAAAAAGTACAAAACAAGAGCTCTGACTGGCTGAAGGGAACACAACCACGGGAGATTTTTTAGGATGCCCAAGTATGCCATAGACACCACGCGTTATATAAAACACGTTATTCTAAATAAAAACAATTCATTAGAAAAAAAAACACGGCTTCCTGTGGAATTTGAACGCTGTTTATGGGATTATTAGCCAGTGACGTATCGTCTACGTAAATCTGATTACAACATTCGCGCCTTTTTAACGTTGCCCTTTCCGCTTTTCCGACACGTTCTAAGGATTTCGGAATTTGGAATTTGGATTCAGCTGCAATGCAAGAAAGCTTCGCGATTAAACCATTCCTGAGTAAAGAACTCCGCTTTGAGGTTTTTCTACTCCCCAGTACAAGAGGGCAATTTCAGACTACTAATTTGGGAACCTTGTTAAATTTGTGTGCGTACTGGCGCTCTTTCGTGCGGATACGTTTGCTCCACACAAATTCCTACCATAAACAGGTTACCAGTTTTGTTTTGAATTACAAAATCTTTTGAGGGAATCCTCCTTCAGTTGGTGGATAAATATTCGCTAAGGAAGAAATGCACTTCCATTCCTTGTCATCTCCAGTGACGGAATAACCTTCGCAAGTTGTTCTCAAGAGCATCCTAAAACAGTATTTTCCCATAAATATGGATTATTGGGAAACGCATGTCTTTTTTGTCAGGACGCCATAAGTCGTGTCACTTCGGGCCTCTAAGAAAAGCTTTCACGTAAAAAAAATGCTTTGAGCCTTAATCTATCTGACCCTGCACGTCCACTGAGAGAGGCCAATCCCAAGAGATTAGCTCAAAGTTAGCGGAAGATTGTGCTGATCAAACAGGCCACCCGGGATTCGAAAGGACACGGCTTCCTCAAATGAAGCCGGCACTAACCTTATTTTTGTATTTATTTTTTGCTCAATAAGACGTTTGCCTTTCCTCGTTCGTTGTTATTTAGACTAGTGTGTTGAAAGGTGAGCTATGTCTGTAGCTAGAAACAGTACAATCACTCATTGCTCTTTTAATGCTTATGGTATTCCAAACGACTGACGTAAGCATTACAGGCAAGTTCCGCGTCGCCTGTCAGCTTATTGGTAACGGAACAAAGGTCTCGCAGAGCATTTTTTGGGATAATAAGGTTTCTTGCTTTCGTAAAGTGGTACCCAATTTTCGATTGTCGCCATATTACATGAGAAGGATCTAGCGTCATGCAGGCGCCGGAATAAAGCCCCTAATTAAACCATCCGCACCAGCAACTTTGTTGCCGAGGATACGAGAAAAACGATTTTTGAGTCACATAGAACAAACTTTAGGAAGATTGATTGGTGTGAAAAGAAAACACTCTGAAACATGTGGCGCCGAGTCGAGTACATGCTACCTAGACAGAATAAATCATTCAATTTTTTATACTCTCAGAAACCATGATTTGCGATGAGTACATGATCGCAATCGCTGGCCTTGTGATCTCAAGCACCATATGTGTTACAAGGGGCCGCGGAACAATGTGTATGTCTCGTGGGCATTCTCTTTCTAGATAAGCTTCGGCCGATGCTTTCGTACGAGGTCTGTGAAACGAACCTAAGCCTGCAATCAGAGTGTCAAAATATCACAACTTTAGACGTCGAATTTAAGTTGTAAGAATATAAAAAAAGCAACACTCGTTGGTTGTACAAGCAATAAATTATGAACAAGCAACCGAGAAATCTTTCAGAAATCTAAGCCTTACTACATTTACATATATTACTTTAGCTTTGTTCCGTATACTGTGCGGAAAGAATCGATACCTTTGACACAATGCGCCCATTTGTGTAAACAAAGCTATTTTAGGCGCTGTCGGTAATGTAAAAGAGCGATATTTTCACATTTCTTATAGCCGTATTGTAGCCTGAAGAACATACCTTCCGGGCTGACATAGAGCAATATTCGTTGAACATTGACACATAGGGCAGAGTGGTAGTTATTGTGCAGTTAGCCCACGAGGATACCTCAGCTTTGTGTGTACAGCCCCCCTAGAGGCTCGGGCTGTCGGCGTTTCATTAAGTCGTCTGATGTCATCGCCAACGTTATCGTCGACTAAAACGCCAAGATACTCGTCTACGCCTCTCGCTAGTAACGATACGAATTCACCGGGACCCTCGTTTGCGCCCTGCGGTAGACCGTAACGTGTACTAAAAAAACACACCGGGACACTCGGTTTCCAACGTTTCAAGCTAGAACGCGTACTGATTGAAGCAAAGATGTATACCTTTACCCACCAACAGTTTCATCTCCACGGCAAAAACAACAAGGCAATAAGAATACGCCTGCACACTGCATGTTTCGCACCTCCCCAGGTTTCACGTTAGTGGAAATGGCTCGGGTTTTTTTTTATTTGCCTAATCCCCTAGAGGCCCCGCAGGGAGAATATTTGATAGGGTAAGGAGGTTACGCAGGTGTCACAAAAATAAAAGTGTCACGCAAAAGCTACAAATATGAAAAACATAAACTATATAAATAGCGTAAACAGAGACAAAATGCACACGTGCAATAAGAAAAATTAACCGTACAGTAACCAAAACGAACCACTCGTAGTATGAATCGGCTTCATCATTTTCCAGCAGGGTGCCGACGTGGAACGGGAACCGAACTGCAAACCCGAACCATACCCCAGTTTCGCCAGTGACCGGAACGGAACCGAAGCTGTATTTGTTCCGCCATTTTAGAAGAGAACCCGAACACAAACAATTCGAAGGAACCGTTGCGAACCAGTTTCGGGAACACTTATGGAAGCGGTTCTATGTACTGCTAGTGTGAACGGAGAAATATCGAGTCGGTCGCACCAACCTTAATATTGGTGGGATCTTGTCATCGGACATTTCCGCGATGCTCTCCCTCTCGACAAATAAGAAAACTTTGTTTCACAGAAAAAACCGGAATGTTTTTGGCTGACGCAACCTATATACTATGAAATGTCCTTTGTTATGCCCGTATTCCGCCGTTTTATTGTTTCTAGCTAGAGATTAACATCTAGCGCTGACGTTTCCCAATAGATATTTTGTATTCATTCATGGGATTTCGAAACAAATATTTATTGGCGGTAAGGCTGGAGGAAGCAACTAAACAGAAAAAAAAACATCGATCAACAGGTATGGTGCCAAAAAGATTCCACAGCTTGCTTAAACACCTTCAATTCTTTTGTGCTACCGTTTTGCACCCTTGAACGGCCAGCAACCGCTGTCGTTGCTTTTGAATTCACTAAGCTACTATCTTTATTAGAATCTACTAACTTTCCCTTGTCGCTGTTTTCGTTATTAGGTTGCCATCCCAGGTTATTCCCGATAGTGAGAGAGTCATTTCAGCCGTTCATTCCTTCTAGACTTTCTGGTGGCCGATGTAAGGTTGGCTCAATAAAGCCCTTTGATACCCTACCTACAAGCACTTTCATACCCGACTTTAAGAACTGCTAGAGGTCACGCGTTAAAGATAAAACGCCATTCAAACTTTCGATATTAAAAAAAGTTATTTCTCATAGAAAATCATTGCTTGCTTTATTGAGCGAAAATACCTGCGTGCGCGCTCGCGTGAGCGTGTGTGTCCGCGAGTCTGTGGGTATGTGTGGTTTTGCGTGTCATGTGCGTGTGTGTGCCTGCGTGCGCGCGTATGGACATGTGTGTGGCTTCATGTGACGGTACCAAAAGAGATGGCGCATGGAGATGACTCCGTGCAGTCCAGAAGAGTTGCCTGCCCGTCAATGAGACTGCACACAGATGGAGTATCTGGAGGCGAGGACCGGACCGTAAATCTTCGGCAACGAGTGTGTTACACAAGGCGGCACATCGGCAGCTACGGAGAGACATTATTGTTTTTTCAAAAACGTAATGGTCTATGCCACTGTGGGTTTATGATCAAAGAATGAAATAAAACTTTAAGCCAAAAATGAACTGGAATATTTTATAAATATAATCTTGCAGCGATAACGAGGAACGCTTTCACTCTCACACAAATAACCAGAGTTGAGTGTCCCTGTAAAACAGTTACTTCACATCGTCATCCCCAGCAACACTCTACTCTGGCCTACTCCAGGGCGAAGGCCTTTCCCATTGACTTTCCACCACTCCTGTCGTGCGTAGCTCAACTCCACTGTTGGCCATCGAATTTTGCTATTTCAAGCCTCCGTCGTGTTACCGGCCTTGCCCAAATTCTAGACCCGTCTCTTTCTGCTACTCTAGTTGTCCACCGGTTGTTGGATGGTCTCACTATACATGGCCAGACCAAGTCCATTTATTTTTCTTTACTTTATTTCGATGTCATATACTTGAGTTTGTTCCCTGATGCAGGCAGCTCATCTCCTGCTCCTAAGTGTTACTCCTGTCATTATTCTTTTCATGACCCCTTGAGCCGATCGAACAGAGAGAGAGAGAGGTCGCTTTATTCTATGCCCGGCCAGGGTTGTGAAAGATAGACTAATTGAACGGTCGAAGTTAGCTTTTAAACCAAAGCCTCCTACGTCTACCAGCCAATGGTACTTTCGTGGCACGCGGGAAAAGAAACTCCCATCGCGGCCACGGAGGCGCTATCACCCCAGCTAGGGCGCTATCACCCAGCGTTGCCGGTACCACCCCTGCGGGTGCATCGGCGGGACCCTTCCGTCGTCTCTGTCGTCTGCGTTAGGGAGGGTGTTGGGCCTGTTTTGGCGCAGCTTCGCGTCCACTGCGCGCTGGATTCGCACGGCTTGAATAACTTGTTCGACAGCACCTCCTGAGTAACCCGGAAGCGACGGAATTAGGTGGTCGTACGTCGAAAATACGTTAAGAATTGGTTTGCAGGGCGGGAAAACAAAATGTAGACACCTGACTGCTTGAGAAACGCCACCATTTGGGCACTGCTTGCATCGTATGGTACTGCGTTTTCTAAATTGCTGAATACCAATTTGGTTGTGTTTTAACAGGTATTCCAAAAGGCGGATAGAACAACGGGTTCTGATAAATGGCGATTATAAAAGTTCCGTCAATTTTCTCGCAATTCTCAATCTTACCAAAATATTTAGTTTAAGTCTGTACAAATGGAAATCCCTAAGCTAACATGCCGGACCTTTTAGGTGTCTGCGCTTGGGTCGCGCGGTGGTGTATCCCCGAGCAATCACATCAGGATGGCTAGGTTCCGCTGTCTCACCCTTCGAAACACACTCCTCTTCGTTTTCTTTCTTCCGACGCATTGCCGGGCTTGAGCGGCAGCGTCCGCCGCTTGAGCCCAGCCGCGGCCGACGGAGCTGCGTTCGGGGCGGCGCCCCCACGAATCCCAGGTAACGGCTGGCAGAATGTCTGGTTTGACTCTTTCAAGAGCCGCGTGTGTGAATTCAAGTCACATCCCATGTGGAATTGTTGTGGGGTTCGTTCACAGCTTTGCTTTCCAACCCCCTTCACAAGGTAGATTAGAGTCGTTTTTTAGTTGTTTAGTAAGGCACCAATGTTTAGCTCCGCATGTCATCACCGCCAGTATGCAGTGGTTGTATATATATTTCTTGAGCAAAAGAAGTAACTCGCTTTTAACTATTTGGGAGTTCTTGCGAGTGCACCCCAGCCCATACCTATTCTTAGCCGTTTGTCTCTCCATAGGGATCAGCACTAACCATCTGCCCTAGGTAAAATTGGTTTACGTTTTCCAGCGTTTCGTTGCCTAAGCAGAAGCGAGCGCTTTAGCATGCTAATTCCTGATTACTTCTGTAATCATTCATAATCATTGTTAGACCAATGGCTGTGCTTTCTTATTGTAGCTCATCAAAACTTTTTTGCCGGTGTTCTGCAGTCTCACTCAGCAAGACAATGTCGTCTGGAAACCGGAATCGGCTCAAGCATGCTCCGTTTATCTTAAATCCCGTGGTTTCCCTGTCAAGCTTCCTGAATACTGTATTGGGCCATGCTGTAAGCAGATTTGGTGAGATGTTATGTACCTGTTTTGCTTTCTTTTAGAAGAGGAATATATTACTTTGTGAAGTGTTGTCTGGCCCGTATATTCCTTATATGTGTCGTCTAGACGTATTATGTAGGTATCTTCTTTTCTATGATAATGTATTGCTTTTAGCATGGCTGCAGTGTGTACTCAGTTCAACACTTTCTCATAGTCTCTAAACACCATGTAAAAGGGCGCGTTGTATTAAGCGCATTTTTAGTTATTGTTGTAACCGTTGGCCTCCCATTGAAATCATTTTGCAGGTGAATGTACAGTTAAGTTGGCCAACTCAAGATTTACATAAACCCCTACTTTATGAAATTGGTTTTATACCGACCTGACACCTACAGGAAGAAACGAAACTTCACCTCCGAAGCAGTGAAAATAAACACTCTTGCTACTTGCTCCGAAGCCGTTCGAACCCTTTCGGTCCGGTTCGAATCAGAATGTCATGTTGTTCAGGAGCCAGACACGGAACCGAACACAAAAGGGTTGAGCCCGAACGCAGGCCCAGCCCGAAAAAATCTGCAGTTTGACGCCCTCTTTACCAGGGCACAAACCGAGTGAAAGAATGCAGTGAATTGATATGTACATGATATATGCATATATTGCGCAAAGTGTCAGTACGTTTTGTGGTATTTGATTCAGTAACAATTTGCGACGGTAGAATATTCTAATCTATTGTGGTACGAGGTACGAAAGATTGAAAATTCAAGATTGTGGCATGTAATACGTTTGACGTAACATGAATGGTGCCAACTTGAATAAATGGCTGTGGTTTCACAGAGGGAGTCCCTATGGAAGGACGCATGATACGACAGTTTGAAAAATAATGTTAGCTAGATATGATGCGACGAGGAGATAAGGCTTCGAGATCAGCATGATTTTATAATGCTGTTACATTGGCATAATCTGGTAATAGGTAAATATAAAGTGTACAGAATGGTTTTGAAGGTCTTCCAAGTCATTTATTGGGTACGCCTGAAGAGGGTCTTCTTCCATATTAGTGAGTTTTGGCAAACTTCCTTAAGATCGCGTGAAGAAATCGGATGTTACGTTTGAGGAAAAAAAGATAATTGTTAGCTGAGGTGAGGAAATGGTTACCGTGATTATTTCATGTCATGTTGCTTGTTAGGTGCACGCCCAGGTATTCGTTGGTGTAATTCTTCTCTATAAGTCGGCTGTTGAATATATAAAACGCTCAGTTTGCGCGCACAAACTAAGATGCTGAACTTCTAAGATGTGCGGTAGCCACTCTGTTACGCAAACTGAATTCACCCAACAGCAACCCTGAAAGCACCAAGCGAAGGCAACATTTGTAGAAGTGTTTTATTTATGCAGAAAGCTGCCTACTTGGAATAGAGGCTTGCCAATTGTGTTTTTCAAAACGCATCAAGGTCCACGATGTGTATTGAGAAAACTCAATATGTATTGAGAAAGCTGAACGTTCAATAAATCCACGAGCTCTAATTAACGCAGATACAAATCAAGACGCACTGGAGCATTCGCCATTTGGCGCTGCAGGCAGCACTACGAAGAAATAGGCACGAGGCGGCCTCTACCGAATGCTTTGGTATGTCATGCAGTAAAAGTGTTTGAATTATCTAGAGCAAATGTTTCCTTTTCGGTTGGTCTCTTTAGTGTTTAGATGTATACCTCACATTTTTTCATCAGCAAGAAGCGTCGTAAAATATAAGGGAGGCTATGGGATAAGGAATGAACTGTCAACCGTCAAAACGTGCCATGAAAATAGAACACAGATAGCAGCAAACAACTCCTGAATGTTATTCGGTATTGCCAGACAAAAAACCTGGTGAATGAGGCGATTTCGCAGGTGGAGCGCTGATGAACAGCCAGCAGGAAGAAGGAGGAAGAGGAGCTGCACGTAAGAAAGCCGAGATTCCCATTTTGAATCCGTAACGGATACTTGGGGCGAGAGCAACTACCTAAAACCTTGCGCCTCCTGGATACGCCATTGAATTCAGGAATTACGGTGGCAGCCACTTTCGAAAACGCAGCATTTCATTCCTTCGCCAGTAGTCTACGCGGTGTCTACAAACAACATGTTTGACGGAGATTTTCAGAGGGAGAAGATGATTTTGCGATTCAAAAGCCTAACAGTAAATCTGCTGCTGGTCCTGACGGTATTTCAAGCATAATTTTTCGCAATGTTTAGAATAATTCCATCAGGTATCTAACCAGACAAATCACTATTATGTGGAAGGAGCGCTACTTCCCAGATGCATGGAAACACGCTAATACAATACCCATTTCTCAGCCGGGCAAGCCTCTTGTACTATAAAAACCGCAGACCGATCTTTCTGACGTCCTTCCTCGGGAGGATTGCAGACCATGATGCGCTTAACAGGCTCTCTGGTTATAGGGAGAATCGCCACCTCCTCCCGTGTACCATGATCGTCTTTAGGCCGGGTCTTTCGTCCAAGGAACCTATGCTCTGGATCAAAAACAAGCTTCTAGATCGGGTCATGCGTGACACGAGGCCGTTCTGGGCTTTGATGTAGAACAAATTGACCACATCTTTCCGCGGGGGAAACCATGGGGTTATGCGACGCATCTAGGTGGTGCTTCTTACGGTTGCGCCGACCATCGCGGTAGCAGACCTGTTAGTCTCCATTCAAATCATCGCTGGTCATCGGATGTCATCAGAGCGGTGGCGGTGGAGCGATTGAGCGGAGCGGCGCAGTTATCGTGTTTGTATATACCGCGTTTTAACGGTGAGGGGAATGAGAGAGAGGAGCGCATGCGCATGTGTTAACTGAGCGCTAATGCGCGCTGACGCACAGCTGGCATGGCGACGGGAGCGAGCGCTAACGCAAGATGGCGCTTCGGTGAGAGCGGCATTACCGCGCATCTGGCGGGGCGAGGAGAATGGGGGAGAGGCGTGCGGATGGACGCCGGATGCATGCATGGAGTTACAAGGCGAGTTGAAGAGATGCGTCGCATCTAAAAATGGCGGTGGAATCACCGCTGTCACACTGGTTAGGTCGCTTACACAGTGGCTCCACCGATCAATCTTCCTAGCACTTTTCTCGGGTGAGAGCAGTTCCCGTTGTAGCCAAGGCGGCGGCCATGGTGCTACAACCGTTGACTTCACTCGATCTCTGGGAGCGCCTCAAAGTGGATGACTCCAAAACAACCCCATGCGACGCATAGGCACCATACCGCCGTGAGGAGACTGCTGTTCCTGCAGGAATCGGGGCCGGATAAACGAGAAACACCAACAATGAGAGCTGAACCGGACAGCAATCAATTGCCTGTGAAAGTTATGACACTGCTGCGGAGATGGACGACGTAGGCCAAGAGGGCTTCAAGGTGGTGAGCCATCGGAAGCAGACAACAGTCGGCATACCCGTTCTGTTATCTCCCGTAGAAACTGGCAAAGATCTGAGGAGCGAAAACTGAATTGTACTTTTTTCTGCTGTTTCGGCTTTGCTGGGCAAAGCACCCAACCACAGTCGTTTCACATGTCAAGGCACCTCAGTACTTGGTATGGCCTCTGAAGAAGAAGTCAACGCCCTTTTGCGATGCGACTATTTTGGTGGTGTTGCTGTATCTGCCCGACTACCGCACTCTTATGTGCAGAACACATGCATTATTAGAGGCGTCCCCATGTAGCACACGGAAGAGCAGCTCCTCACCTACCTAGGCCGCAGGGCGTCCTCCATGTTAGGCGCATTATGCGTCGAGACCATTCTTCAACCGATAAGTTGAAAGTCTTCCCGACCAACGCGATTTCTCTGACATTTGCCCCGAACTCCAAACGTTCGGCGTAGATCAACCTTAGCTTCACGAGACACGAAGTAGTCGATTATACAGAGTCACCTCGATGCTGGTTTAAGCGCCAAGGTTACGGTCATATTTCAAAGTTCTTGAGAGCCGGACAGCGCGGCAAGCATTGCGGAGGTTCACACGATTTTGTGGACTGCAAAGAAAAGGTTTCTTGTGCAATTGCGGTGGTGATCACCCCGTAAGCTATAGGGGATCCCCATTTAGAGTGGGTTTATTACATTGATGGAAGGAGTTCATCTCGGCGCCGGAACCTCCTCGATAGGCGCCGAAGTCATCCCATGAAAAACAGTTTCCAGCGTTGCCACCTTTAGAACCTACCAATACAAAGGGAAGTGCACGAGCTTCAACGTGATCAGCATTAGCGACGCCGCCAACTACTCCTAGTTAGGCTAAACCTGCCCAAAAGCCACCTCAGGAGGCAGAGACTAGGTAGTGTAGAAGAGCTCAGTACTCTCAAGCTTTGAAAGAGCGCCATAATATATAGAAAGAGCCAAAGAGCGGAAACGCCTTTAAAATATACGCTCTCTCTTTTCACCCTTGAGGTCGTACCTCGCCTTGATGGCCCCTGGCACGACAAAGATCATCCTTGAGACAGGGCTCGGTTTAGAGCCAGTCATTGTAGGGTCTTTGGTTCAATCCCTGCAACAATAATATGGCGTTCTTAGGCCGTAGCTTTACAACCCTACGAGGAAAGTGTGCCCCTAATCATGCCATGGAACGGTGTTGGTAACGCATGTCGTCTGACCAAAATGTATATATTAGTTAAGGACACTCCCCTCCCTATTCTGGCTTTGTCGGAAGCTCGACCACCGGGAGGAGATAAATACCTGGAGATAAACACAAAAATCCGAGTCTCCAAACATTTCCGCATGGCAGTGCCACAGTGTACATCCGGCGTGAGGTCACTCATTTATCTTTGCCGGTTGGAGATCTTTGCTCGGAAGTAGCGGAAGTGATTGTGGTAAGCATTGAACTGGGCAAGCACATGCTTAGCATTGCATCTATTTATTTGTCTCCAGGAAGACCCATCGACTGCAGAGTTCTCTTGGAACAGCTGTGTAATCGCTGCCCCGGCTCTATGATCATCTGTGGAGATTTAAATGACCATCATTGTCTGTGGGGCGACACAAAGACGGATGCGAGGGGCAAATATCTGGTCGACGTAATTGACCACTTCAACTGGTGTGTTATGAATGACGGGGCTCCCACATTTTCCCGACCCCCTGCATCAGCAACAAAAATTGATTTCACTCTCCACACCAGCGATAGACCACTTTCCAATCTTCATTAACGCTGCTGCCTTTCACCACAGCGAAGTGAAAATTGCCCGCGTGGTCAATTGGGACCGGTATAGAGAGAAGCTGAGTGCCGTATCGGATGACCTGATCAAGGACATGTCAACGAGTAAAAAACGGCAACAACAATCTGTAAGCTCCAATGCCACTTCCCAGCGACAGATTCGAAGGTAAAAAAAACGAGTGTGCCGCCAGGCAAAAAGCCGACCGGAAGCCTAAGCGAAGAAAAGGTGATCCAACACTGAAGACTACCTTCAACAGTCTAAAGTCCGCTATCCGATGCTACCCAATCAGATTAAGGCGCTCCCAATGGGCTGCATTTTGCTCTTTCGTAAGCGTATTCGCCCCAGTGCCTCGAATTTTGAGCATCGTGAATTCGTTGTCTGGACAGTCACGTTCGTTAAGGCCATTTGCGGCCTTGGCATTACGGAAGCATGTGAGGATCTCCCAATTGGCTCAGGAATTTGCGAACGCATACACTTCGACCATGTATGGGGGACTGTTCCCCGTTAGCCTCCATGCCCTCCTTAGCGTTGGAACAATAGCAACGCGAACGAAGGTTTGTTCACGTAGCGGCAACGGGACTTGCCTTCATCAGAGTACGTTACATGATTTTGCAGTAACAAACATTACGAACACATTTCTTATATAGGTTTGCGGAAAACTGTGAGAAGGAGCGGAAGATGTTCCGGGAATGGAGGGTGTTGAATCTCCCTGGCAGGAACCGGCACACCTCCCGGGCAGCGGGGGAAGAGGAAGAGAGGTGGCACGCGGGAGACACGCTAGGCGAGCGAGCGAGCAGAAGAAGAGAATAAAGCTGTGTTCATTGAGATTACATGCACTTAAACGCGTATGTCGTTCTCTCTTCACGTTATATGATTTCTGGTGCCGAAACCCGGGAGAAGACCGACATCCGCCTGCGCGGACCATGGAGAAGTTGCGCCGTCGTCGGGATGTTTTTCGCGGTGCCGCTACACATCTTTAGGCTTCGGCCAACGAGCTCCTACAAGATACCGATTCAGACACCTCACACGTACAAGTAGCCATCGAAGACCTCGAGGAAAACGATGCCGTCTTGAGCGAGTTGGACGCGAAGATTAATATACTTCTTGACGATGAGGAGTACGAAGACGAGATAGCAGGTGCGTTAGAGTACCACGACAAAATTCGCCACGCGATCACCAAGCTTCGGTTCATGCTGAAGACGAAGAGTGTCTCACTTACAGACATCGGCAGCCACGAGTGTTTCCACCGAGTGACCAATCACGTGGCACTTCTGCTGGCATTAATGGTGAACTCGACCAGGAAGCCGCGGCTCACGGCAGCTTCCGCTCTTCTACTCAGAGGGTTGCCTTGCCGAAGCTTCAGATTACCTTCTTCTCCGGCGTGCTTCGTGAGTGGCAAGGTTTTTGGGAGCACTTCCAGGCAACTATTCACACCCATCCGGAACTGCCTAATATAGAAACATTTACGTATTTTATACGTACCTGAGCGGGGACGCCAAGAGGGCAGTTCAGTGGATACGCCTTACCGAAAGCAATTACGAGGTCGCGATCAAGGCGCTGACAGATCGTTTTGGCCTAACGGATGTTGGCCCCATTGCCGCCATCGAAAGCTCGGCGCTGGAATCGCGGCTTCGTGACCTATATAAGCAGATCCTGTTTAGGACAAGTTGCCTCGAGAGTCTGGGAGCTCCTGCATCGGAGTACGCAGTAATCCTCCATCGCGTCCCCATGCGTGCGCTGCCTGAGGATCTGGCAGTGCTATACAGGCAACGCATGAAGGAGGCTGCAGCCGATGACTCCACCACCCCAAGGTCACGAGGCGACGACATCAAACGAGTACTGCGGTTCCTGCAGATACAGGTGGAGAGCAGGGAGGAAAGCAAGGTGACACAGAAAAGAGCCACTTCCAACGCGACAATCGGTGGAGTGGTAAGCGCGCGATAACGTCTTTCCTGAGCTTCCGTCCGCCCTGGCTTTGGCTACCGGCTCATCGTTGTCAGAGCCGCGATCATGTCCACTCTGCGAAGCGCCAGATCACAGAACCGAGGATTGCCAAGCTAAGCTGTCAGGAGAAGAGAAGCGACGAAGACTTGGAAGGAAGCGTTGTTGCTTTAGATGGGGCAAGCCAGGACACTTCGCACGCAGCTGCCGCCTTCCCACGTGGCTTTAGTGTCGCCATTGTGCGCGACGCCATTTGTCGGTTCTCTGCGACGTGTGGCCGCGGCCTAACTCAGGGGTCCCCGTATCACCAGCACCTTTTGGGAGCATGGATCGTGAAATGGCGACTCCCCAAGAAGAGCCGGTCACGACTGCTTCTGCTAGTAACAATTTCACGTCGTCTGTCTTGCTACAAGCGGCTAGGGTATGGACATGTGGCAATGCTGACCGTGTCCTGGTCCTCCTTCTTTTTGACACTGGCAGCCAGCGAACGTTTGTGCGCAGCGACTTGGCGAACAAGCTAGAACTTCCATCCACCGGCGTTGAGGACCTCACGGTATTCACGTTCGGCGACTCTCAGCGTTCGCGTCGGTACAGCTGCCGGAAATCGAGCGTCACGCTGAGTGGTCGTTTCGAGTCGAAAGAAGTAACTATCGACGCTCGGGAGGTTCCGGAGGTATGCACAGTAAGAAGTTCGCCTACGGAACCTGCGCTAGTTTCCATACTCCGTAGCGCAAACTTGGTCATCGCGGACGAGCCTGAACATGGCAAGGATCAGAGTCCCACTATTAGCGTCTTAGTAGGCTCTGACGATTACTGGAAGCTGGTCACAGGACGTATCGAACGTTTAACAGACAGCATGTGCGCCGTGGAGACAGTTTTGTTTGGGTCATCCAGGGAACAAACTCTGAAAAGGATCTTCCATGGTCCCCGCAAAAGGTTGACTCGATTGCCCTGTTTCTAGCATGTTCTCACGGATGAAGTCCGACGTGCGACCAGATTGTCCCTTCAGAAATGTGGAGGCTGGATTCGATTGGGATAGCAGACTCCAGCGTGAATAACGGCGCCCATGAGGATGCGGCGCTTAGTCAATTTATGAGCGCTGTGCACAAGGAGGAAGGCCGCTATGTCGTTCCACTGATGATCAAATCCCCAGAATGTATGACTTGCACGAATCGGGATGTCGCATGAAAACCGACTTCTACGCCAGCTCCAACGCTTTCAGCATGAAACCGAACTTCTGAGGGAGTACAACTCTGTGATCGGCGAGTGTTTCAAGGAAGGCCATGCAGAGCCAGTTCTGTAATCTGACATTCCCGGAGCAACCGTGTATCACCTTCCTCATCATGCGGTAGTGCGAAAAGAAGCTGTAACTACGAAGGTTCGTGTTGTATTTGATGCGTCTTCCCACACCCAGGGTGAGCCGTCACTTAACGACCTCCTTGACAAGAGCGTGAAGCTTGGGCCTGACCTTTTGCAGCTCCTCTTGCGGTTCAGGTGTTACCCAATAGTTTTTACCGCTGACATTCGAAAGGCCTTCTTAGAGATGTGGATCCGACGGGAAGACCGAGACGCACTCCGTGTTTTGTGGATCGACGGACTGCCACTCCTAGAAATCCGGTTCCAAAAATTGTGGAGTGGCGCATGACAAGGGCGCCGTTTGGAGCGGCGTCGAGTCAGTTTCTGCTCGCAGCAACGATGCAGCACCATTTAGAGGCGTGGAAACAGACAGAGCCAACGATTTCCGCCCGCCTGCAGCAATCATTTTACGTTGACGACCTGGTTATGGGCGCTTCATCGGATGAGGAAGCGTTATAGATCTACAACGCTGCCAACAGGATCTTAAGAGACGCAGGGATGGAGCTAAGGAAGTGGAGCTCAAACTCTAACACCTTGAACCAACAGTTTCTTACCGACGGCCTGTCCGTGGAAAAGGTCGCTGAAAGTAAGGCCCCATCGAAGGTACTCGGCTTTTTGTGGGACCGTTCAAAAGACGATATTATCATGTCCACACAATACGTCTTGGAATTTATCTCGACACAGCCCTTCACGAAGCGAACCATGATGCACGCTTTTGCCCGTCTTTTCGAACCACTCGGACTGTTATTGCTGTTCCATGTGCGAGCTCGGTTGCTCTTTCAACGGCTTTGGCGTCTTAATTACGACTGGGACGAACCACTGCAGAAGGACATTGAGAAAGAGAAAGATTGGAAAGACTGGGTTTCTGAAATTCCCTCTCTGTCTTCCCTACGTAAAGAACGAGGCGTCATTTCCCTTGTGCCAAATAACAATGACATGTTAGAAGTTCATTTCTTCGCCGATGCCAGTCCTTTAGCTTATGGAACAGCCGTGTTTGTGCGGATTCAACTCGATAATGACAACTTCACCGTACACCTTCTGATGAGTAAGTCTCGCATTGTACCTTTAAAGACTGTTTCGTCTTTAAGACTGTACCTTTAAAGGCAGGCTTCTAGCCTGCCTTTTAGCGTCAAAGGTATGGAAATACATTCGCCAGATGCAAGAGTTTTCAAGTTGCAAGGCGTCATTCTGGACCGATTCAGCGATAGCACTTTACTGGGTTTCAGGCGATGCTGTCCGCTGGGAGACGTTCGTAGGAAACCGCGCCTTTGAAATACAGCAATTAACAGAAGGATCCCCGTGGCGGGCCACATAATTTACAATTTTGAAATTAGGCCAATTTCATCCAAATAAGAGAATAAACTCCGTAGAGCTTGGCGCTGCTTTGACGGATGAATCCATGGTTCTAAAATATTTCACAGAGTACATCTTGAAGGTAGCGCACTTAAACAGGGACACTAGGGAAAGAATCGACAAACCACAGCGCTGGTTTCTTTCCCTAGTGTCCGTGTTTAAGTGCGCTACCTTCAAGATGTCCCATATGCATTACCAACTAGCCCAGTTGTCACTTCTTTTTCAGAGAATAATTGGTCCATATCGCCCAAACTCAGAACAAAAGTCCGCTACCGCGCCAAGGCCAAGTACACGACAGTTTTTTTTTCTTTTTCTTGCCTGCCCAGCTCTTCCTTTGGACTTTTATTCCCCCATCCACAACCCACAGCAGAGAAGAATGTAGGCGTCTGTAAATGCCGGCAAACCGCTCTGTTTTTCCAATAAAGAGCTTTCTCTCTCTCTCTTCCCTCTCCTCGTGGCGGCACTGCGTTAGTGCAGACAACCCGGGTGACCTACCCATGCGTGGAGTGTCCGCGACTGGACTGACGCAGAAGAGCCTGTGGTGGAACCGACCACCGTGGTTGGCCAAGTCACAAGAAAGCTGGCCTGAAAGTGTGTATCCTCCTACGATTCTCAAAGTGTCACCAGGGAACTGGCGTCATTATGTCCCGCTACAGTAGCACCGGAATCGCCACATCCCCGCTACTTGACATTGAGAACTACAGTCGCCTACTAAGGGTTCTAAGAGTCACTGCGTGGATAAAGAAGTTTCGTCAAAATTCTTCGCCGAATGAGCCTTCTATCTTCAGGCCCTTGACGGCATCCTTAATACATGAAGCTGAGCTGTAGTGGCTACGGTTTGTGCAGCGCACCGCCTTCCTGTCTGAAATCGCCGCTTGCCGTGCCAGAAGACCACTTCCCTCACATTCCACCATCCTTACATTACATCCAGACATTGACAACCAAGGCTTGCTTCGAGTCGGCGGCCGGCTTCATCAACTCGACGGCCCTGAAGAAATGAAGCACCCGATTTTGATGCGCAGTGACCACAGGTTTACCGACCTCTTGGTAGAGGCAACACATCTGCGCCTTTTTCATGGGGGTATTCAGGCTACCCTTGTCGAACTTCGTTCAAGTTTTTGGATTTTGATGGGACGACGGACTGTGAGGCGTGGGCTGAATAACTGTTTACCGTGCCGCCGAAGACTTCTACGCGCTGAGTCAGCTCCTGTCGCTACGTTACTAAGAGACCGAGTAAGAGAGACAGCACCCTTTGACATCGTAGGAGTGGACTTTTGTGGACCTCTTTATTGCCGCACGCAGCCGCCTTACGACTCAAGGGTGTACATAGCCGTCTTTTCATGTGCAGTCACTCGGGCGGTTCACCTAGAGTTAACGTCAGATCTCACAGCCCAAGCGTTCCTTCCTGCCTTCCTCCGCTTCATCGCGCGGCAAGGGATTCCAGGGACAGTATATTCCGACAACGCACGAGCCTTCCATAGCTGTGCAAGACAACTGCGTCTTCTTTCATCGGAGGACGTCATCAATTACGCGAGCTCCCAGCGCATACACTGGACATATGTCGTCGAGCGCGCCCCCTGGTGGGGAGGTTTTTGGGAACGAGTGATCCAGACGATCAAGGACGCACTCAAACGCTGTCTTGGACGCAGCTGCCTCACATATGAAGAGTTACCGTATTAATCCAAGTTGAAGCCGCTGTCAATTGCCATTCCCTTACCCATGATGATGATGATTATGGTTGGTGTTTTATGGCGCAAGGTCAACGAGGGCAAAGAGCGCCAAAACGGTGGTTAGGTATGAAGGATGTAACCGTAAACGCTAAAACCGTTCAACAAAAACGAAAGGGAATTCAGTAAAAGACAATGAGGATGGCTGGTGTAAAAGGCCAGGTTGTGATGGTGCGTGGCATCAGATCGGGTTTAAAAGCAACTACGCGTGATAGGAAACCAGGTGTAAAAACTTGATGTCACTAAGAAACTTAAACGTGCGTTGTACTGGAACCATGGGGTCATCCGCTAAAAACAATGCTGGGTGTAGTGAAATGTGTTGTCTGTAGAGGTCGGCGAAGTGTTTCTGTCGTGTTGTGTGGAGTGCTTTGCATTGAAATAGCACATGGATCACGGATAGGCCGTCTCCACACCTGTTACACAAGGGTCTTGGAGATCCCCTGAGCAGGTATGAGTGTGTTGCATGCATGTGGCCTATCCGTAATCAAGCCAGGGTAACTTCATTGTGCCTGTTGTGTGTGTCAGTGGTGTATGGTCCCAAGAGTGTCTTTATAACGTGTAGCTTGTTGTCTGCCTGTTCATTCCAGTGTGCTTGCCATGTATTTCGAAGGTGTTGTCTGATAGGTGACTTAAGTTCAGTGTACGGTATTTTTGTTATGTCCACCATGTTTGCAAGGTCAGCAGCAGCGGCCATTTGATCTGCTGTCTCGTTTCCGGCGATCCCC
Organism: Haemaphysalis longicornis; assembly: GCA_013339765.2. Classification (NCBI taxonomy): domain Eukaryota; kingdom Metazoa; phylum Arthropoda; class Arachnida; order Ixodida; family Ixodidae; genus Haemaphysalis; species Haemaphysalis longicornis. Next base: position 166,679,406 of record CM023454.1, on the reverse strand, counting down.
GAGTGACCTGGCACGCAGCATACGGTTACTTCAAGACATAATGCATAAGCTGACATAATGGTTTTTTAAACTAGATGAATAACATGGTTTTTACAGAACTGCTTAGATGACAATGCACGTACTACACTCAAGGAATCTGTGAAGACGATGGACGTGGGAATTTTATGATGAACTATGTGCTTTCAAACCAAAAATATCCCATAGGCTTCAGCCGTAAAAATGCTGCTTTTCGAGTTTAAAGTGTTAGATACCCTAAAATAAGGTTCGTGCGCAGCACACGACACGATACGGGCTGTTTTTGACGCGTCGCTAAAGAATTCTGCACACTTGTATTTATCTTGAAGGAACAAGAAGTGCTGAAGAATTGCAGCTGCGGGTACTCGTTTTTTATCAACCGCTACAAAGGACAAATCGCACGACACGGGGCGCAGCTGCCATAGTGGTAAAAAGTCGGAAAGGGTTGATTTGTAGGTGTCTGAAAAGGTGACGTATAATTCTGACACTTCCTGTCTCACCCCATGTGAGAACGGAGCAAAGATAGATGGACGATTAAGAAGAAGTTGGGACATGGGTGTATCACAAATAAATGATTTGAAAGGATGCTGGGTTATTGACGAAATTTTAAAAGCGTACAGAAGATCTATGTATGTTCCCTGATGACCTAGGGACCATTTGTCGCACTCGACGTATATGCTTTGTACGGGGCTTGTACGGAAAGCGCCCGACGCGAGGCGAAGCCCCAAGTGAAGCACTGGGTCTAGCATTTTCAGCGCTGTTTTTGTTGCCGGCCCCATAAACCACGCTCCCATAGTCTAAGCGGGACCCCCCCAAGCTTGTGAAGACACGTAAGAGGAGTTCCTTGTCCGCGCAATAGGAGTGGTGTGAAAGGACCTTAAGTATGTTTATTGCTTTGAGGCATTTATGTTTTAGTTGTCTGATGTGAGGGATGAATGTGAGTTTCTCGTCAAACACCACACCCAAAAACTTGTGTTCTCTTTTTACTGGAATCGAGTCACCAAAGAGTTTTATGTCGGGAACGGGCAGGATGCCCCACCTTTTTGAGAATACAACGCAGGTACGTTTAGAAGAATTAAGTCGAAATCCATTTTCATCTGCCCAGCGGGAAAGTTTGTTTACCCCAAGCTGGACCTGAGGTTCACAAATGGATATGTTACATGATTTGAAAGATATTTGAACGTCATCTACATACATCAAGCAGGATATGGTTGGCAGCAGTGCCTTTCGGAGAGAGTTCATCTTAACTATAAAAAGGTGCAGCTCAATACGCCACCTTGAGGCACGCCATTCTCCTGCACGTGAACGTTTCAGAGTGCCGTACCGACTCTGACACGAAATGTTCGTTCAGACAGGTAACTGGAAAGAGTATTCAGCATGTTACCTGTTACACCATTGGATTTTAGGTCTGCAAGAATGCCGTAACGCCATGCCGTATCATAAGCTTTTTCGATATCAAAAAATACGGTCATGCAGTACTGTTTGTGTATAAAGGCATCCTTAATGTAAGATTCCACTGCAACTAATTGATTGTTCGTGGATCGCCCTGCCCGGAAGCCTGCCTGGCAGCTCTCGAGAAGACCATTGTACTCAAGAAAGCACATGAGCCTCCGGTTAATCATCTTCTCGAAGAGCTTGCACAGGCAGCTTGTCAGGGCAATAGGTCTATAGCTTGCGGGAGAAGAAGGGTCCTTCCGTTCTTTCAGAAGAGCCACAACTATGTCCTCCCTCCAAAGCCTTGGAAGGTGCCCCGATAGCCATATTTGGTTGTATAGGTGCAGGAGTGTCTCCAGGGTGTCTGCGTGTAGGTGTTGAATCATAGTGTATGTAATGTTGTCTGCACCTGGAGCTGAAGGTTTACAAGTGGCAAGAGCAATCTTCAGCTCATGGAGTGTAAACTCACAGTTGTATCCAGACTTTGACTTGTTCTTGTCGCGTATAGGCTTCTTTTCGGCAGATGTTTTGTGTTGCATAAAAGTGTTTGTATAGTGCGCAGAACTAGACGCGTGTATAAAGTGTCGTGCAAGTGTGTTAGCCTGATCATCCAGAGTGTCCCCTGTCATGCTAACCAGGTGCAGGCTATGTGTGTGTTGTCCTTTTAGTTTACATATTCGGGTCCATACCTTGTGGGTGTCCGTGTATGAATTAAAGGATGTGAGAAAGGCGCGCCAGCTCTCCCTTTTTGCCTCACGGCGCACACGCTTACCTAATGCTTTCGCTCTTTTGAAAGAAATAAGGTTAAAACTTGTGGGGTGTCTACGGAGGATGCCTCACGCCTTGTTCTGGGCCTCCCGCGCACGCTTGCAGTCGTCATTCCACCAGGCCTTCTCGGGTTGCGCGGGGCCCCAGAGGCCTGGGGTATTGACTTTTTGGCGGCGGCGAGAATGTGCTCCGTGACGAGCTGGGTTGTCGTCTCTACAGGTAAGTGTGTTATGTCTGTGTAGTGTAGTTGAGATTTCTCTGTGAAGGTGTTCCAGTTTGCTCTTGCTTCTATAAACTTGCAATGGGAAGGGGAACTGCTAGGGCCTTTATCTATGTATGTTAGTGAGGTAGGGAAGTGGTCACTACCATATGGGTTAGTGCCAACATCCCACTCAAGTGATGGAAAGAGTACTGCAGAGCCAATTGGTCAAGTCGAGGTGTGAATAAGTGTTCTGTGCTATATTACGGTATGTAGGCTTGTTTTTGTTAAATAGACATGCTCCTGAAGATATTAGAAATTTTTCGATCAGGCGACCTCGGGCATCTGTGTGGTGAGAGCCCAAAAGAGTGTTATGTGCATTGAGGTCACCTATAAGAATGAAAGGTTCTGGCAGCTGATCTACAAGGCCCTCGAAATCGGAGCTTGAAAGCTGGAAAATCAGGAGGGATGTAGATGGAGCACACTGTTATTAGCCTATTGAAAATTATGGTTCTAATGGCAATAGCCTCAAGGACAGTCTGTAATCGGATAGGGTGGCATGCCAATGATTTTCGGGCAATGATGGCCACACCACCTAAAGATGTACCACCACCAGCCCTGTCCTTCCTGAATACCATGAAACTATTCAAGACATTTGTGTGTTTGGAGTTTAGAAGTGTTTCTTGTAGACACATCACACTTGGCTGATTGGAATGCAATATTTCGTAGACATCATCAAGATTGTTAAGGAGGCCTCTACAGTTCCACTGGATGATATTTTCTGTTCCAATTATGTACCTTTAAGAGGTACTGGAATGTGTGTGTGGGTTCATGTTTTGTCTATCGGGGCTTGTATTCTTGGAGCGGGATTTCTTTGGCTTTTCTGTTGGTTTGGTCGCCGCAGCCCGTTCCTTGCGGACCGATGCCGACAGGAACGCTCCGACGTCCATTTCCTCGTCAGATGTTCGGGGGGTGTCCGGCGCACCGGGCCCCCTGGGCTTGGCACCCTTACGGGTGCCTTTGGTTCCAGCCGCAAGCGCCGCGGGCGGGGTAGGCGGTGGGGCTAGGATGGGCGCTTCTGTGGGCCCTACCATGTCCATCTCCTCCGTGCCCTCAGGTGTCCCTAGGGCCTGTGGAGAGGACCCAGTGAGAGCGGCAGAGCTCCCAGCGGCGATCGCACTCGCCACATTCGCTGGAGTCGCCACACTGGGCGATTCCTGACTACTCTGGACTACCGAAGGCAGTCCGGCAAGAGACGGGGCCCCCGCAGCATCTACAGGTGTTGTAGAGGCAGCAGGTGGCTGCTCAGCTGGCGGTTTGGACAGCAAGACGTCAGCAAGAAGGCTGCACTGTGTTGCCGTGCTGACCAAACGCCGCCCCAACCCCGGCGGGCGGTCGTCTGCGTACGATGTGGCCGAAAGCAGCTTGTGCTTTTGGCACGCTTCTGGATAGGTGATGTTTCATTTACTTTTTATGTGAATTATTTCCTTTTCAGGCCTTGAATTGTGTACACGCACGCGAATAAGCAGCGTGCGGTCCGCTGCAATTCGGGCACTTCTGAGCTGTGCTTTCACAAGCTTCTGAGGTGTGACCTGTCTCAGCACAGTTGGCATATGTCAACTTCCCTCTGCATGATTGGGTTCCATGGCCGTATCGGTGGCACTTAAAGCAGCGCCTCGGATTTGGGACATACGGTCGTACGTTGCAGCTAAGAAAACCCACTTTGACCTTTTTCTGGAGGCGTTGTGCGATCAAACGTTAGGATTAGATGCTTTGTCGGAATTTCTTGGTTTGCTCTCCGAATTACGATTCGTTTTACTGCAGTTACATGTTGAGGTTCGAGCGCCTCAAGAAGATCTGTTTCCGTCTCAGCCTCTAGTTATTTCTCTGATATCACTCCTAGCGAGGAGTTGAGGGTCCGGTGTGGTGTCACTGTGACAGTCAAGTTGGCCAACGTCGTCTGTTTCAGTAGGTTCTCACTCTGAGTTTTCCTTTTTACTTCAACCAGTACATCACCTGAGGCGAGTTTCTTAGCATCATAGTCTGAACCAACAACAGACTCAATGCACTTTGCTAACAGAATGACAGACTTCTTTGCAACAGGAGTGGCTTCTGCAGAGTGAATGACAAGAAATTTGTGGAAATGTTCTGGTTGCCTTTAGCTAGTACTTCGGTGCGGCCCCTTTTAGGGGGCCGATCATTGGATTGGGGGATAAAGAAAAAGCCATGCGATATTGAAAAAAAGCAGGGGACGGGGGTACTTCCTTCGCTCGGTTTACCCTGATGCCGAGAGAGGTCTCGGAGCTCCCTGCCTGGTAAACAGACAGGGAGCCCATCCGCCGGAGCTCGACCTGGGCTCCGACGGCCACCGTTTGTGGTTTCTGCCCTTCACCTTACAACTCGTAGCCACGGTAGATTACAGCAAGAGTATGTGGGCTCGGGGTCCGCGGTGTCGCCAACACCGTCACCATGATTACTCAAGGTGCCCCGTGCGGGGATCCCCTTAGCAATATTGATGACGACCATGCGGTACTAGAAGCATTCACTCCATCGCATTTCCTCGTCGGGAAACGTCTTGTAGGCCTGCCGTCGACAACTGATCATCTCATGCAGAGCATCACGGCCAACGACCTCAGACGACGAGTCAAGCAACGAGATGAATTCATCAGCCAGCTATGGAAGCGATGGAGGAAAGAGTACTTGCTGCTTCTTCGCTCTGCTCATCATGCTCTACCAGCTGTTCCCTCCCGGCTCCTAGTTGGCGACGTTGTCATCGTGCAGGACGACAATGTGCCCGCTGTTAAGTGGAAAATCGGGCGCTTTATCGAGGCATTGCCGGGAAGAGTCGGAACAAGCAGGAATTTCTGACTGCGGCTTCCGGGCGGCCAGGAGATCCGACGTGCCGTCCAGCGGCTTTACCTGATGGAAACCGATGCACCCAGCGCGGGGGCGGGAATATGTTGAATCTCCCTGGCGGGAACCGGCACACCTCCTGGGCAGCAGGGGAAGAGGAAGAGGAGGTGGCACGCGGGGAGACACGCCATGCGAGCGAGCGAGCAGAAGAGGAGAATAAAGCCGTTGTTGTTGTTGTTGTGATCCTTTATTTCAATGGGAAGGTCATGCGGTCATAATAAAGGAAGAGGGGAAGATGCAGGGAAGAGTAGCCGAGTAGCACAAATGGTGGGTCCTTGAACGCCTTAGAAGAGATCACTGCTGTCAGCAGAGCAAGGCTAGGGTTATTGGGATCATGTGAGTGCAGTAAACGTTTACTACCGGGGTAGGCCCCAGTTTACACTAATCTCGAGAGACCACTCTCTAGGCCGAACACCCCGAGGGCTGAGAGAAAATTAGCGTCTTCGAAGGGGGGGTCGTCTTGAGAGGAATGACGTGTCAAAGCATTGACAAGTATTGGGTGGTACAAAGAAAATGCGGCGCAGTGCCAGATCAAGTGGTTGAGGGTGGTGAACACTAACGTTTGACAGTAGGGGCAGTAAGGAGGTGGAGATGTTGCCGGGTGAATCCATTTTCTCATGATGTGGGGTGTGAGGGCTGCGTTAGCAATAGTTTTGTTAATGAAGATGTCCGCAGAGCGAGGCATCGGAGGAGCCAGAGCCAGCTAACCGGCGGGAGTAGTGGACGCAAGGCGTACCTTCCGAGCATGGCGTGCGTGGTCAAGTTGAAGGCGAGGGTCAGGTGAGGGGCGCGACGCGTCGTCGTCCAGGGGGGGGGGGGTACTAGTGAGACACTCCCTTGCTGCATCGTGTGTAGCCTGGTTGCCCCCATCGGAGTCTGTGTGATGCGGCACCCATGCCAATCGAGCAGTGGTCCCATTGCGAGCCAGAATGGCGATCACGTGTTGGATTTCGTGAACAGTTGGGGTGATCACTGAAGGGCTTGCGGAGTTCTTGAAGTGCCTGATGGAGTCCATGAGGATCCGAAAAACGTGGAGGGGGCGGCGTTCCAATACCGTAGGTCAGGTGATCCAATGCGCTGAGGATGCTCTGAAGTTCTACTTCCAAGGGAGACGAGTGGTGTCCTGGCCGAATGACAGAGCTATCCAAGTCCGGCCGAGCTGAGCAGCGCCAGGCCAGACCCATATGGGAAGGCAAAAGGCTGGCGTACGTGTAAATGTCCACTTCATCTGGCAATTTTGTCGCAAGGACGCGCTGAAGGGCTTTCTTACGGGCAACTGGTCGGGTACGGGGGATACCAGTTCGCTGATGGGCCACTGTGACAGGCGGGAGTGACCAAGGGGGTGGAGGTGGTGAGGCCGAGGGAAGCGCCGGAAGAATGCGCAGGTCCCAGGGCGGAGAGTGCAGCCCCCTGTGGCGTTAATGTCCGCGTAAAGTCATGTTGTCCGAGAGTTTCCGCGAGGAGCTCTTCCATGGGAGGCATAGGAGCAGCCCGTTCAAGAGCATCGATGCGGGTATGCCTGGGAAGTCCAGTTATGGTGCGGAGCATGGACCGATTAAGGACTGCTAAATGTTTCTTATGAGTAGAGGAGAGGCTGTAGACCGGACCGCCATAAGTGAGGCGACCGACTGCTACCGCCTGACAGAGCTTGAGGCACGCCGATTGGTGAGCACCGCCAAATTTGTTTGAGAAACGAGAGATTAAGTGGAGCATTGGCTTCCAATTTTTCTGCAGTTGACTTATCCACTCTCGAGCGCTGTTGTGACTGGCGAGGGGGATGCCGAGCAAGCGAATATGACCACAGCGGGAGGAAATGGGTGTGTCGCCGATGTAAATTGTATGATGCATGCTAGTAGGTGGTTCGTGCAGACCGTGGACCAGGAGAAATTCGGTCTTCTCGGGTGCTAACTTAAGGCCGAGAGTTGTAAGATTAGTGGAGAGGCTGTTCACCGCCGCCTGCAATTCTGTTGCCATGTCCTCCGTGCAGTCGTAGTCGGCGGCCTGAACCCATACTGTGCAATGTCCCGTTCTAGGTTGCGGCGACGCGTGCCATGGCCAAATTGAAAAGTACGGGTCCAAGGACAGAACCGTTTGGCACGCCCGTATCTAGAGAAAAGGTCCTGTGGCTCCAACCTGGATGCGTGCTGTGGAGCCGAATGGGTCGATTTTCTAAAAAATTCCTAATCCAGTTTCGGGTCCTTTGGCTTGGAAAGGTTATAGCGAGCTCTTCAAGGATCGCTGCCTGACTAACATTGTCAAAGGCTTTTCGGGACGTCGATAGTGAGGACATAATCTGGATTACCAGCTCGTGACGTACAGTTCAGAACGCGTCGCAGTAGCCAAAGGCAATCGTGAGCACCAAGGTGAGGACGGAAGCCAGTCTGGGACGGATGAAACCACGGGCGTACATATTTCAAATAATACTAAAGGCAGTTGTTGATCAGGCGTTCAATAAGTTTGCGGATGATGGGTGTAAAAGAAATAAGCCGGCGATTAGTCAGCACAGAAGGATCTTTGTTTGGCTTCGGTATTGGGTGTGTAGCAGCAGCTCCAGCGACATCGCTAGATCGAGCGCCGCACCTCGCGCGGCAGCCAAGAAACATGGCGGGACAGGCGCGGCCGCGCGCGCGCACGACGACGCGGGGTATTGCGGTGTGCTCACAAAATAGAATCTCCTTGTTTTTGCCGACAAACGGTTGTCCTGCCTTAGGCTCCTTCCTCTCGCCCTACATAGCGCCCTACAATTGCTGACCCGGACGTCAGCAGTATGGAGCCCACGTCGCTTGCCCGGTTCCGCCCTGCCCGGCATTCGAGTGACCCTATCCCCGAGCCTGGTTCTTAAAAATGGAAGCTCACTTCTTCCTCCGCCGCATCGACTCACAGACCAAGCGCTACCGCATCACCACCGCCATGCTTCCGGCTGACCTAGGCTGTGAGCCGCTAAAACATGGTGAGCGGCCCTACGACACGCTACAGGCCTACGTGATGGCGCGCTTCGGCTCGAGTCTTTCCCGCCACAAGGACGCTGCATCGCCCCCTTCCGCGGTTACCTCGCACGACGCACCGCACGACGGAATGGGAACCGTGCTGACCTGCTTGTAGGCTCCCTCGCGCCCTGAAGACGATTCTCCGACCCAAGAGCGAAGAGACGTTTTACCACCCTCCCAGCTTTTCTGAACGTCGATTTACTTTCGGCAACTTCAATCTGGCTGCACACACGCACTCAGCTCCTGGTGATTCCACCAAGCCACTCAATACAATGGCCCTGCCACCTCGCCCAACGTTCTACCTTAAGAACCTCGAGGTGTGGCTTATGCAGATGGACTGCTTTTTCGACATGTACCACGTCACAGCCCAGGAGGACTGTTACTCACTGATGTACGAGCTCCTACCCTCCAGCTTAGCCTCCAGCTTGCCGGAGCCTGGAGCCCAGCCCTACGACGAGCTCAGGACCACCCTCCTGACGCGCGACATCCCTAGATGGAGCGCCGCACCTCGCACGGCAGTTCAAGCGACATGGCGGGACAGGCGCGGGCCGCGCGAGCGCACGAGGACGCGGGGTCTTGCGGTTTGCTCACAAAATAGAATCTCCTTGTTCTTGCCGACGAACGGTTGTCCTGCCTGAGGCTCCTTCCTCTCGCCCGACAGAGCGTCCTACAGGTGCACCAGTGTCAGTTTGAGTTCGTCGGGAACGTCACCAGAGGCCCAGTAAGTGTTACTCATGTTTCAGCAGAACTAAGTGTGCAGATTCGTCCAAGTTACGTAGCTGCTGCCATGTCACACCATCATGACCAGGTGCAGAATGTGGTTTTCCAAGGTGAAGAGCCGCTTTACACTCCCCCATTGTGAATGGGGCATCGAAATTTCTATCCACGTTTGAAATCATTATGGTCGGCAGCGGAGGGTGGGGACTGAGAGCGGCACGTGGGAAAAAAGTCATTATCAGTCGATGTTCTACGTCCGCCGGTGGATCCCGGATAGTGAGGGAAGCGAATAGAGTAGGTTTTCCCTTGCGCTTGCCCGACAAGCTCCAAAACGTGCTCCACAGCTTGGAATGGCCTCGTTCTTTACCTAGCTTAGCCCAGACACTATGCCAATGCTCGTTGGAAAGGGAGCGCTGGTATTGTCGGATGACTTGGTACAGGCGACGAATCCGAATCAGGTCTCGGTTTACGATTGCCGTTGGTTAGATAGCGAGTCGTGAGGGTTGCACGCGCTTCCACACGTTGGTAAGATAAGCATCCAGTGCGGGTGTTGCAGAGTCACATATTATTTCCTCTGTAGCGTGTGCTTTCGCAGACTGTATGGCAGCAGTGAACTGCGGTAAGGTTGCATTCTGAGGTATACGGAGGGAGGTTCGAAAAGTTTGCCAATCAATGTGCGAAAGATATTGGCGAGTGCGGAAGCGCTTGCCTCGGAGAGTGAGAAGAATGGGATAGTGCTCACTACTCCAAGTGGTGGTATAGGGGCTCCACGTGCGAATCACTCCTTTAGTGGCAATGGTAAGGTCAGGGCGAAGTCTTTTTTCTGCCGTCGATGAAGACCCACACGGGTGGCTAACGTAGGGTCATTACGAAGAGAGAGACCGCAATCGTCAATAGCCGCCTCAAGGCACGAGCCTCGACCATCGGTAGAGTCGTATCCCCACGCAGTGCTTTTCGCATTGAAGTCCCCGCCGATGACAAGTGGGGTGTGGGGATACTGCAAGACCAGGTGGCGTAACCAATTATAGTTATTAGATTTCTGAGAGCCAGTGACTGGGCGGTAATACACAGACGCCGCGAGTAGTGGTTTCCCATCAGGTAGGCGCACTTGCACTATGACCACTTCGTGATCCGTGAAGCAGCGGCCCGGGACGGACACCTTGAAGCAACGAAGGTCTGACCGCACTAAGACTGCCGTTTGTTCCACCTCTGACGGTTGGGTGGGTGATGGAACTTTGCCTTGGTGAGTAATTGACGGTTCCGAATAAGTTGTATAGCCTCTAATTTTCGGCATAGATCTGATTTCTTGAAGAAGGATTAGAACAGGCAGAGTTTTCACTACTCGATTTGAAATAATGGGAGCCGATTGATTAAAACTGCGACTGTTCCAGTGAAACACGCAGATAGACCGCTTTCATTGTGAAGAGTACTGCGGGGAGTAATCTTTCTTGGTGGTGGGTACGCTTCATTTGGAACACCGGGAAGAAACCGGTTTGGATGAAGTTCATCATGGCCGTAGTTTGCTGAGCATACTGTTGTGTGAAGGTCCGGAGCTTGTCCATATCAGCCAACCGAGCGCGGCGTTCTTGCTGGATGTCTGCGCGAATGAATTTTAGCACGTGCATAATATCGTTCGTTTCAGTACTCCGTTGCGACGTAGCGGTACGCTGGACGCTAGTACTACGGCTCTTCCGTTGCTTCGGCATCGAGGGTAGGGGGTTACGGAGGGCGACTTTTGCATGTGTAGTCGGGGATACAGTTGGGGGGGGGCTTGCTTGAGTACCGACAGATTGATGTTGCGGGCGCTGTTGTTGTGCTAGACGAAAAGCTGTTTGGGCGGGCACGGTATGGGATCCTGGGCGGTATGCTGCAATTTCAGCCTTGTGCTGCGAATTCTCTTCACGAAGCAGGTGGAGCTCAGAACGAAGGCTATCAAGCTGGGTTAGTACTGTTTGCAGAATCGAAAAACCTGTCGGCGAAAGTGAAGGTGAAAGACCAGCTGTAGCGCTAGCTGGAGGAAGCACTCCATCGGCAGTGTTGGTGCTCGAGGTGCAGTGAGAACGTACACGATCCGCCCTGGATACTCCATCTTGGACTTTGGAATAGGCACGAGGTTGGGAGGCAGTGCGGGCAGGACACGTGGGGTCCACCGACCGCCAGATGACCATCTTTTTTACAAGGCACACAATAAAGTGTGAGCTCGCATGGCTCAGCTTCAGCATGACCGCGCCCACATTTGCGGCACACCGGTTGGTGCGGACAGTACTTCGCCATGTGCCCGATGCTGTGGCATGTGAAGCAGACCATTCGTTTTGGCTGGTAAGGCAGCACTTTAACTATAGCCATGTAATATTTTACCACATGTGGTATCGTAGGGGAGTCGAAAGTCAGGACTGCTCGATTTGTTTTGACTATTCGTTGCGCCACCAAGACGTCCGCTTGCTCGCAGCGGATCCAATTCAAAATTGTGTCATTTGAGTCTTCAGGTTCCACTGTGATGACTCCACGTGAAGTGTTGGCACGATTTGGGGAGTGTCTGACCTCTATGGGAAGGTTGACCATACGGTTATTGGCCTGTAAGGAGAGACTGGTAGTTGCAAGGAGGCGATTTGCGTGTTCCTGGTCGTATAAGGTAATCTGAATGCAGTTTGCAGCGATATCGTAGCGGTGCGCAGCGAGTGCAGCCATTTCGGGGGGGGGGACAAGAGTGCCTAACAGATGTGCGAGGGCATTTTTAGGTATATCGCGCACACTGATTTTTGTGAGTGGTCTCAACAAGAAAAGTGCTCGGGGCCTCTTACCCTGTCTAACCGAGTTATTGCAGCCTTCCGATTTGGCTTGACTCGAGTCCAGATCTTCCAGGCGCCGTCATTATCAGAATTGCTGCAGTCTTGTTCCATCATTTGACCGTCCGTGTCTTCAGGGGTACCAGTTGCAGGGGTGGAGGCTGTAGCTTGCGAGGGCGCCAATGGCGGAGAAGCGAGGACCAGTTGAGCGGGGGCCAGCAAGGTGCCACTAGGAGCATGAAGCGCCGATCTTGAAAGTTGTGGATGCTCTGAGGAAGACGGTGGTGCCGCCGACATCATGCGCGAGCACGCTGGAGGAGCAAGCGCGAGGAGTCCGAGCACGCGCGAAGGAGCGCGTTCGCAGCCGGCCGCCTCACTGCCGTGCAAGAGGCTTAGCTGGCGGCTTCAGTTCAATCGTCCAGGAATGCGTCACCGCGTGGTCAGATCCGCTGGAGACGAGCCCGAACGGGAAACTGGTCACTTCGTGACACTTTAGAGCACACACTCAAGCAGATAACACCAAGTCCGGTACTACCAGAGGTCGAAGACGGAGCCTATGGAACACATGTCTCCCTTCTTCGAGCGCAGGTGGCGCCCCCAATAAAGCAGTGTTCGTTGAGATTCCATGCGCTAAGACACGGAAGTCGTTCTCTCTTCACGTTTAGAGGGTATGCATGCTGTCAGCCTATGCCCATTGTACAACATCAACAAGAATATAAAGGAGGGAGAGGGGAGAGAGGTAAAGGGGTCGTAGTAACAAGGCAGCTCTCAAGATTGCACCACGACGGGGCAACGTACGTGGCGTGGGCGGCAAGTTCATACAGTGGGGAAGACTTGAAAATCGCGGTTTCAAAAAAACGGAAAAGTATACAAAATGTATTCAGTGCGTGTGGAGACGGGTTCGGACGTATCCATACAGGCAGGAACGAAGATATATTTTTGGTGTGCTCCCCGCGGATGGAAAGAATAGATACACTGCACAAAAGAGCATTGCACAGTGAGGTAGCAATCGAACAGGTAATAGGTAGTGTCAATAGGTCACAAAGGGTCAAACGTTTCTCAGTGGGGGTGGGAACACGGCCTCCTTCCAAAGGACAAATCGCATTGTTGAGCCGCATTATGCTCAAAAAAGCTGCATTAGGCTGCTGTATTTGGACAGTTTCTGGCAATTCTGATAGAAACTCAAAAGTAGGATTAATGAACAATGTGATAAAAATTATGAGGTCGCCAATTTTAATCGAGGCATAAACACGTTAGTTTTCTATAACCTTCATTATAGCAAGCGTAGCTTACGCAAACATTGAAATCAGGTATGATTCCCGAAACTCGCGGTCGTGGAGGGTTTTGAAAGTGGATTCTAAAATTGTTGTTTTAGCATGTTCATTTGCATGACCGGGACTGTTGACTTGTCTTGACAGGGGCAAATAATGGCAACTTTTTGGATGAGAGCGGTGATTATTTGACCGTTTTTGGAAGGGTGTTTTATGCGTAACCATCTACTTGAAAAAGTGTATGCATCACAAAGAACTGGACAGGCATTTCATTCAGAACTGCTCCTGCGTGATACCGACGACGTGGCGCCCACACTCTAAACGTTTTTCCTCCCATATACTCCCTAGAGGTTCTTTTTCGCCTGTCCTCTAGTGATCCTCCTTGTAGGAGTTTTTTTACTACATGGAACAGGAAGGTTTTGTTTACCTCCTCAAAACAGGTCGTTTTTAGGTTATAGAAAGGGGGTAGTTAGGGAGTATTAAGAAATGTTCGGGAGAATTTAAGGAGATTAAAATGGAGCATTCTTTACTTCCTCAAAACGTTTTTAAGTGATGTTTATGGACTTTTTATGCGGTTGATCAGGAGATATATGGCTCCCTTGGGAAGTACTTATGTTATTTTAGGGGCTCTTTTAGGAGGTTCAAGGGAAGCATTTACTTCTTTGGCATGGAGTTGTACGTTTTGTAGGCCTCGCGAGGGGAGTTTTTAGGAGGTTCAAGGGAAGCATATATTTCTTTTGAATTGAGTTTTGCGAAAGTTGACGCGGTTTTGTAGGCCTTCCGAAAGGAGGTTTTTCACGGCCACAAGGGAGAGTTTCTAGTTCCCGGTGGGAGTACTGATTTCACACGGTTTGTTACAGTATCAGGTTTATTTCAACCAAACTTTCGCATACAAGTTTACATGGTACATGGTTTACACAAGGAGGTTCCGAAATACAAACTTAGGGCGACCTCCTATAAGAAAGCACAAATGGTACATTGCTAAATAACACGCCAGTTAGGAATGGAAAACAGCCATACAATGCTAGTTGAACAAACCGTAGAATTATTATTACAACAAGAACTGGAAATACGCGAACACAAAGATAGGCGCAAACACAACCGCATGGTAAGTGAAATCATTATATAATAGTAGAGGATCGAGAACGCGTCAGTACTTATCAGAACTTATCAGTACGCATCAGTACACAGTACACAAAGCGAAAAAAAATGGTTGCAGTGGTTTACAACAACAAAAAAATCAGTTGGTGGTGAAATGAGCGAGCTGTGTACTACTTGAACAAACTGTAGCAACATTATTACTACAAGAACTGGAAATATTCGAAAAACATATAGGCACAAACACAACGGCATGGTAAGTGACATCATTAAATAATACTAGAGGATTGAGAACGCGTGAGTACTTATCAGTACTCAGTACACAAAGTGAAAAAAATGGCTGCAGTGGCTTAAAACAACGAAAAAAAATTTCAATTGGTGGTGAAATGAGCGAGAGCTGTGTAACGATTTGATATTGAAAGGTAACGAGCATTTTGTAGATGGTAACGGCACAAGAGATAAATGATGTAGGAGACAGACAGCAATGAGATGGCTATGGATAAATGATTAATACAAAGAACGAGAAATATGCTGCGGAAAATACCCGTGCGTTTTGATTAAGACACAAATGCGCCAAAAAAGTGACCGAGTCTGAGGGGTTAATTGCAAGGATATAGAACAGAATGGGTGGTATCGCGACAGCTTCTTTAGAGTGAGAAGAAAAAGCCGTGTAATTCGCATTTTTCGGATAATTTTTTGTTGATTCATTTGCCACCAGTTGCCAACAATATTTAGATAATTGTTTCAAGTTATATTAGTTCGTTAATATTATTGCTTCACTAGAAAATAGCTGTATTATCAGCATACAGAAAGGCCCATCAAATATCCCCTGTTCAGTGAAAAAAGAAAAAAGAAAAAGTCAGAAATATAATACGCAATTATTTTAGACAACTATCCAATGATTACAGGATTGAAAACAAATTAAATATTACTGAGGGATATTGATGAGATAAAAGTTAATTAGTTCAAAATCCTTCACATGTGGTTTGGTGCTGGCAAGGTCCAAAAAGGCATGTTCCACAAACGTTAGAGCTCTGTGTGCCTTCCTGGGACATTGAATGTTGAAAACCGAACGATGCAAACAGACTACACAGTCCTCCCAGTAAAGATGATGCAGTCAAGACACTCTGGACATCGATGCGGAGGCTAACTTCCCCGTTCGCGGAATGCAGGCAGGGAGTCAAAGGAACATCTGCCTGAAAAAGCAAAAAAGAAAAAAACATGCCCCACATGTAAAATTCAAAACAGACACTATGGTAAAGGAGTACTGACACCAAATTTTGACGCCTAAAAAGTGATATAATTGGCTTCAGTAGTTTGTACAGATGCCTCACACAAATGTTTGCAGCCATCCGAGGGCGTAATCACAACTAAAATCGATTTTTATTGTCCAGGCCGCGAGCTTCCACAAAAACGCAGCACTAGCGGATCGCTTTCGGCGTGACGAAACATTGGCCTGCGTGTCTGGCCGGTTCAGGGAGACGTCATAAAGTCGTTTTTGGAACCGGAAACGATATCCTGCGCTGCTGTTGTCGGTGGTATTTGTTTGGGCAGGAGACATGGGCGTAGCTGTGTGAGCAATGCTTGTAAACATTGCGTTTTCGACGTCTTTGCTCTTCAGTTCGTGGCCGGCGCATTGTGTTCCTTTGCACTGGTGCCAAAAACTGCGCGGTGCCGGCACCGCGCGGTGCGCGATGTCGACGGGCACCGCGGCGACGCGGTGGTGTGAGCTCGCCCAAGTTGTGCTATGGCAAGCTCGCGGAATGCGAAGTACTGCTCGTGGAAGCCTGTCCGAGCAAATCGACGACGACCCCAAGATGCATTATTTTCCACGCGACGACATGCAGCGGTAAACGTGGACTGAGTTCATGCGCGGCGGCGGCCGCAAGAACTGTCGCCCAAGCCAGCGGGCTCGCACAGGTGGCGCCATCTTTCGGCCGCTCGCCGCACCGCGGTGCCGGCAGCGCTGGGTCGGAGCGCCGAACCTCCGCTTCCGGTCAGCGTAGGCTTACCATCGCGGCATATGTGTGAACGCCACTTTTAAATTCAGCGCTGATAACAACTCCTAGCACAATTTTTCAAAACACTAACATCTACTTTCTCGCATGTGGAACTTGTTTTTCGCGATCAGATTGATTAGAAGAGTGGCGACAAGCTGTTGCTATCACGGTCTGTGCCGGTTCGAGCCGCAGTGATATTAAAAAACAGACGACGGCGAAGACATCACCGGCCTAATCGCCTGGCCAAATAAAGTGGTTCTGTCAGTCGGGTGGCAGCGACTCATCCGAGTCTGACGATTCAGACGACATGTCGACTGCGCGGGCGAGTGCGGACCATGTGCTATCGTAGCAGACGATGCGGCGAACGTCCCTGACGTCACGGGTGAGACCGTGACGTGAGGCTGGCCCGCTTGCAGGCTGGCCTTCGAACGGCCATTTTCCCGCGCGGCGACCAATTTTGAAACTGGTTGCAATAAACCTGCTATAATTAATTTTGTGTTGGCGGTTGATGGCTATCGGTTCAATTTTCGTAATTACTGGGCCAATAGGTATTCTTTACAGCATAAAAACTGAAAGCGGGAATGTTCGTGTGAGTACTCCTTTAAATGAACTTAATAATTCGCTACAGTAATTAAATTATTAGGCCAGGTACCCTGCGAAATTCAGTACTTAAATTAGGAATGCAAAGGCTTCACAAAACCAAGTGCCAGTACATTAACCATCGTGGCTTTTGTAGCAATAAAAAAGATTACTTCCGCACAATATACTCGAGCACAACTTTAAATGACAGTGAAGTTAAAATGCAAGTCTTTCTATGTTGATATATTAGCTCACGGAGAACGCTATTATACCCCTCTTACACCTGGCTTTTTTTAAAATATGGTTGAAACTAGCAAAAACATGGTTTCGCCGGAAGGGCTTAAATGGCCTGACGCGCGCTACTTTTTTGGAGCCGCTGGATGGTGCTACTGGTCTATACTTGGGGTGGCAGTACCGCTTTCCAAGGGAGCATGCGAGCTACGTACGAGAAAATCGTTCGACGCCAACACTTGCGGGGCCTCAAAAGGCCAATGTTTTTCTTTAGTGAAGCGTAAATACTGATCACGGGTCCAATGGAGAAATATTTTGATTATTGGTCTCGAACGGCAAACGACAGGGGAGTTTGGGGAAGCATGAGCGATTTGACCGAAACTGACCAAACTGCTTGGTACGTGGTAATGTTGTATTCAGTATCTTGTATACTGCTATTAATCACCGCTGCTTCACTTGCTTCCGGTTTATCCTGATGCAAACAGCGACTGCAGTCGTGTCTGCGTCACGTTTGATGGGCATTTGAACAGCGATGTCTGAGCACTTAAGGAATCGTGGCACTAAATAAATGCTGAAATGTCCATGCGGAGGTCCGACTTCCGTTTGAAACCAACTTGCTGGTTGCCTTCAATGACCCTTTAACAACAAGTTACCCTTATGCCTCATCACTGCAACCGATTGTTCCTCCTTGTGGTGCAACGTGTGTTACTGTGAGTATTTTCAACGTAAAACGAACCGTTTTTTTGATTTCTAGGACTGATTCTGCTGTTAATTACTGCAGTGACAACAAGCTATGAAAGAAAAATCCCCCATCTCCACGAAGTGAATGATGATGAAAGGGGCGAAGCTAAAATGCTTATCAGCAGACAATGTGACGCATTAGGTGCAAGCTGCTTTCATAGTGTGTGCATTGACATTGGGATATGGCCCCCTGGCTGAATGATGCGCTGCTCGAGATTTTGCCGTACCTAAAAGGACAGGCAACTCGAATGCCCTGTTACAAAGCGCCCTACTGCGAATGCATACCCCAAAACCCACAAACAAGTAAAATAATACGAGTGTGCAATTTTTTCTTTGCAAGTGCGTGTACGTGCTGTGAGCGGCACGGTTACCCGGGTACTTCGCTGTTAACCCTATCCAAACGTTTGACAAACGCATCAACTGATGACAGACCACTTACCAGCGAGCTGTCCACAGCTGTCTCCGTATCAAAATGCTGTTTGCGGCCGTTCCTCGTGTGGCAGGAGCACATGAAAATCTTCCACCAAATGGCACTACTAGTCCTTCATAAATAAGAAAAAACGGCGGCCCAAGGCGAGGCTTGAAGCTCCGGCCGCACCGAGTCACCGGCCGCGCTGCGTTGATTGCACAGAGGTTGTTTACATCAGGGCAGCCAGTCGTGCAGCCAGGGCAAGTTCAGTCGCTACAGTCGGGTGCGTTGGCGCGCTGGCACGAAAATTTAAATCGTCTATGTATCCGCAAGCAAGCGAAACAGATGAATATTGCAATTTTTTGCAACGGCGAGCACTGTCTCTTCGTTAGCAGCAGAGTTTCACAACACCTGTCGCCAAAATAAACAGATTGAAACAACACGGCCGCGCTGTCTGCCTGTGATCGCGCTGGTTGAAGCATCTATACGGGTATACGTACGGTATCATTTTTGTAGCTGCATGCAACCGTCGCGTCCTGCTTACTCGTTCTATTTAGCATTAGGCCACGGTTGAAGTGCTGATACACTGAAAGAACACAAGACTAACATGACGACCCCCCGCTTGAGATGATTACCTCAGATGGAGAGTTTATTATGGACGTGGTAGTATTCAAGGAACTGAACGCCATCTCACAAATGGTGTTAAGTCGTTCTAAATCCTCTCTTTTGCTACACGGATGGGGAACGGTACTACCATGGAGGTTCGTCCACTTTTTTAGATCATGCCTAGGGAGTACATTTTTTGCTATAGGTACTTTTCAGGGCAGATTACTTGATTAAAACTCCATTTCCGGCTAGTTTGCGTTTGCAGTGCATCTACTGTACTTCGCTACACCAACCTATGAAAGGTGTTCATTCATGGTGATGAATAGCAAAAAAAACACCAAATAATACACGCATATACCTGGATATCTCTGGGTGTTATTTTATCGCACACTTAACGTGCACGGTACGCGTAAGAATAAGAAATAAATTCATAAACAAGAAGAAGCATTTGAAGTAAATAGGAGCAATATTCAAGAACAAAATACTTCATACGACCAAGCCGTGTGTCTTCTATCCCCGAATCTTCAGCACGGTATTATAGTACCGATTGTAGATTTCAAATAAACAATTGTCAGCATCGTGCACGTTAGTGCACTTTTGTTGTGCCTGGTTTCATTTAGGACCAAATTAAGACGTTACACTTAAACAACCAAAATTACTCCCCCGGAATGGATAGCGGGACACTCAACGAAATGAAAAATCTGGAATTGAACCTTCTCGCAGAAAACCCCAGGAGCACGTTATAAAGAAACGTTTGCAAATGTACGGTTGTGAACATCCCGTGGTAAATAAGTTCACTGTCGTATTAGTTAAAATACGAGTGGATATTAATATTGAAATTGCACATTTGTGCAAAGAAAAATGTTCCTTTTGGGAGGGCTGCGGACAATAGAACTGTAGCATTTTAAAGTTTAACACCTAATTTCCGCCTTCTTTCACCTTGACGTACTTTCATTACGCGTGCCCGTCAGACCCCAGTGTAGCCAACTAAATAAAAGGAATAGTTTTGCACCCAACTGTCTCAGCGCAATGAGGAAAGAAGGCCTTTCCCGCCAAATTTCGGCAATTCCATTCTCTTCAATTCCCAGTTTGGCTAGGTAACTTATCCTCCCTACAAGAGAGCTCAGGCTCCCTAAATATCATTCATAAAGCAGTCAAGGAAACCCCGAACCCCGCTGTAACCAGATCAGTGGAATCATTTGTTCAAAATAAGCTACATAATGGTGTACCTGCATGCATAGAGGCATCGAGGGCCGCCTCCCCAACCACTGCCAGCTCCTCATGGCCTTGCTCTTAATTGCTTTGCTCAAAACAGTAAATATAGTAGTTCCTGAAGCCGTATCATCCGGTTTCTTTTGGTCTATTGAAGACGCCGCATTCACCTTCGCTAGAGTCGCAAACCATGCACGCATATCTTCAAAGCGAATTCAAGGAGCGGAGCTATGACACGTCCTCCGACGTTGCATTCATGAATTACAGTCCCTATCCGTGCGGCTCCCGTGCGGTGGTCATAATGAAATCAGAGGATGACAGTAGCGCTTGTGCCTGAATCAAATCTTTTCTTACGGGGAAGATAAAGAATTACCCACAGTTTCGGTGATATTCCACTCCCCTTCATCAACAATCCTGAACAACCCACAAGCTGCCCATCAAAGGTTCCTTGTGTGGGAGTTGGCTCCCGCTACTCAAAAGCCCTCATGCGATATTATCAAAACGACATTGTGGATCTTGTACGGGCACGACCCAGTCTTCATTTATGGCCCAGATATATACCTATCAGCACGCAGTACCCCTGCTTAACCACCCGGGGACGGGTTACCGCCGCTCTCCGAACTATTTGCGTGGCAAGAAATCACGCTGTGATATTATTCGCCTGCTCCACATCCAAAGCTCCCCTAAGATTACAAAACAGCCCTCCGCATCATTCAGAAAAAAACGTTCCCTCCCCATAACAGGCACAATTACACGCACTACAGGGCCCACTCCTTATAATTCCAATATTGCGACCAAGCAGGCACCCCGCCCAGCATCGGTTGATGCTATGTGCGGTGCTGTATTGCGTTGCATGGTCAGATCGAGCCTATCCGGCCAGTTGTTGTGGCATCCGGGTTTGGGAAAACCCTCTTGTTAGCGTGACTGGTGAGCGGAGACGTTGATCAAGAGACCGATGCTCGCTGATGAAGGGAAAAAACTTTACGCACGTATTGACATGATATGTATAAACACTCGAAGGTATTCCGCAAACATAAGTATAACACAACAAAATCACCTAGCTAAAAGCCAATCTACCACATAGGGTGGCCTGTCTTTTGACCATGTGAATAACCTCCAGCTCCCGTCCTCTGCGGAAATTCTCAGGGCGGTAATCGCGGTCGTTAAACGTCACGGGCTCCCCTTACCCCAGTTTCCCAAACGAACTACCGAACATGACTTTTAACTATCCGGGAGTGACTAACGCCGCTTTCGTATAAGTTTTTTCCGGGCCTGCTCGTGGAGTGAACACAAAAGCGGGGTGTACAAAAGAAGCTTCCGCGTATTCTCCTTACGCCTATCACGCCAAATTCAGCTCGGCTGGCGTAAAAAAAAACATCGCAGCAGTGAAGGCGCTATACTCAACGAACGATACCTAATTTCCGGGTGGTATGATTTACCTAAGTGAGGTGCCCGAACGTAACACCGTCACACCAAGAGTGCTGTTCATAACTGTGTCTGTGGGTTGAAAACCTTCCAATATAGAACAACAAAGAAAGTTCCTCATAGCAATCGCTACATAATGCGCAACATGCAGCATTCCAAGACGCACTGTACTCCGAACGCTACGCGGAAACAAAACCCAAACTCCACATTGTCACAGGGGACATTTGCTACACAAAACAAAACATTAACAAACTACCCACTGGCCTCTCAAAAGGTGAACGGTTTAAGCAAATTGAATAAAAAAAGCGATCTCGCTTTGTGAGAGGCACACGTGAGTAACACTTCCACTTCACACTCAGACTACTAACCCCAGGAAGGGTTAAAACACTGAAATAGATAACTCGTCTAATTATGCAAACTACACACGCACACAACCGTGAACGGACCGGTGAACGGAAACGTTTACGTACGTCATGGGGGAGTCACGGCTGGGAGGACATTCAATTCTAGCCTCCTGTGGCGACATTCTGAAAACAGGACTTCACATCCACGCCGTTGGAACCTCCACCACAAGTGACCCCTCTCTTGTCGCGTGAACTCCAACGCGCATATGGACAATTTAACCCCAGGATCTGTACACCACTTCAAGGTAAACAAAGGGTTACGGTCAGAGGGGTCTTCTATTTCCGCCTTCAAAGCCCGGTGAAGCTTTGTCATTGCTTTACTGTTAGGAAATGTTTCTCGCTCGCAGGAAGAGCACATGCTTGGCACTGGAGAGGAACGGTCACCCGAGAATATGGCCAGCTGCTCGGGTTCATTCTTCCCCTTACAGACTCGGTGCATCCCGGCTACAACCTCAGACGCGTGTGCCAGCAGCCAAAGCTGCTCGTGCATGTGGCGATCAACTACATCGGCATGGTTTAAGACAGGCTCATGGTAATAATGGCCACCCAGGCCAATTACACTTCGAAGTGAGTTCTTTCTGTCTGTCTCTTCACGCGTGTTTTCTCTTACCCGCACGACCTCCTCATGCGCGCTAATTGTTTCCCAGCCTCCAGGCATGCGCTTTATTCTTGATCAGCTTCCTTGTGTTCAGTCTCACTTTTCGAGTTTGGCTCACGGGCTTTTTTGTTATCATTCATAGCTTCTTCAGTTCTCTCATTTCCTTCTGTGCCTGTTCGGGTTCGTACTCGCTTTCTTGTCCCGTAGGCTTCCCTAATCTGCAGGCTGCAAGATGACGGGATTGAGTGCTAGTTTCCGCCATTCAAGTTTCAGTCGTTCCATTGCTAGCTCAAAAACACGACGTTTCTGTTCGTCCCCTTGCCCAGTTGGCAGGAGACACCGAGTTCCAAAACCACAGGGAGCCCCGCTGTCTAGAGTACGGAGCGAACAACTGAGTGGTGCAATCAGCACAACTGTGGGGCAAAATAAAGTTACTACTAGTAGTAGTGGCCTCATTTGGTCATTTCGCTCTGCGGCTTCCTCGCGGTGCTTTCGCTCTGCTTCCTCGAGGTGCTTTTGCTCTAGGTGCACAACAGCTGCGAGCTTGCTTTCCTTGACTTGTTTCTAGCAATCAATTAGCTCACTATCATTTGCGTTCAGTGCACGAATAACATCGAAAATATGAGGCTTACGAGTGTTTTGCCCTGTCGACGCATTGAAAAAGTTGCATTTCAAGAGCAAGTCCGTGCTCATCAACGAATTGATATGCATAACTACTGGGCGCAGACACTAGACTACTTCCATGTCGTTTCTGTCTTAACCAAAACGTTTGTCAACGAACAAAACACACCAGCTCATGCACTTCTAAGAGACACACGAGACTGGTACATTTGTGACACAAAAAGTCTTCTAACAAAGAAATACACCAGCTAAGACACTTCTAAGAGACACAGAACCCCGATAAATGTGAAAGGGAGGAAGTCAGACTCACATAGCCGTAGTCATCTGGATCCGTTGCGTATTTGCATGTCACCGCTGCAAGCCAGTTGTAGTGCATTGCGTAGTCAGATACCACCGATGTGACCAGTTGTTGTGGCCTCAGGGTTTGGGAAATCATCTTGCTAGAGTGACTGGTGACCGGAGAAGTTGATCAAGAAACCGATGCTTGCTGATGAAGAAAAATAAATTATATATGTATTTATATGAACAGTAGAAATTTTGATGCTGTGCCTCGAACGAATAGCACAGCCAGCAACACTCGGCAGCTCGTCACAACACCTTTTTTGTTAAGCAAAAGTTCTTAGAGTTTCCCTCGGAAATTCCACTCGCAAAAGTCTCGTCCAATAAAGGACCGCCAGTCTTATGCGCATAAGCTCCACCCACGCGCAGAGCCGTTCTGGTTGCTTGCCCACGTGACCACGAGGGAAAGAATATAATGGCGCTGCTGGTACGGGAGACCTTTTTCCAAGCACGAAGCGCGCCTGAGTGCTTGGCTCATGATGCTCGCCGATTACCGATTTCATTGCCCGTGCCTTCGAAGTTGTGTCCTTTCTTGTCTCTGCTGCCTCCATTCATTATAGTTGTGCGGGCGGTGACGGCTCGGGGAGTCACACGCCCGAAATCGCCTGCTGTTGCCACTCAGGGGTATGATGGGGTGCAGTTAACACAGGATTGAGAAGCCGCTCTATTCAATGCGTATACGCACGTGGCGTGAGCAGATACGGACGAAACCTTGGGCAATGATGGGACTGGTGATAAAAACTCGCTAATTACCACCGATGTTCGAGCTTGGGTGCGCCGGGTCCTGTTGCGACCGGGCGGGGGCACCCGATCCTTTCTCCGTGGCCTCCAACATACGATGGGTAGCGTGTATGATGCGAGCGGCAAGCAGCTGTTGCAGCCGTGAAGAAGTCCAGAGCAGTAGGATAACGTAACTGTTCACTTCATGGCGAGAGGTGAGCCGTAGCCAAAAAACATACAATTCCCTGACGGGCGAGGTTACAATACAGGACACGAGCAGAGCGACCGCATGGATTCGCTGCTCAGACAGGAATAATTAGCAGCGTTTGTGCTGCTTCTTTTATACCCAAAAAATGCCCCCAAGAGTAACACGCCACGAAAATCACAAACACACACACTTTTCCATAGTTCGCGAGTCCTGGCTTCGCCTCTCGTGGCGTTAGAGAGAGGGGAGAGAGTGTCCGTGAAAGGTGCCGGGGTCGCGCTATCTAAAGGTTGATCGTGCCGATAGCGAAACGTCTGAGCCGGGTATGTCAAGGCGGGACTCTCCAACGCGCAGGTGCCTGAAGGGTGTGGCGCTGGCAGCCGCCGGAGGCCGTTGCAAAGCGAGGTGACTGACCCGGCAGGGCGAGACACGAAAGTAGATTCACCAACACGCGGGCGCACATGGTCGATTCCCCGTGGTCGCTGATGCGGGAAAACACGTGGCGTTGGCCGATTCGTAACAGCTAACACAGGGCGTTGAAATTCGTAACGTTTTTCCGCCGGGGGTCCGAGATCCCGATGGAAAAGGGTCTTCAACCGTTGCCCGGAGGGATGCTTTCGCAGTGAAGTGCTCAGCAGACGCTCGACTCCAGGCCTGGGCTGTACGACACCGTGCTGGAGCTTCACAGGGCCGATCATGGACGAGAAGTGGCCCCCCAAAGAACGTCTCGGGATTGGTCAGGCAAGCAACAGAACAACACAGCAAGACACAACCGCATCGCCGGCAAGTGCGAAGACAAACCACACTGAAGTCTACCAGGCTTTTATTTGCAAAAAAATACGCTAATAACTAACTACCTAGTTATATTTTGCCCAGCAGTACTTTAGACAAGTGCACAAACCTGAAAGGTGAATTTCGCGTGATTGGAAATGTCCCACATACAAAAAAAAACGTAATCGTAAAGGGCGAAACCTGCTTCAGGAAAAACAAAGAAATTTGAGAAAGTCAGGCGTCACAGGCCACTTCTCGCGCTGAGAGCTGCGATTTGAGCTCTCGTCAATGCCCTGAGTTTTTTTCCCTTCGGTACCGCACTTTAGGTGCGGTACGAATTTGGGCACGTTGACGGGCTCCTCCATACGCTGTAGGTCTGTGTGGGCGTGGGCGTTCATGTGGTCGTCTTCCACATTTAGCACTGTGGTGGCGCCAGAGCCGGGCGATGCAAGAGCGATGACGCTGGGGCTAAGCGACAACCGATGAGTGTGGGCCACGCACCGCCGGTGCGCAAGCAGCCACGAGCGCCACGAGCGTGAAATAACGGGGCTCCACTTTTCGGGTCCACGGCCTACCGTTCTGACGTGTCTGGGCTCATCCCTCTGTCGCGTTCCCGACATAGGTGAACCGGACGTGATGCAGTGGAGTCAAGGAGCCAGAATGGGCCCTCCTTGCGACACCGGCGGTAATTCTGCGTCCTCCGCTACCTCTTCACACGGCATCTCGGCCCTCGCCTGCCGTTTGCCCACCTTCAGTGGTCAGCACCCCGACGTGTGGTTCCTTCAAGTCGTGGCAAGTTTCCGAGTGAGCCACATCACGTTGAAAGAGATCCGCCTCAACCATCTCCAACAGTCACTACCTATTGAGATCGCGGTCGAGGTTCGCAACATCCTCGCAAATACTCCTACCATGAACTCTTACGACACATCAAAGGCTCCCATATTGAGCCGCACGAGGCCTTCGGAACGGCAGTGTTTCCAGTGGCTGTTTTCTGCGGAGGAGTTGGGTGGTCGTTGACGTTCGCAGCTCGTTCGCGAACTCGAAATCCTGCTTGGTGACACACCTTCTGCCACGGACTCACGCTTGCTGAACGGACTTTTCCTGCAATAGCTTCCCTCGTCTGCCGATCTCCCAGCCAAAGACAGTCACCTCTCCTTCATCACGGATGCAACGCGTGGTCAACGTTTTCTAGTTGACACTGCTGCTGAAGTGAGTGTGCTCTCCGCTAATTCCTGTGACCGCACTCAACCACCACTGTGCCATCTCCAAGTTACTAACAAGACAAGCATCCCCGTGTACAGAAAAAAATTCATGGCGGTAAACGTTTGCCAACGTCGTGCATTCCGCTGGATTTCTCTTGTGGCCAACGTGAGTCGTGCCATTCTGGGAGCCAATTGGCTTTTGAACTTCGGCCTCCTTGTTGACATGGCCCGAAAAAAGAATCCTGGATGCCGCAACCGGCCTTTCTGTCACCGGACAATCGTCTACCGTCTCCCCTTTCGCGCTTGCGCTTCTTTGCGACATACCTTCTCCATATCGCAAGTTGCCGAACGTGATTTCTTCCTTTACTACACCTGCTGAATGGACAAAGCCAGTCAAGCATGACGTCATTCATCAGATCGTTACAAACGGTCCACCTACGCATGCCGTGGCGCGTCGCCTGGCTTCGGGAAGCATATCGCTAAGCATGAATTTGATCACATGGTTGAGTTCGGCATTGCTCGCCCGTCCTCGAGCAACTGGTCCTCGTTGTTACATAAGGTCCCGAAGAAATAAGGTGGCTGGAGAGCCTGCGGCGATTACCGCTCCTTGAACGTGGCCACTGTAACGTACAGGTACCCCTACCTAATATACAGGACTTCAATATTCAACTTAGTGGATGTACTATATGGATGTGCTATATTTTCAAAGCTTGGTCTCCAAGAAGCATATCACAAAATCCCTGTAGCCTCGGATGACGTCAAGACAACTGCTATCATTACACTGTTTGGCCTCTCTGAATTCAGCCGGATGCCTTTCGGGTTGCGCAACACCGCTCAGACTTTTCAACGCTTCATACACGTCATCCTCCGGAGCTTGCCTTATGTTTTCGCATACATAATTGACGTTCTTGTAGCCAGTTGATCATCATCTGAGTATCTCCACCATCTGCGGACAGTTTTCGAATGCCTAACAGAGAATGGCCGCGAAAAGTGTGCATTCGGGTTGCCGTCTTTGGAGTTTCTCGGACACAACGTTGACCGCAATAGAATTCGCCCTCTACCAGACAAATTAAAGGCCACAATTGACATGCCTCGATCTGAGTCCTTACGCCAACTGCATTGTTTCCTAGGACTGGTAATTTACTACCGAATGTTTATTCCAAGCTGTGCGGCCAATGTGCAACCTCTCGAAATTTCCCTTCAAGCATTCAAGTCTGCCTAGTGCAGGCTTGAATGGCCTGAAACTGCTGATCGCGTATTCACTGCCATCAAGGAGCCACTGGACTCTTCTGCACTCCTTGTGCACCCGCGCCACTACGCTCACACGAGCCTGATGTTAGATGCTTCGCACTGTTTTGGTTAGAGTACCTAAGCAGCACATCCGCGGTACCTGGCACTCGCTCGGTTTCTTTTCGAACACGCTTTCTCCAGTTGAGCAATGCTAAAGCACTTTCGGGCGGGAGCTCCTGGCGGCTTACCTCTGTTTTTAGCATTTCCGTTTTTTCCTGGACGGCCACACTTTCATGATACTCACCGATCACAAGCCTCTTACGAACGCCTTCAAGTCATCGAAGACTACATATTCTCCTTGAGAGACGCGACGTTTGGCGTATCTTGCAGGGTTCACGATGGACATTCAGCAAGTCACGGGCGTTACCAATATCCCAGCCGACGCCCTTAGCCGTATTTCAGGCACGCAACGCTCCGTTTTCAGTACTCTGGGGTTGGCTCAAGCCCAACGAGATGGCGAGGAGCTCCGAGCTCTGTGTTCTTCAAGCAGTTCCTCTCTGCAACTCCAGGACTATATTTGCCCGGTTTCGGGAATCAGCATCGTTTGCGTCCTTGACCTATTTTCAGGCAGCAGACGGCCCTACCTTTCTGCTTCTCTCAGGCGCACTGCTTTCAACTCTATTCACCGTCTCTCTCATCCTGGAGTTCATGCCTCACGGCATTTGGTTGCGAGAAATACGTGTGGACTGGCATGAATACTCACGGACGAGCATGGGCTCGTTCCTGCCTCACCTGCCAGCAATGCAATGTCTCTCGGCGTACCACATCGGCTCTGGCCACTTTTCCCTTGCCGGACTCTAGGTTCACCACATTTGACGTCGACCGTGTTGGCCCGTTACCACCATCTAGGTGCTACCATTACATCTTGACAGTCATCGACCGTTTTACTCGCTGGCCGGAGGTGTTTTCAATCGATGATGTTACGGCTGAGACTGTTGCTTTCACGCTTATATCCATGTGGATCGCCCGTTTTGGCGTGCCTTCGGAGAGTATCATGAACCGTGGCCGCCGATTTGAGTCCATGCACTTTCACTGTTTGACATACCTACTCTGTGTAACTTACCTAAAAACGACGGCCTACCATCGTCAAGCCAATGGCATGGTGGAAAGGTTTCAACATCACATAAAGGCTGGACTGATGGCTCACAAATCACCTGAACAGTGGACAGCTCACCTTCCTCTTGTGCTGCCAGTATTACGCACTGTCTTTAAAGTAGATATTCTTTGTCCCGCCTCTCAAATGGTCTATGGCACGTCTTTGCGCTTACCGGCAGACTTCTTTGGTCCTCTGCAGCCGGTAGATAACCTTTGCCCTCCCGGACGTGCTACGTAAACAATTTAACCCAGTTTTTCCGCTACATCTGTCCCCAGCCTCAACGGTCGTGTTCCACAAAGCACACTTTTATTCCTCCAAACCTTTCAGACAGACAATACGTTTTCATCCTTGACGACAGTGCCCACTGGCCACTTCAACCGCCCTACACCAGCAAGGATGTCGTCATTTCACGCTCTGACAAGACGTTTACAGTTCGCGTCAACGGCAGTGACACCGTCGTTTCCATCGATCGCCTCACCCGCGTTCACCGAAGCTGCCCTGCCTGCGTTCCACTCCGACATCCACCATTCCACCCTTAACACCACCACTCTCCCATCCGTTCGCACCACCACCCGTGAACTAAAAAACCGAAACACTGTGCCTTTGCTCTGCCTCTTTCCACAAGTACTCTTCCTCCAGACTCTGTCTCAAGGGGAGGGGGCTATGTGGCGGCGCCGCAGCCGGGCGCTGCAAGAGCGATGGCGCTGGGACTGCGCGACAAGCGATGAGTGTGGGCCACGCGCCACCGGTGCGCAAGCAGCCACGAGCGCCATGAGCATGGAAATAAACAAACTAAACGGGGCCCCAGTTTTTGGACGCACGCATAGCGTTCTGACGAGTCTCTGCTCGTCTGTCTGTTGTGTTTCCGACTGCAACATAACTTCGAGCATCTTTGTCAGCCGTTTTCCGTAGGCAAGCTAGAATGGTGCCACCTGCGTAATTTTCCGGATGGCTGTGTTCTACGCAGCCGTGGCACAAGGTAGTAGTTCATCGCACGTTTTGTGTTCATCGATGACGCACAATGATGGTGTATCCGCGTGCGTCTATTTCAGTTCTTCTGTTGGTCCGTTCATTTGGGGATGCGTGCTGGCATTCTTGCGTGATCCGTGTTCCTGTTATAAGCACTCCATGCCTTTGCTCTGCAGCGAAAGCCATCCCGAGTTCTAGGTTTAGGACTTCGGGGCTCCTTGTGAAGTTCTTTCTTGTGAATTTCTTTCAGAAGAGCGGTGGTCTGTGCGTAGTGTGTCATGTAGTCTAACGCTAAGAGAGTCCACCGGTTCTTGGCTTGTGATGTAGAGAAGAGGCCGAGAAGGTCCCTTCAGGGCTGGGGATTCGCTACTATGAAACGGCCATCGGGTGTAGAAGATTGCCGGTCCTCGCCGACGACGTTTTACGTCACTTAGAGTCATAGCCGATCCGGACCTATTATCGGACATAAGATGTAAAGTGGCACCCATAGTTATTCGGTTTCATTTTTAGAATAGTGCGTGCTGGGCGGAGATGTCCTGAAGGTAGGTCATCGTGGAAAGCTTCCCGCTTGTCGTCATGAAGATCTACAGGCATCAGCAGAACATAATCTGTTCTCTTACCGAGGTTGAAATTGAAGGGGGCGTGAGAAGACGTCCCATCCCGCCTTCATTTATCGAATAGTGCCACACGATGAACGGAAGGCGAAAACGAGCGTGAGCCATGGCGGCTCTGCGTGTTTCTGCGTGGCAGAGAGAGAGCGTTGTCTCGGGATCTCGGTGGCTCTAATCCCATTGCCAGCTGCCCGACTCATGCCTCGTGGCTTGTAGCTTGTGAAAGGATGTACCGTTATGTGGCGCACGGCCCTGGCGGTGGGGGATACCTGGGCAGCCATGGTTTATCTTGTACATATTCTTCCCCTCCAGTTGGCTACACTTGAGAAGCGGGGCGAAACAAAAAAAACAACAACAAAAGCTCCTGTTTGCGATGCCAACCATGTAGAAGTCTATTCCAGTCTCAGTTCCCGAGCGACCAAAACACCACGTAGTACAGAACTTAGAAGCTGTGTTCAGTCCTGGTTTTGTTGTTATGCTGTTCGGTGTTTTGCCATTATTTCGGGTGGGGCTCCAGGCTGATCACTGGTGCGCCAGTCGTGCGGTCCAGAATGAGTCGATGAAGAAAAAGAAACGGCTTCCAGATAAGCACAGTGTTTCTGACGAAGAGTTGAGGCTACTATTTTGATCAAATTGATAAAACTTTGTTATTTCTGTACTGAGCACTTTGAGGGGCTATGTTGATGAAGCTTCGCTGTATCCGCACCCAGTATTTGCACAGCGGAAACTTGCACAGCTCAATTTTTTGATGCACCTGGTTTCAAGCCGCGCCGTTGTGAATATTTGCGCACCTTCACACCAGTTTCTGGTTCAGAACGCTCAGCGTCAAGGGGCTTTGTTTGGTCGCCGTGTCCGACGTAATGCCACTTTAAACTGTGTTTGCATCGGCGCTGATATTTTAGCCTCCTGCCGGTCTTCATTTGCGACTGCAGCAGATATCTCCCTCGTGCGCAGTTCTGTGCCTCGGGTTTGGAGACACGATAGTTGTGGCGAAAGAATAGCATTGGAAAGTCTGTCGAGTGCGTCGAAAGTGTGTCGAAACTACGTCGCATGAATTGCTTGATTCTTGAAATGGTGGAGTTTGATTCTTTGGAGTAGGGATTGCTCTACCGAGGAGGGTCTGCTAAATAAGCTACGTGTCGACTCCATATGTAGAACTTGAGACAGGCTGCTTACTCGTTGCGATGAACTACGAGGCAAAAAGCTAAATTTGAGGAGGTAGAGACTAAACCGCCGGTCTTTGAGTGGAGGACTTCACACGCCTTGGTTCATCAGCGAGGGTACAGGGGTGAGCGTTGTGAGTAGGAGTACTATCTCGTTCTATGAATATGGAATGAGCAGGCGATGCAGAGCACCAAACCGATGCAGCGTCTCCGACGTTGGTGCTGATGCGCTGTCATAAGAGAAGGACGCTCTGGAGATGTCTTCAGGTCCCTGTAGTGAGGACGGTACTGGTATTGGCTGGGGTTTAGATGACAAAAACTGTTTAGCGGGTACAGTGGAGAATGTGCCTAGGACCCGCTGGGGAATGCATGCCTGACACACTTGGATGACGAGGCCCAGATATTATTTAACCCCACAGTGCCGGTACGCCTTTACGTGTTCTCAGAACTACTGGCCTGGTTGGAGACGATGAAATCGCAAGGCAGGGTGCTGAGTCATGCTGCTGAAAGCTGGTGGGCGGTAGGATCGCTTGCTTCTGCATGGAGTATTGAACTAACAGAGCAGGCAAAAACGTCTTGCGTACTATGAACAGCCGGCCATTATAGGGGCTGGAATTTCCAAATTGCGCGTAACAAAGTCAATGATAATGCCGTGGACGACCAAAAGTGCTTCGGCAGGAGCCAGCCCAACTCCACATCTACAGTGTAAAAAGGCTCTCAATGATGGTAGTGATTTTGGTGGGAAACTCCATTAATTCGTGTACAGAACGACGAAACTTACCGAAACCTGTCAGCTTCGTGGTGTTATTGAGTGTGACGTAGGCGTGAATGGAGGTCACATAGACAACTGCATCAATTGAGGTCACAGAATGGGCTTGGGACACGGGAGACGGAAGTGAACCTGACGTCTCCGCAGCCGCAGTTGGTGAGCCCCGTGACGTATGAGTGCAGATGGAACACTGTTTAAAGGGCTGAACGCAATTGAAAGAGCTTACGCGGAACTTGTTTCTGTTGGGCCAGGAGAAGTTTGAGGTGAAGGAAGTGCGGTGGTCACGTCGAAGTGCATAATCACTTCTATTTTGAAGTTTTCGTACATATCAGCGAAATTGTGCCAGGTGCGCTCTGGGAGAGCCTTGCTGGCAATGTTGTAGCGTTGCGTCTCTTTGTGATGCCTCGGATGCAAACATGGCTCTCAAGAAGCGTGACTTGAACCGTGTCATGCGCAGGACAAGTGCCGGTCACTGTGTAAAGACGAGGGCAGCATATTGGATTGCAGGCTTCGCTCGAACCGTGGTGGCTGATCGCTCGCTCAAGAATGTGGGCCGCACGGCTGCAGATGCATTTTTATCCTCGTTGAAGGCAAAGGCAGCGACAGCCGTCGAACGTGGACGTTTCCGCAGATGGTCAGAGCAAGGGGGGAAAGAGGATGATCGGGCAGCCAATTCAGATCCTTGACTTGAACCGTGTCATGCGCAGGACAAGGCCGGTCACTGTGTAAAGACGAGGGCAGCAATTAGATTGCAGGCTTCGTCGAACCGGGTGGCTGATCGCTCGCTCAAGAATGTGGGCCCACGGCTGCAGATTCACTTTTATCCTCGTTGAAGGCAAAGGGAGCGACAGCCGTCGACCGTGGACGTTTCCGCAGGTGGTCAGAGTAAGGGGGGAAGGAGGATGATGGGGCAGCCAATTCAGATCCTTGACTTGAACCGTGTCATGCGCAGGACAAGTGGCGGTCACTGTGTAAAGACGAGGGCAGCATATTATTGCAGGCTTCCTCGAACCATGGTGGCTGATCGCTCGCTCAAGAATGTGGGCCGCACGCTGCAGATCACTTTTATCCTCTTAAGGGCAAAAGGGACGACAGCCGTCGACCGTGGACGTTTCCGCAGGGGGTCAGAGAAGGGGGGAAGGGGGTATGGGCAGAAATTCAGATCCTTACTTGAACCGTGTCATCGCAGGACAAGTGCCCGGCACTGTGTAAAGACGAGGGCAGCAGATTAGATTGCAGGCTTCGCTCGAACCGTGGTGGCTGATCGCTCGCTCAAGAATGTGGGCCGCACGGCTGCAGATGCACTTTTATCCTCGTTGAAGGCAAAGGCAGCGACAGCCGTCGACCGTGGACGTTTCCGCAGGTGGTCAGAGCAAGGGGGGAAGGGGGATAATGGGGCTGAAAATTCAGATCCCTGACTTGAACCGTGTCATCCGCAGGACAAGTGCCGGGCACTGTGTAAAGACGAGGGCAGCAGATTAGATTGCAGGCTTCGCTTGAACCGTGGTGGCTGATCGCTCGCTCAAGAATGTGGGCCTCAAGGGTGCAGATGCACTTTTATCCTCGTTGAAGGCGAAGGCAGCGACAGCCGTCGACCGTGGACGTTTCCGCAGGAGGTCAGAGCAAGGGGGAAGGAGGATGATGGGCAGCCAATTCAGATCCTTGACTTGAACCGTGTCATGCGCAGGACAAGTGCCGGTCACTGTGTAAAGACGAGGGCAGCATATTAGCTTGCAGGCTTCGCTCGAACCGGGTGGCTGATCGCTCGCTCAAGAATGTGGGCCGACGGGTGCAGATTCCTTTTATCCTCGTTGAAGGCAAAAGGGAGCGCAGCCGTCGACCGTGGACGTTTCCGCAGGTGCTCAGAGCAAGGGGGAAAGGGATGGGGCAGCCAATTCAGATCCTTGACTTAACCGTGTCATGCGCAGGACAAGTGCCGGGCACTGTGTAAAGACGAGGGCAGCAATTAGATTGCAGGCTTCGTCGAACCGGGTGGCTGATCGCTCGCTCAAGAATGTGGGCCACGGCTGCAGATGCACTTTTTTCCTCGTTGAAGGCAAAGGCAGCGACAGCCGTCAAACCCTGGACGTTTCCGCAGGTGGTCAGAGCAAGGGGGGAAGGAGGATGATGGGGCAGCCAATTCAGATCCTTGACTTGAACCGTGTCATGCGCAGGACAAGTGCCGGTCACTGTGTAAAGACGAGGGCAGCATATTAGATTGCAGGCTTCGCTCGAACCGCGGTGGCTGATCGCTCGCTCAAGAATGGGGCCGCACAGCTGCAGATCGTTTTATCCTCGTTGAAGGCAAAAGGGACGACAGCCGTCGACCGTGGACGTTTCCGCAGGGGGCAGAGGGGGGGGAAGGGGGGTGAGGGGGAGAAAAATTTAGATCCTGACTTGAACCGTGTCATGCGCGGACAAGGCCGGTCACTGTGTAAAGACGAGGGCAGCATATTAGATTGCAGGCTTCGCTCGAACCGTGGTGGCTGATCGCTCGCTCAAGAATGTGGGCCGTACGGCTGCAGATTCACTTTTATCCTCGTTGAAGGCAAAGGCAGCGGCAGCCGTCGACCGTGGACGTTTCCGCAGGTGGTCAGAGCAAGGGGGGAAGGGGGTGATGGGGCAGCCAATTCAGATCCTTGACTTGAACCGTGTCATGCGCAGGACAAGGCCCGGGCACTGTGTAAAGACGAGGGCAGCAATTAGATTGCAGGCTTCGCTCGAACCGTGGTGGCTGATCGCTCGCTCAAGAATGTGGGCCGCACGGCTGCAGATTACTTTTATCCTCGTTGAAGGCCAGCAGCGACAGCCGTCGACCGTGGACGTTTCCGCAGGTGGTCAGAGAGGGGGGAAGGGGATAAAGGGGCGAAAATTTAGATCCTTTACTTGAACCGTGTCATGCGCAGGACAAGTGCCCGTCACTGTGTAAAGACGATGGCAGCATATTAGATTGCAGGCTTCGTCGAACCCCGGTGGCTGATCGCTCGCTCAAGAAGGGGCCGCACGCTGCAGATTCCTTTTTCCTCGTTTAAGGCAAAACAGCGACAGCCGTCGACCGTGGAGTTTCCGCAGGTGGCAGAGCAAGGGGGAAGGAGGATGATCGGGCAGCCAATTCAGATCCTGACTTGAACCGTGTCTTTCGCAGGACAAGTTCCGGTCACTGTGTAAAGACGAGGGCAGCAATTAGATTCAGGCTTCGCTCGAACCGTGGTGGCTGATCGCTCGCTCAAGAATGTGGGCCGCACGGCTGCAGATTCACTTTATCCTCGTTGAAGGCAAAGCAGCGACAGCCGTCGACCGTGGACGTTTCCCCAGGTGGTTGAGCAAGGGGGGAAGGAGGATGATGGGGCCCAATTCAGATCCCTTGAAACCCATGCGCAGGACAAGTGCGGTTACTGTGTAAAGACGAGGGCAGCAGATTAGATTCAGGCTTCGCTCGAACCGTGGTGGCTGATCGCCCTCAAGAATGTGGGCCGCACGGCTGCAGATCACTTTTATCCTCGTTGAAAGGGAAAGGCAGCGACAGCCGTCGACCGTGGAGTTTCCGCAGGTGGTCAGAGAAGGGGGGGAAAGGGGGGTGATGGGGCAGCCAATTCAGATCCTTGACTTGAACCGTGTCATGCGCAGGACAAGTGCCGGTCACTGTGTAAAGACGAGGGCAGCAATTAGATTGCAGGCTTCGCTCGAACCGGGTGGCTGATCGCTCGCTCAAGAATGTGGGCCGCACGGCTGCAGATTCACTTTTATCCTCGTTGAAGGCAAAAGGGAGCACAGCCGTCGACCGTGGACGTTTCCGCAGGTGGTAGAGCAAGGGGGGGAAAGGGGGATGATGGGGCAAAAATTCAGATCCTTGACTTTAACCGTGTCATGCGCAGGACAAGTGCCGGGACTGTGTAAAGACGAGGGCAGCAGATTAGATTGCAGGCTTCGTCGAACCGGGTGGCTGATCGCTCGCTCAAGAATGTGGGCCGCACGGTTTCAGATTCACTTTTTTCCTCGTTGAAGGGAAAGGCAGCGACAGCCGTCGACCGTGGACGTTTCCCAGGTGTCAGAGCAAGGGGAAGGAGGGTATGGGGCACCAATTCAGATCCTTGACTTGAACCGTGTCATGGCAGGACAAGTGCCGGACTGTGTAAAGACGAGGGCAGCAGATTAGATTGCAGGCTTCGTCGAACCGGGTGGCTGATCGCTCGCTCAAGAATGTGGGCCCACGGCTGCAGATGCATTTTATCCTCGTTGAAGGCAAAAGGGAGCGACAGCCGTCGACCGTGGACGTTTCCGCAGGTGGTCAGAGCAAGGGGGAAGGAGGATGATGGGGCAGCCAATTCAGATCCTTGACTTGAACCGTGTCATGCGCAGGACAAGTGCCGGTCACTGTGTAAAGACGAGGGCAGCATATTAGATTGCAGGCTTCGCTCGAACCGTGGTGGCTGATCGCTCGCTCAAGAATGTGGGCCGCACGGCTGCAGATTCACTTTTATCCTCGTTGAAGGCAAAGGCAGCGACAGCCGTCGACCGTGGACGTTTCCGCAGGTGGTAGAGCAAGGGGGGAAGGAGGATGATGGGGCAGCCAATTCAGATCCTTGACTTTAACCGTGTCATGCGCAGGACAAGTGCCCGGCACTGTGTAAAGACGAGGGCAGCAGATTAGATTGCAGGCTTCGCTCGAACCGTGGTGGCTGATCGCTCGCTCAAGAATGTGGGCCGCACGGCTGCAGATCACTTTTATCCTCGTTGAAGGCAAAGGCAGCGACAGCCGTCGACCGTGGACGTTTCCGCAGGTGGTCAGAGCAAGGGGGGAAGGAGGATGATGGGGCAAAAATTCAGATCCTTGACTTGAACCGTGTATGGAGGACAAGGCCGGTACTGTGTAAAGACGAGGGCAGCAATTAGATTGCAGGGTTCGCTCGAACCGTGGTGGCTGATCGCTCGCTCAAGAATGTGGGCCGCACGGCTGCAGATGCACTTTTATCCTCGTTGAAGGCAAAGGCAGCGACAGCCGTCGACCGTGGACGTTTCCGCAGGTGGTCAGAGCAAGGGGGAAGGGGGAGATGGGCAGCCAATTCAGATCCTTGACTTGAACCGTGTCATGCGCAGGACAAGGGCCGGTCACTGTGTAAAGACGAGGGCAGCAGATTAGATTGCAGGCTTCGCTCGAACCGTGGTGGCTGATCGCTCGCTCAAGAATGTGGGCCCACGGCTGCAGATTCATTTTATCCTCGTTGAAGGCAAAGGCAGCGACAGCCGTCGACCGTGGACGTTTCCGCAGGTGGTCAAGCAAGGGGGGAAGGAGGGGTGGGGGCCCAAATTTAGATCCTTGACTTGAACCGTGTCATGCGCAGGACAAGTGCCGGTCACTGTGTAAAGACGAGGGCAGCATATTAGATTGCAGGCTTCGCTCGAACCGTGGTGGCTGATCGCTCGCTCAAGAATGTGGGCCGCACGGCTGCAGATGCACTTTTATCCTCGTTGAAGGCGAAGGCAGCGACAGCCGTCGACCGTGGACGTTTCCGAGGTGGTCAGAGCAAGGGGGGAAAGGGGGTGATGGGGCAGAAAAATTTAGATCCTTGACTTGAACCGTGTCATGCGCAGGACAAGGGCCCGGGCACTGTGTAAAGACGAGGGCAGCATATTAGATTCAGGCTTCGTCGAACCGGGGGGCTGATCGCTCGCTCAAGAATGTGGGCCGACGGCTGCAGATTCCTTTTATCCTCGTTGAAGGCAAAGCAGCGACAGCCGTCGACCGTGGACGTTTCCGCAGGTGGTAGAGCAAGGGGGGGGGGATAAAGGGGCAAAATTCAGATCCTTGACTTGAACCGTGTCATGCGCAGGACAAGGGGGACTGTGTAAAGACGAGGGCAGCAATTAGATTCAGGCTTCGCTCGAACCTGGTGGCTGATCGCTCCTCAAGAATGTGGGCCGCACGGCTGCAGTTTACTTTTATCCTCGTTGAAGGCAAGGGAGCGACAGCCGTCGACCGTGGACGTTTCCGCAGGGGTAGAGAAGGGGGGGAAAGGGGGATGATGGGCAGCCAATTCAGATCCTTTACTTGAACCGTGTCTTGGGAGGACAAGTCCGGTCACTGTGTAAAGACAGGGCAGCATATTTGATTGCAGGCTTCGCTCGAACCTGGTGGCTGATCGCTCGCTCAAGAATGTGGGCCGCACGGCTGCAGATCACTTTTATCCTCGTTGAAGGCAAAGGGAGCGACAGCCGTCGACCGTGGACGTTTCCGCAGGTGGTCAGAGCAAGGGGGAAGGAGGATGATGGGGCAGAATTCAGATCCCTTGAACCCAGCGCAGGACAAGTGCCCGGGCACTGTGTAAAGACGAGGGCAGCAGATTAGATTGCAGGCTTCGCTCGAACCGGGTGGCTGATCGCTCGCTCAAGAATGGGGGCCCACGGCTGCAGATGCCTTTTATCCTCGTTGAAGGCAAGGCAGCGACAGCCGTCGACCGTGGACGTTTCCGCAGGTGGTCAGGAAGGGGGGGAAGGGGTGATGGGGCAGCCAATTCAGATCCTGACTTGAACCGTGTCATGCGCAGGGCAAGTGCCGGTCACTGTGTAAAGACGAGGGCAGCATATTAGATTGCAGGCTTCGCTCGAACCGTGGTGGTGATCGCTCGCTCAAGAATGTGGGGCACGGCTGCAGATTCACTTTTATCCTCGTTGAAGGCAAAACAGCGACAGCCGTCGACCGTGGACGTTTCCGCAGGTGGTTAGAGCAAGGGGGGGAAAGGGGGGATGGGGCAGCCAATTCAGATCCTGACTTGAACCGTGTCTGCGAGGACAAGTGCCGGTACTGTGTAAAGACGAGGGCAGCAGATTAGATTGCAGGCTTCGCTCGAACCGGGTGGCTGATCGCTCGCTCAAGAATGGGGGCCGCACGGGTGCAGATGCCTTTTATCCTCGTTGAAGGCAAGGCAGCGACAGCCGTCGACCGTGGACGTTTCCGAGGTGTCAGAGCAAGGGGGGAAGGAGGGTGATGGGGGAGCCAATTCAGATCCTTGACTTGAACCGTGTCATGCGCAGGACAAGTGCCGGTCACTGTGTAAAGACGAGGGCAGCATATTAGATTGCAGGCTTCGTCGAACCGGGTGGCTGATCGCTCGCTCAAGAATGGGGCCCACGGCTGCAGATGCATTTTTATCCTCGTTGAAGGCAAGGCAGCGACAGCCGTCGACCGTGG
The DNA here is from genome assembly GCA_013339765.2 of Haemaphysalis longicornis. Lineage (NCBI taxonomy): Eukaryota > Metazoa > Arthropoda > Arachnida > Ixodida > Ixodidae > Haemaphysalis > Haemaphysalis longicornis. Next base: position 166,640,068 of record CM023454.1, on the reverse strand, counting down.
ACGTTTCCGCAGGTGGTCAGAGCAAGGGGGGGAAAGGGGGATGATGGGGCAGCCAATTCAGATCCTTTACTTGAACCGTGTCTGCGCAGGACAAGTGCCGGTCACTGTGTAAAGACGAGGGCAGCAATTTGATTGCAGGCTTCGTCGAACCGGGTGGCTGATCGCTCGCTCAAGAATGTGGGCCCACGCTGCAGATACTTTTATCCTCGTTGAAGGCAAAAGGGAGCGACAGCCGTCGACCGTGGACGTTTCCGCAGGTGGTAGAGCAAGGGGGGAAGGAGGTGATGGGGCAGCCAATTCAGATCCTTGACAAGGGCCCCAGGAAAGGCCGGGCACTGTGTAAAGACGAGGGCAGCAGATTAGATTGCAGGCTTCGCTCGAACCCCGGTGGCTGATCGCTCGCTCAAGAATGGGGGCCCCACGGGTGCAGATGCCTTTTTTCCTCGTTGAAGGCCAAGGGAGCGACAGCCGTCGACCGTGGACGTTTCCGCAGGTGGTAGAGCAAGGGGGGGGGGATGATGGGCAGCCAATTCAGATCCTTGACTTGAACCGTGTCATGCGCGGACAAGTGCCCGGGCACTGTGTAAAGACGAGGGCAGCAATTAGTTGCAGGCTTCGCTCGAACCGCGGTGGCTGATCGCTCGCTCAAGAATGTGGGGCCCCACGGCTGCAGATCACTTTTACCTCGTTGAAGGAAAAGGGAGCGACAGCCGTCGACCGTGGACGTTTCCGCAGGTGGTCAGAGAAGGGGGGGGGGGGATGGGGGAGCCAATTCAGATCCCTTGAAACCCGGTTTTCGCGGACAAGGCCGGTCACTGTGTAAAGACGAGGGCAGCAATTAGATTGCAGGCTTCGTCGAACCGGGTGGCTGATCGCTCGCTCAAGAATGTGGGCCGCCGCTGCAGATTCCTTTTATCCTCGTTGAAGGCAAGGGAGCGACAGCCGTCGACCGTGGACGTTTCCGCAGGTGGTCAGAGCAAGGGGGGAAGGAGGGTGAGGGCAAATTCAGATCCTTGACTTGAACCGTGTCATGCGCAGGACAAGGCCGGTCACTGTGTAAAGACGAGGGCAGCAGATTAGATTCAGGCTTCGCTCGAACCGGTGGCTGATCGCTCGCTCAAGAATGTGGGCCGCACGGGTGCAGATTCCTTTTATCCTCGTTGAAGGCAAAAGGGAGCGACAGCCGTCGACCGTGGACGTTTCCCAGGTGGTCAGAGCAAGGGGGGAAGGATATGGGGGGAATTCAGATCCTTTACTTAACCGTGTCATCGCAGGACAAGGCCGGTCACTGTGTAAAGACGAGGGCAGCAGATTAGATTGCAGGCTTCGCTCGAACCGGGTGGCTGATCGCTCGCTCAAGAATGGGGCCCGGGTGCAGATGCACTTTTATCCTCGTTGAAGGCGAAAGGGAGCGACAGCCGTCGACCGTGGACGTTTCCGCAGGTGTCAGAGCAAGGGGGGAAGGAGGGTGATGGGGGGAGCCAATTCAGATCCTTGACTTGAACCGTGTCATCGCAGGACAAGGCCGGTCACTGTGTAAAGACGAGGGCAGCAATTAGATTGCAGGCTTCGCTCGAACCGTGGTGGCTGATCGCTCGCTCAAGAATGTGGGCCCACGGCTGCAGATGCACTTTTATCCTCGTTGAAGGCAAAAGGGAGCGACAGCCGTCGACCGTGGACGTTTCCGAGGGTCAGAGCAAGGGGGGAAGGGGGTGATGGGCAGCCAATTCAGATCCTTGACTTGAACCGTGTCATGCGCAGGACAAGGGCCCGGGCACTGTGTAAAGAGAGGGAGCAATTAGATTGCAGGCTTCGCTCGAACCGGGTGGCTGATCGCTCGCTCAAGAATGGGGCCGCACGGGTGCAGATGCCTTTTATCCTCGTTGAAGGCAAAGGGAGCGACAGCCGTCGACCGTGGACGTTTCCGCAGGGGTCAGAGCAAGGGGGAAGGAGGGTGATGGGGGAGCCAATTCAGATCCTTTACTTGAACCGTGTCATGCGCAACAAGGCCGGTCACTGTTAAAGACGAGGGCAGCAATTAGATTGCAGGCTTCGTCGAACCGGGTGGCTGATCGCTCGCTCAAGAATGGGGCCACACGGGTGCAGATGCCTTTTATCCTCGTTGAAGGGAAGGGAGGACAGCCGTCGACCGTGGACGTTTCCGCAGGTGCTCAGAGCAAGGGGGGGGGGTGATGGGCAGCCAATTCAGATCCTTTACTTGAACCGTGTCATGCGCAGGACAAGGCCCGGGCACTGTGTAAAGACGAGGGCAGCAATTAGATTGCAGGCTTCGTCGAACCGGGGGGCTGATCGCTCGCTCGAATTGGGGGCCCATGAATGCCTTTTTTCCTTTAAGGGGAAACCAACCGTGCCGGGGGTTTAGGGGCCAGACAAGGGGGGGGAAAAAAAACCGATTAACCCGGGATCCCGGGGCCCGGGCATTTAAAGACACAGGATTTTCATTCCTTTCGAGGAAGAATGGGGCCCCAGGGTCAATGCACTTTTACCCCGTTGAAGGAAGGCCGCAGCCTTGATACTTTCCCCAGGGGAAGCAAAGGGGGAGGAGGGGGATCACCAAATTAGATTTTCTTGGTTATGGAACGGGCCTCACTTTTAAAACCACGTTAATTTCAGGGTTCCCAACCCGGGGGGATGCTTAAGTGGGGGCCCCCTCAAGCACTTTACCCTTAACCAGGAAAGGGGGTACCGGGACTTTCCGGGTGTAACGGGGGGGGGAAAAAAGGGGGACCAATTTTCCGCTTAACCTTTAAGGCAAGGGGGTTTTAAAGCGAGGGAGCAAATTTGAGACTTCCTGAAGGGTGGGGATTTTAAAATGGGGGCCGGTGCGATGCATTTTATTTTGGGCAGGCAGCCAGCCTATAGTTTCCCCCATTAAGGAAAGGAAGGGGGGTATTGGGGAGCAATTAGATTTATTGAATTCATCCGGCAACCCCTTTTAAAAAAGGGGGAAAAATTCATTTTAGGGTTTTGGTTCCTTCTTCCGCACCTGCGTTTTTATCCCCTTGAAAGGGGAAAAGCAACCTGAGTGGGCTTTCCCCTTAGGCAAAGGGGGGGGAAAATGATTTGGGAAGAAATTAGATTTATTCCGGCAGGCAGGCAACCGGTCAGTGAAAAGAGGGGCAGTTGAGCACTTGTGAAGGGGGGTATGCCCCCAAGAAATTTGGGCCCAGTGAATGCCTTTTTTGTTAACCAAGACGACAGCCGTGAGTGGGTTTCCCAGGGGTCAACAAGGGGGAAAATTATGGGGACCAAATTTAATCCCTTCTTGTATCCAGGAAACCTCCTGTGTAAAACAGGGAGGATTAGATTACTTGATAAACCCGGGGGCGTCGTGCTTTTGGGGAAATTTAGTAATACCCCGGAAGCAAAAACGGCCTAATGAACACCACAAATATTTAAATGGGAGGCGTACCGCAATGAACACGAGGACGATGATACACACGACAGGCGCTTGTCTCGTCTATCCTTGTACCCATCTTGTTTGTGAGAGGGCTGCGTTTCTGTACGAACCAACTCGTACAAAAAGTGGGTAATTAAACTATTGCACATTCGCTTTTTGCAAATGACCAGAAAATTTGCCAGCAGCAGTCAGAGCTTGAAGGAAGGTTCACCAATTCTGATTCATTACGGCGTATACAAACTTAGTCAAGGCAACACTCGCGGAATTCACGTGACATTTATTTTGCAATTACTCAGGATAATTTAATCTGTTGTCCGGGGATTGTTTCTGCAACACGATGAGCCCATCTCTATTTTTATAACGTGGATCGACACGACTAAGGGTACAATAATTGCAATGTGTAATTGTTCGCGGTTAACCAGGCATCAATAACATGAATTTTGTGAACTTTAGGTGGTAAGACAATGGAGCACAGTGTAAGAACATGACAGGGGCTTCGAAGAGATAGAGATGTTTTTCATGACTCATAGCCTTGACGGTATTTATTTAATTATTCCTCTCAAAAACTATTTCGAAGAATTCACAGCCAAATGACATTGTTTTCTACGTGATACCATTTTTTGGCAAAATATACGCGTAACTCTGTTCTCAAGCACCCATTTCTCCTCCCATTCTGCTATTCGCGTTTAATGCTCAGAATAATTTATGGTCGCAAGAGCAGCAATTGAACAAAATCTTATAATCTTTAAAACAAGTTAAATTAAACTTCAACTTCAACCTCAAACACGAGACATATATTTTTTGGCGGTGCTTAAGCGCGAGGACCAGACATTTCGTATTATACTTGAAAGTTTCTACAAAAGTAATTCCCGAGTGAAGCTCGGCGCTTAGAATACTCTTACACAATATTGTCATGAAGCCAAACAAGACGCAGATTTCTTGAAAGAAAAATAAGTTTACTGGAGCAAACTTGTGCTCCCCTAACAAATTCAAGGACTACAGAGGAGGCAAAGCAGCAGTAAACAAAGTGGCGTGCGCAGGCACGTGTCAGTGAATCGAATACCGCGGCGTCTGCACCGTCGAATTGCGTCCAGAGCCCTCTACATCAAAGATTATTCTAGGCTGGTGACGTTAGCTAGAAACCCTCTCCTTATCAAATGAGATAACACTTGCAGCATAAAGATAAGAACAAGCGCTTCACTTGGCCTACGGATGACACCGTAACAAAAGCCAGGCGCAGCCGGTCGGCGAAAAGAAAACAAACAAAACCGAATGCGGTTCGTGGCAATACCAATGTTTTGGACGGCATATTCGATAGGCATTTATATGCAAAATTTTTAAAAGTTTGTAAATAAACGTGTATTTTGTGCGCCAAACAGTCATTAATTGTCTTTTCAATGGTGATCTTGATAAATAACACTAGTCCGACAGGAAAATAATGCTAAACACTAACTGGAGTGTTCAATCAATACTTCAACAGGAAATGTCACTAGACAAGCAGAGCATGCATTATTCAGCGATGGTTTTTTACGGCTCCTTTTTGCAGAGTCTTCGAAGAAGCTCGAGGCTAAATGAGGGTGGAAAGAAAACGTGCGCCATCAGATACTGCACTCCGGGAGGATGCAGACTTACAAGCAGTTACGTGGATTGCAGAGTACCACGTTTTACACAGTACTACGATTACGGTCCTGACATGAACGTTTACTACTATACCTATTCGGCTGCTGTCTTGCGCACTCTCCGTTTGAAGTAATGAGAGGCGATGTTCGCAGCAAACGAAATAGTGCTGTATTGTTATTACAGAGGATTGTGTAAAGCATTATGATCAATAAAAATACTTTGTTTGCATCTGCAATTCTTCTACAAAACTTTATTTTTAATTCCAATTGTGGCCTAAGAAGAAATACAATTATTTCAGTGCTATAAATGTGGCAGAATACTAGACTATTTGAAAATTTTAATGCGTGCCGCATGAATAAAACTAGTGCATGCGAGCGCCAAAAATGATTGTTTAGAGACAAATAAGTTAACCCAGGCCCCGGAAATGCTGCCATAGTGTGCTGAACAGCGATGCAGGCGAATGCCCTGTCTTAATTGCTGTTACGTATGGCCTTCACTCAGCATATGTTCGAAACGTTCCGTAGGAAGTGAGCACGAAAAAAAAAACTGCACAAGGAGTTATTTTACTGGCAGCTCTACACGTTTGGCACCTAACGTTGCTGTCGTCGACGGATTGGGCCACCCCTTTATTTTAACCTTATTTCCACCGTGTCCATCAGTCGTTCATGGCGCGGAAAAGGCGAAGCGCTAATGCAATAAAAATATTCCGTCTTTATATTTATGTGCGCTATAGCAAACAAAACGCCTTTGTATTCAAATAGCTGCTTCCAGTTCTCTTCTGCCCACCTACCTTCATTGTTGACTTTTCTACAGTGCACTGAAGGGGGCAGAATTTTTTGCGGCGTTCAATGTCCAAGTTCAAGGTACAAAAGCATCTTCGTTGTTTATTGCACACTTCGTATCATTGATACCAAAATGTTTGTGTGTCTGCGTGCAATTTCAATCGCGTGAAAGGGATCGTTCCCATATTTTCAACTAGATACCCCAAAGTACGGGCTTTGTTTGTGATTTTCATCTGAATAAATGCCTTGGACATTTGTAATAACTCTCCCGTTTTAGGAATTGGCTTTCAGGTTTCTCAATAGTTATTGTCTACAAGATTTTGATTATGCGCGAGATCTTGTTCGCTATGAAATAAAAAATTCGGAATGACTCGTTTGTTGAAGAATACTGCAGTTACACGTGTTGGTCCGTACAGCAGTCGACATGACCGATAGCGCGTAAAAAGCTGCCAGAAGTGTGACTGGTATACGATCTTCCATAGCACCGCTCTCTGTTGCACGTGAACATCGTGACATGGTTATAACTGTTGCGTTTCTTTTATTTCCGCTCAGTTGGGCTTTCTTCCTATATTCTTGAATTACATGAAGGATGGTGTCTAGCTTTCGAGAAGAGGGAGGGCGCAAGCAATTTAAAGGGTGTCTGCTTTGCAGAGATTGATGCCGTTATTGTAGGCCCATCGCAATATCTTCACTTCGCCGTGAACAATGCAGGGTACTTCGAGCACACAAGGTTTATTACAGAGAACTGGTTCTGGAGCTATCATCGATTAAGGTCGAGAACATTAGGAGTAGACAACATTCCAGTCCAGTGACGACATGGTAAAAAACTCCCTATGGCATAAGATAGTGTGTGCCGCAAAAAAAGAAAATAGAAGTTTCCCTTGAAGCCTTCTTTGAAACCTTCCTTCCTGCCGGATAGTTGTGCCCATCTTCAATCAACAATGAAACTCACGTAGGGGTTTCTCTGGCTCTTGGGCCTCTGATTGCAGCCAGGTTTTATGGAACAACCACGTTAGTCACCCTTCCCTACATGGGTAGTAAGCCCCAGTCTCATCGAAGTATGTGCCCGGTGGAGAGAAAACTGTTTTATATTTCTTTGCGAATGATCAGTTGGAGGGTTTTGCTTGAGTAAGATAACATTTTGTAAGGCGTTCATAGTCTGAACACATGAAATGCTATATCTTAGCCTCATTAGTCTTATACACAACGTAAATGTGAGCGTTACTCCACCTTCGCTTTCTCATTTGCAGCCACCTCATCGAAAACTGGCGACTTAGCACTGAGCAAAATATCTCGCCTAGGGTTAACTGTCGCTTTAGTGTCAAGGTAGAATGACTAAATACTGAATAAATCAGGAAAAAAGGCGCAGCCTCAACTTCACTGATGTATACAATTCACAGCATAGTTCGCTTTCAGAACCCTCAGTTGATCCAGATCGCACAGACTAGTTCTCCGTAATACTGGAAATGTGCATGTGTGCAATCATTTGGATAAAGTTTTCTGGTGTCGCGTACCACAATTTTTTATCATCGGCATATTAGATTTGAATAAACCAATTGCTCCAATCTTACGATATAAGATGCAAAATCAATCTTACGATGTTTTATGGGATTGTTTTTTTTTTCCTGACGTAACCCATAGAGATGTGTTTATACCGGGACAACAGTCCCAGAAAGTATTTGCTGCGGGACTTCCCCTCTTAACGTTCCGACAATTTTCATGCCTTACACAGCAGGGAAAAATAGCTCCTCAGTGCTATAAATCTCTAATCATAAATGGTAATGAACAAAAATGCCAAGAGGCGAAAAGACAGCAAAATGGGGTATTCGTGGCTTGAGGAAACGGTTCAAGTCGTATAATGAGGAGACCCGACCCTATAAAATACGAAAAGCGATACAGCACGCCTCTCGTTCAGTAACACGGCTGGGCGGCTCAAGCTGAATGAAAATAAACCTCTTGATTGCGCTGCAGACTTTAAGAACAAAACAGGTATTATTCACGTATGCATCTCTCCTTCAGTTTTCAAGAATGATAAAAAAGCACAAGTTCGGCATCCAGAAGGCTTCATTTCGGACGCCTGTAACCTTTTCTCTACAATGCGCATGTGAGTATGTGCAAGCGTGATGCTGGAAGCGGCGTAGTAAGGCATATACCAAGATGTCCAAATGTTGTATGGTTGTAATCTTTAGAGATTAGGGGAAGGTGATGCGACCACAACCGAGGAAACATGGTGTTCGATGCCTGGCCGCGGCGGCCGCTTTTCTGATGGAGGCGAAAAGCAAAAACGCCCGTGTGTACGAGATTTCGGTGCACGATAAAGATCCCCAGGTGGTCAAAATTAATCCGGAGCCCTCCACTACGGCGCGCCTCATCGCCTGCGTTGCGTCGGCGCGTTAAATCCCACAATCAATCGATGCCTTGAGAATGGTGAGCGTTGCAGACATATTTACTCAAATCTGCCCACAAAATAAAACAACTCGAGTGAGCTGTGGTTATCAAATGGCGATGATTTCGTCTTTAATGAAACTATTGCGAGGGGGGAAACTCCTACCTCCACTGCAGAGAGAGAGAACATGCTAAACAAATGTCAGAACAGCAAGTTGTATAGAGTACCTGTGTTTTAAAAAACCATTAATGAAGCACAGTAAAGCGGTGCTCAATTTTGATGCGAGCGCTCCCCTGCAACCCGTGCCTTTTACACGCATAATAGAACATGTTTACGAGGAACTGCGTGAGGGGCCCTTTTTACTCATGCATACGTACTTTTCTGAATGGGAACAAAACAAAATATCACAATTTAAAGGGTCGCATGCCTGTCATATTTCACGATGAATGTTCCTAATTTTACCAATGAAATTCTCTTTTATTTCATAGGGCGTACATTAGGCGTACGTGTACTGTCACGTGTTGGACGGTGAGGGCGTTCTTACGAGCTCCGAGAGATTGGTGCAGAAAAGCCGTTGTTGGTTATAACACAACCAACATTTATTGCACACTCGGAAAACCCCGTAAGCAAACCACTCAAGAAATAAATTAAACACAACCAATAGCCCATCAAAACCTTAACTAAACGTCCCAAAATGCAATCCAAAAGTCTCTACAATAACGTCCTACACCATTAGTTTCAATACACTGATTGTATCACCTCCTAGGTGATATCTCTACCACCACAACTCACTAGTGGTGTCCTACGGCTTCATCCCTATTGAATCGGCCTACCCTGGTCTTGTCGCTGCCATGTGGCACCCGTTGCGTGGCCGCGACTCGGTGGTAACCGTCGTCGTCTCGTGTGGATGCCGGTGTTTGAGGTGCGCAGTCGTTCCTCGGGCGGAGTGGGCTCCGCGCGTGCGGACATGTATCCTCGGTCACTACCCCATGCTAGCCGCGGTTGCTGTGGTCCCAGCTTGGTCTTGGCATGAACGTAGCCTTTCTGGGCCGTCGTTGCGAAAGTCGACGGAGCGTGGAGGTTGAACAGCTGGCGCCCGACCGATGCCGCTGGGGCCATCAAAACACAGGTTCATTGAGCGCCTAGGTCGCAGTAGCCAATGCCAAGTTGGCGCGCTCCTGCCCAGACTCGAGACTCGGATGGCATGGTTGGCCTCACCGCGTCCCCTGGCTCGTTCCTCACGTGCTACTTCTGCCTCCTTGTTCTGCACCGGATTGCTTCACCATGTGCGCCCCGCTTTTAACCCCTCTGGGCTTGATTGGGCACACTCTGAGTGGCTCCTTGTCTGTTGGTGTCCATATTTGGTCATCACGCCACTTGCATCTAGGCTTTGTTCTTATATTGGCTGCCCAGTGCGCTACTATATTGGGTCAAGAAGCCTCGGTGTTTAGGCACGGGGTTCGTTCATTGGTGCATTCCTGGCGTGCGCTTCGAATTTTTTGTTTCTTTGTTCTTTGTTTTTCCTCTGTCGGTGTGCTTTAATGCATGCCTTCTCGGTGGTGCCCTTAACACATGACGACTTAATACGTTTCAGAAAATTAATTTTGTTCAGGTGAACGCAATTTATACGAGGTGACAATATCACAAGCTTATTCAAATGCACGTTACCATTGTTCAAAATATATTGTTAAAACTGGCACATTAGACATTTTTGCAGTTCATTAGAGCTATCATGGTGCATAAAATCTCTCTGACACACACTGAAACGTGTACGTGATGCTTGCTGACCCACTGTTTTTACGACCACCGAAGTGTGCGAAAAAAAATTGCAGTTGCATCGAATTCGGCCGACCTGGTTTGGGAAATATCTGGAACATACATATACTCATATAACAAACAAAAGATATTCTTGTACTTCTCTTTGTAGAAAAAATTCAATGTGTAAAAGCTGTTTCAAACAGACGTCACAACTGTATAACTCTACAAACAACCATGAAATTGCTACAAAGAACCATCGATGTTTTATTAACTTTATTGTAGCAAAGCTCCGCTGAATAGTAGTGTCCAATCTGCCGCCGCTGTGGCGTACTGCTGGCACAACAAAAAACACGCAAGCAAGAAAAAAAAGCAGTTTGGACGAGGCGGTAGCACGAGGGTGACACTCGAGGTGTAGGCCCGTGAACCGTCGCCAGCGTTATTGTCAAAGACTCTACCGTCTGTCAACGAGACAACGGCTACCCTTCGCAATGCAGGCGCTGCACCCGTCCCTGACCCTTCCGGCACAACCCGGTGTTGGCCCAACGAGTGCAGCGAGGCCTCGTTTCGGTGAAAGCACCAGCTGTGTACTCCCACCGCCAACTATCTGCCACAACCGAGTTCATTACAGTGAAGCCATTAAACCCAACGTTTATAGATACGTTGATTATGCCGGTGTGAGCTTCTCTGCGTGCCGAGCCATGGGGACAGGGTGTCACCGGCAATCGAGGCAATGACTCGCCGAACCCACCAGGCCGTCTCCGCTTGACAGTTGAATGACAGCCACAGCGGGCCGATTTAGCGTCTGTGGGTTGTACAAGTAGCCTTTCCCTGTTTCCTGTTCTGACCATTTGGATTGTCTCCTTAATATAATGCGTGAGTTCGTCGAGAAGCAGAACCCCGGCTCAAGACTGTCCGCGCAATTCGGCTCATTCCTTCAAACGAAAAGTGGTGAACCTGCCACTACTTGTGTGCATCACTCGGACAGAGGTGTTCAGTAGCTGTGAGTCTTTTAATCACGCGAATATTGAAACCTGTATTTTGTTGGTCCGGAAAAAAACATTGAAATCTGGACAATACTTGAGACTGACAGGTGCAACACTTCGCGACTACTTGAATACGGAGCAGTTAAATCTGAAAGGGAAAATTACCGTTCGTAGGGAGGCTAGGTGCCTTTGTGCAGATCAATCTGTGATTAAAAATGCATCAGAAAAATTTATCATAATATTGCAGAAGAAAGATGAGCAAAGGAAAAAAGATATGTGCTGCAAAGAATCAAAGCACGCATAAAAGTTTGTGCGCACCTTTTTTATCGTGATGACATTTCCCACTGCCCTCAACATATGAGAGGTTCCAAACCCTGTCACACAGCTAATATAATATTGTCCGTGCAAAGTGAATCTTAAAATAGCAGTTCTCTTGCCGAAAAGGCCATATGCGGTCTAGAAGAACGCAAATAGAGTAAAACAACTCACTACGAGGTATGCGCGATACTGCTTCAAAAAGGGAGTCTGCTACCCTTCACCTATTTCTGTAAAGCTGATGGCTTGTCCCAACGTCAGTTTGTTCGCCTGGACACAGAAACTCCTACAGTTGGGAGTTTCCAATACTTTGGATGAACTCCTCGAAGCTCATCATATGAATCAATTATTACGTCTGAGCTCCACCTCCACCAGCAGGACAATTCTGAACCAGCTGTGCCTGCGCTTGCCGCTTCAACACCCCCAGGCCGATGCGACTCAGCTTCCGCATGAGATCCGCCAATTCATTGATGTGGCCCCACTGCCCCGGAACATGCATGCAACGCATCATCAGGATCGCAGAGACGCCAGAGCTAAAGCTATCTTCAAACGGTACGGCCAAAACGCCACCACAGTATACACAGACGCAGCCTCCTATCCCGGGAGGAGAGCTATGACTGCTGTTGTGACTACAGCTCGAGCCCTCCTCACAAGTGCATCAATTCTTACCACCCATGCACAACAGGCAGAAGAAGTGGCCATAGCCCTAGCAATTGCTCAAACCCCGGCAGAGATCATTATTACGGACTGCAACAAGCATGCAGAACTTTCTCCAGCGGCTTCGTCTCACCCCCCGCCACACAAAGTCTGCTGCAGAATCCTCCACAACACCACGTAAGGATTATTTTGGGCTCCTGCCCATGCCAACGTGCCTGGCAACCAAGCTGCCCATCAGCATGCCCGCGTTCTGACACACCGGGCTAGTCAGGAGTTCTACGAGCAGCGGCGTCACTGCCCCTGTTGTCCTACAAGGAAATACTCCAGCACTACCGCCTGCAGCGAACCATGTAACCTCCTCCACACAAAAACCTAACAAAAGAAGAAGAACGCCACCTTTGAGCTATTTAAACCAATACCTTTCCCCACCCAACTAGAGCCCACCTTCTGGCTCCCACCCTGTACTCCTCGCAATGCCGCTTCTGTGTAGCTCCGGGCACGCTTTACCACATTGTATGGGGCTGTGATAAGAACCCTAACCTGCCCCCTCTTCCCTTCCCTTGCCTTTAGCAGTGGGAGAGAGCACTGTCCAGCTCGGACCCTGATGACCAGCTTTCGCTGGTGAAGAGAGCCAAAGACGCTGGACGGTCTCAAGGGGTCCTGGAATAAGGACACCCCAAAGGCGAACTTCCCGTGGGAAACGTTTATTCCTCCTCCTGCTTTAAAGCTGATAGTTGCCATTTTGCTGTACTAGTACGCGAGAGACATGGCAAAAGCGTGGGAGGTCCTGAGGCAGACGGGGGATAGTGTTCGCTCATTCTGGAAGGGCACTCCAGCAACAGCCCGGCAGTTATGACTGCAGGAGGACTCCGAACCATCAGTGAAACTTTCCCGTACTCACAAAGGCTATCGTGGAGATGAAAAAGCCGGAAAAAGACTGCAGGACACTCGGCCGTGAAAACATATCTCTGTGCTCAGAATTACCGCGTATCTCAACATCGAAAGTGCCTTAATCTTTTAACCATAGGGAAGTGCGGTGTTTCCTGAAGTTCAACCGAAAAACCAAATGTGATCTATTGCTCCGATCTGATGAGCTCATTGGTCTTCAGGAATGTATGGTTGAGTAGCCTATACGTAGTAATAACCAGTGCTATCCGCCCATCAGTGCCATGTGCAACTAAGCGTAAAACGCCTCCACTCAAGTATTGGCGGAAATGCCTAAAATCAGACTTAAATAGAGGCGAAAGCCATAGAGGTGCAAAATACGTTATAGGTTTACCACATATCAACACAGCCCACTTCTTATCGGGTTGTTTGAACCGAAACACCGTTCTGCTGAGGCGCAGAAAAGAAAACCAGGTTTTCTTCACAGCAGGGGTTCATGGTACCAGAAGCAAAAGATGCGACGAATTTTCAAGTCAACCGTTGGCTGTTTCGGCATGTACGCAAGCATGCGCGCAAAAATATCGCTTAGAATGGCCATCTCCGGCTACGGCAATAGTATCGTATATAGCTTCGTACGCTTGCGTTTATTGCGGTTGTGCCCCTAAGCAGCATATGACGTGGAATTTTCAGTTCGTTATCTCAGAACGTTTTACAGCTAACCCTTCACATGACTTTTGAGATAGCTTGGCATATCTCCTTGAAATGGTTCAATTCCCGTGCAAACTTTCCATGGTCATTTGCTTGTATTTTGGTGCTTAAATTGGGTTTAGTTTCAACAAACCTGCGGAGAGTAACCGTGTTGTGTGATTTTGCTAGGCATATTAGTTTTCAGACCTTCACTCCGATGATGACTGGAATTTTCCTTCACTTAAGAGGGTAGAATCGTTGTAGAGTAGCACTAATAACAACAATTCTGAAGAGGGGTTAGTTTGGTGAACAGCCAGTGAACAGTGAGGCCAGTTTTTTGAACCAGCGGCGTAGCGTTTGCACAAGAGAAACCTGCACTGCGAAAGCAGAAGACAAGAACGAGCAGTTCAGACAAGAAGGTAGCAAGATGGTGCCCCTCGTAATTTAGGCCCGAGGACCATGGCCGCCGCTGCCATTTGAGCCGCCACGCAGCTATCAACAAAAGGACGGCCACCCGCAGTGGTGTAGGCCCGGTGACCGTTCTTCATGTTGCAAAAAACGCCGGTGTGTGCACGACGACCGAGAGATTTTTCAGGAGGTCTGAGCGCGAGCAGCGAAGCCTGGCTTCGGTTCGAGCTGGCCCCTTCTGCCACTAGCCCTCTACCTTCGGCACGTTTCTCCCCGTAGGATCAAAACATCGCTTTCGAGCTTCTCAGCGTACACAGCTCAAGCCATCGACTCGCAGAAGCCACCGGCCGGTCTCTGCCTAACTGTTCCCCACCAGGGCAGCGACAGCGGACGGAAGCAGGGAAATTCCTTTTTTCTCCTGTGTGAAACAATTGAATGCTCTTTTCCCTCGTCCCTTACCTGAATGTTTCGATTGTCGCTAAATATAAAGCGCGGGTTCATTAAAAAGCAGTAGCAAAGCTTATACCTCACGGCGCCTACCTGGTCCTTCCTTCCATTTTCTCGTGAAAACATTGGCAAGATTCCTAAAGATTCGGATGTAAGATTTTCTCCATGTCTGTGCTTAGCTATGCAAACTACTCCGCCTGGTCAGGTCGCGCTTGTGCTTCTGCCACCATTACGGTGCAGAAGCACAAGCGCGACCTGACCGACACGACTTTTGCCTGTAGATGCCCATTGTAAACCATTCTTTCAAGTTTGGATTTAACTACCGGGCAGTCTTCCCCCTTGGCTTTCAGGCTTCGCTACCAGTTACATTTACCTTGTTGCGCTGGCCAACCGCACAAACTGCGAGGGCACGCCAGCCTCTCACCAGAGCGCTCTACATGTATTCCGCGGCACACGCTTCCGTGTTTAGTGTCTAAAGCTTTCGACTGTATGTACAACGAATAGATAGTGTGGAGGACAGCGACAAGCGAAAAAATTGCCCCCACCTCCCCGAAGGGAATCGTGAGGAAGTGCGAATTCATTTCTTGCGCCGAGAGTACACGGCGTAGTAATTCTGACATCGCCTTGAGAGGCGCCCAGCCAGCGAACGGTCTAAACTGGAGCAGAGCGAGCAGGAGACTGTAGCGAGAGAGCGCGCGCGAGCCGACCCACGGAGGTCTGGCGGTTTATCGTTGCATATATAGGGGGGTACGCCGCGCCGAGCCAGGTGGCTGAGAGAGGAGACGAGCGCAAGGGGAGAGGGACAGCGGCGCACGGCAGCTGCAGCCGAGCGAGGGGAGAGGAGGTGCGGGTGCGTGACGTCACGGCGCGGGGAGGGAGAGTGACACACAGCAGCGCACGGCAGCTGCCGGGGAGAGGAGGTGGAGTATGTGACGTCACGGCGCGGGGAAGGGAGAGGGACGCGTGCGGCTCACGCCGTCGCGCCGCGAGGAGCGGTGAGGGGCGTGTCGTCACGTGGTGAGTGACGTCACTGCGCCGTTGCTACCGACGCTCCTCTCCGCTCCACGCCGTTGCTAGGGGATAGGAGGACTGCGGACGGACGGCGCGCCCGGCGGTGGAAGGTTTGGGGTCGCTTATAAAGTGCATTGCACTTAAAACATTTTCGCATTGTCACCAATGTTCCTGTCATCATAGCTGGTCGCTGCCGCTCGCTTCTGGGCTACTTATTGCCGGGAAAACCCAGCGAAGTCGCGGCCCCGGCTGCTGCAGTCGCCGCCGGCCTGTGTTTACATTTTTTCGCTTGTCCGTGCAGCCCACAATAACGGTTTGCTATATCCACTGAGGGATGTTTTTTGCACCACTCATCGCCGTAGATGCATGTGGCTAACGCTTAGAAGTGCAGGGCGTGCGCCCCCAAAAGTACCATTTCCGTGCATCGGCCCTCAATGGAAACGCTAGAAACCTGTCTGCGGGGTATTTCAATCCGTTTCTGCACGCACGATGATCACTGCAATTATTGTAATTTTAGTGTCGGCCATGCCCTACAGGCACGCCTATCATGCAACCTATTGTACACAATTCTTTAGAGCCATGCAAGTATCCAGAGCCACTGCACAGCAGCCAAACTAAACCTGGCCGCCGAGAGTACATGATAGCGCTGCCACTTTTCGCGCGACCACGCTTCATACCTGCGAAAACACTCGGCTAGCAGAAACATCCGGCTATGATAAAAACACCTCATAAAACGAAAGGATTGAGATGGTACAATTGATGCTGTTTGCTCACAGGTACAAAAGCCGCCCCTAAAATCTACGCAACTGCCAAAATAGGTGACGAAAACGTTAGGGCTAACTACTTACGCGGACTGGAGTTAGAGAGCAACTCTGCTTCGTGAAATACATAAGACAAGAAGACGAGGTCAACTACTCACTTACCTCTACTAGTCGACAGCAATTTGTCGTCCGGTAGATAAATCCAGGGTCGTCATAGCGAGACATTCTAATTTGAAGGCGTGAATAGTGCCTATGCGCTACGGGCGATTGCTCGCGCATCGCTACATAGTGTACATAGTTCCGGTATCGGCCTCTCCACCGCCGCTGCTGTGATGTTCGTCCGAACGAAAAACTAGTGCCCCGGGCGGATGCACTCACGCACGAGCGAACGAATATATACGGCTTTCTTGCGTGTTAATCATCTAGAGCTGACGCACACGTATGCAAGCAGTAAGCGAGCATGCTTTGTGTTTTGTCGAAGCAAGAATAACGATAAGGAAAGATCCAACTTACCATGTTGCATAAAGCGACTGTTTGAAAGTCCACCTTGTGCCTAGAACATTGTTTACAAAGCGCAGCCCTGTATTTCACGTTGGCGGGACATCAAAGTCTCGCCTGGTCGGTCAGTAGACCACCCGGTCTTAGTGCATGCACCGCGTTTGTCGGTTTTGCCCATAGACGCAGGAGATCGTCGAGATCGCCACCGACATTTTTGCAGGCACGCATGTTTGGTATGCAAAGTGCCAGGCAAACTTGAGTCGAAATTGCCGGCAGCTCTGCTAAAACCGGTGCGCACCTTTTATGATGCCAGGTATGCGAAGTTTTTAAATGTAGATAACAACTACATAAAAAACGAATCAAGACATGCGTTTTTTTGTTTCTTCAAGCTTGCTTTATTTATGTCACTTAACGCTGCGCGCAATCATGCGACGAATTTTATGCTTGCACGCTTGGAACGCGGCGCGAAAGTAATTGGGCGCTTTTTCATACAACTGCATTTTATAATACCTACGTGTGCGAATAAAATATCGCTGATGAA
Source organism: Haemaphysalis longicornis (assembly GCA_013339765.2). NCBI lineage: Eukaryota > Metazoa > Arthropoda > Arachnida > Ixodida > Ixodidae > Haemaphysalis > Haemaphysalis longicornis. Next base: position 166,622,908 of record CM023454.1, on the reverse strand, counting down.
TTCATGTTCGTGAATGGTAGCAGTGCATCTTCATGCGTACTCCCGCACAGAACAAAAATGAAATTCCAATTTTACTCTTCCTACTGGAGATAGGCAGGCGATACGCACGTGCACTGTTCACTAGTGCATGACTGGAACTGGGCTGCACTCCGCCCCACCGAGAAGAGTACGCGGTTAGTTTTGCTGTTCCTTGTCATTTGGAGCAAACATTGCATCCAACTCCCCGGAGCTTTCGAGGGGAGTGCGCCAACGCTCACAGGGTACAATGCTATTGACCTCTTCAAATACTCCCCATATTTTTATAGTGTATGTACTGGCTACCGCGAGCTTACTACGGTAACGAAAACCGACGCCTTTCCTATGGGTTCTCGCTGGAGTTCATATTGTGCGTAGGATCAGCGTAGTGCATTAAAGAGAAGTACATCAATCGGCGAAGAACATCTTTGTCCCGCTCATTGACCTAAGGCTATGGCAGGTACCGCTGAATACCAATTCTCATCTTGCAATGGTCTTCGTTTCGCAGATAGGTCGTTCGGTGTGCAAAGGCATGCCGTTTGGACCTTAAAACATGTCGACAACTTTCAAGGGCACCATGACCAGCTGTTCGGTCACGAAAACCGCTCGTGCAGATACCTCGATTTTATAGCAGTGTTCAGTGGGACACTCGAAGAAAGCATCGAGCCCATTCACAGGGTGTTTTCTAATTTCCAGGCAGCAGGGCTGGACGTGAACATAGCAAAATGCCAAGTGGCTCAGTGGTCAATCTGCTACTTGGGTAATCGTGTTTGTTCCGGCAGACGCATACCGGACACCTCAATGCTAGAAGCGACTTAGATTCTACAAGCACAAACGACCAAGAAGGGGTTATGAACCGCCCTAGGCCTTTCTAGCCACCATAGCAACAATGCAGCAAGGCGCACTTAGACGTCCGGCCTCTGTTGAATCTGTGGACAGGGAAAAGGGTTCTGGCTAAAATACCCTGGAGCACTGAAGCTGACAAGCCTTTCAGATCTCCAAAATAAGCCCTTTTCAAGGCTGCCTCTCTCGCCAACAGAATCCGGAAAACCTTTATTGCTGTCCACGGATTCGTCCGCTGTTGCAGCAGGCACCTGTTTGGCGAAAGTAGCTGGCGACGCGTCTGAGGTGCCGATCGCTTTATTTTGTGATCGGTTCCCGCCAACAGCGAAGTGTTAGGGAAACGTTTAACGGAAAGCATTTTCAATGATTTCGACCTTAAAAACTTTCACACCTGGTTTTTTCGCGCACAAGTAAATGTGGTCCCCGATCCACCCACACTCCTGCCTGACAAGCAGCGCACACCAGAGGGCATAGCTAACACGGTGTGCTCCAGCGGTCCACCGTTACAACGCAACCATCCAGCGCCACCAGGACAGCAAGCATGCAAATGCTAATGCCTTCCGGGACCAACCCCAATAAGCATGGTGGGTTGCTGTGAATCATTTCGTGCGTTTGCGTGGGTGTATGCGTGTGTGCGTGCGTGTGCGCTTGGCCGTGTGTGTGTATGTGCGTGCGTGCGTGAGTGTGAAGGTGTGTGCAAGAGTTTGCGTGAGTGCGTGTGTGTGCGTGAGTATGTGTGTGAGCATGATATGGTGGGGGTGTGTGTGCGTGAGTGTGTGCGCGTGTGAGTGTCTGCGGGTGTGTGTGTGTGTGTGTACGTGAATGTGTGTGTGCGTGAGTGCGTGGTGCGCTGTGATGATGTGTGCGTGGTGTGTGTGTACATGAGTGTGTGCGCCCGTGAGCGCGTGCGTGTGCGTGGGTGTGCGTGCGGTCTGTGCGTGTGCGTGAGTGTGTGTGCGCGTGATTGTGCGTGTGCGTAGTGTGTGTGTGCATGTGTGTTAGAGTGTGTGTGCATGAGTGTGTGTGTGAGTGCGTGTGTGTGCGTCAGTATGTGCGTGTGCGTCTGTGTTTGTTCGCGTGTGAGTGTGTGCGTGTGTATATGTGCGAGTGTGTGTGTGCTGATGAGTGTATCACTGTGCGCGCATGCGTCAGTGTGTCTGTGCGTGAGTGTGTGTTTGTGTGTGCGTGCGTGTGTGTGCGTAAGTGAGTGGGTTCGTTCGCGTGATTGTGTGCGTGAGTGTGTTGTGCGTGGTGTGTGTGTGTGGGGTGTGAGTGTGTACGTGATTGAGTTTGCACGTGTGCGTGATTGGTGTGCGGGAGTGTTTGCGCGTGAGTGTGTGTGTGAGTGTGTGTATTTGTGTGTGCGTGAGTGTGCGCGCATGCATGGGTGTGTGTGTGCGCGTTAGTGTGTGTGTGAGAGTGTGTGTGCGTGAGTGTGTGCGTGTTCGTGAGTGTGTGTGTGTGTGAGTGTGCGTGCATGATTGAGTGTGTGTGTGAGTTCGTGAGTGTGTGGGCGTGTGTATGAGTGCGTGTGCGTGCGTGATTGGTGTGCATGTGCGTGAGTGTGCGTGTGTGCGCGTGAGCGCGTGTGTGCGTGTACGTAGGTGTGTGTGCGTGAATGTGTGCGTGAGTGTACGTGCATGCGTGAGTGTGTGCGTGGGAATGTGTGCGTGTGTGTGCGTGACTGTGTGCGTGAGCGTATGTGTGTGTGCGTTAGTCCGTGCCTGCATGAGTGTGTGTGCGTGCATGAGTGTGCGTGTGTGTGAGTGAGTTTGTGCGAGTGTGTGTCTGCGTGTGTGCGTGAGTGTGCGTGAGTGCGTGTGTGTTCGTTAGTGTGTGGGGGGTGCGCGTGTGTGTGCGTGAGTGTGCGTGTGAGTGTGCCGTAAGTGTGTGTGTGCGTGCGTGATGTGTGTGTGCCTGTGTGTGTGTATGCGTGAGTGTGTGTGCGTGTGCGTGAGTGCGTGTGCGTGCGCGTGTGTGTGTGTATGCGTGAGTGTGTGTGCATGTGCGTGTGTGAGTGTGTGTGTGCGTGAGTGTGCGTGTGTATGTACGCGAGTGTGTGCGTGAGGGTGTGTGTGAGAGTGTGAGCGTGTGAGTGTGCGGGCATGCGTGTGTGTGTTTGTGCGTGCGTGTGTGCGTGTGCATGAGTGTGCGTGAGTGTTTGTGTGTGAGTGTGTGTGCTTGCGTGAATGCGAGTGTGTGTGCGTGAGTGTGCCTGTGCGTGAGTGTGTACGTGTGTGAGGGTGTGCGTGTGCGTGATTATGTGCGTGAGTGTGTGCGTGAGTGTGTACGTGTGTGCGTGAGTGAGTGTATGCGCGTGTGCGTGAGTGCGTTCATGTATGAGTGTGTGTGCGTGAGGTGTGGGGGTGCGTGAATGTGTGTGCGTGAGTGGGTGTGTGTGTGTGCGTGAGTGTGGGCGTGAGTGTGCGTGCATGCGTGAGTGTCCGTGTGTGTACGTGAGTGTGTGTGCGTGTGCGTGAATGTGGGCGTCAGTGTGTGTGCATGCGTGAGTGTGTGTGCGGGAATGCGTGAAGGTATGTGTGCGTAAGTGTGGGTTTGTGTGCGCTTGAGTGTGTTCGCGAGTGTATGTGTGTGTGCATGAGTGCGTGTGTGTGTTCGAGTGTGTGTGTGTGTGTGTGTGCGTGAGTGTGTGCGTCTGTGTATGTGTGTGCGTGAGTGTGTGTGTGTTAGTGTATGTGTGTGTGTAGGTAGGCGGGTAAGTGGGTGGATGGGTGGGAGGTGCGATGGACATTCATGTGCCGACGGGCTTGACTGCCCTTTTTTTAACAGCGGAGCTGCTTCAGAAGCTGTAGGTGCGGTATCGCAGTATAAAATACCAGGAATATGCGAACGGTCTTGCGCACATACGCCGCGGCTACCGCGGAGAGTCCCTAGCACGCGCAATGGATTTGAAGGGGCAGACTCGGTTGTGTGCGTTGTGGACTTCTACATTTATTCAGGTCACGTAGGCCTGGTCAGAACGAGTGGCCGCCCAGCTGCTGACTCGATGTTCCATTATCTTGCGAGGTAGAGGACTTTCGCAGCGTCGAGTACGCGATATCGTAGAGGACGTGTCTTGCCTGGCAGGCCACCCTTTCTATAGTGTCCCGACGTCTGTAGGGGGCGCTGTTTGGAATGCCTGTCTCTCGATGTCACTTGAGGTAGTGGTGCCTGTGACAGCCAGCGAATGTGCGGCTGGAGGTGATACCACATTCGAGTCTACACTGGCTGTGGATGACGGTTGTGTAGACAACCGACCCAACCGAGTCTGGCCCCTACAGCTTCATCAAAAAATAGAAACTGTCAAGGGCCCCGAAGAGCGCGAGAATGCCCAGCACGCGTTAGTCACCTCCTTGTGGTGACCGCCAATCCCCCCGGCTGCGCAGTAGCGTTAGCAAACTAAAAAAAGCCGGCGCTGTGGTCAAGCGCTAACCTAGATATAAAAAAGACTCCAATGCTCCTGCTAATTACGAAAATACACCCGGTTTCGGAGAAGAAAAAGCGGTCGCCGCATTCTCTTGAAGGCTCTATGGATAAGTGGAGACATGGCTACGAGCGTATCAATCCTCCCTGAGAGTACTTGCTGATCCCGCCACCGCTGCCTCGAGTCGATGATGAAGAGCTGGTGGAAGCCTACAATCCTGTGGATAGCTTTGCATCCTCCATTCGGCGCGAAGAAGGCGACGACCTTTTGATGAATATTACGATTTTTACTAGCACCGAATCTATGCAAACAAACAATGATTCTAAAACTTAATTTTGTGTCCCGAAATGCCAACATACAACAGCTTCGCCATTCAGGTCTTGCGGGTGAGTTGAAATTTCTTTGAATTTTTCTCAATAGTGTTTGCGTGTCTACGCAAGATGGATGCAGCGGAACCAAACATTTTGACGCTAGTGTCGTACTACCATAACAGCTCATCCTTTTCCGTGCTGTTCACGGCTTTTGGTTTTTATATTGTCTGCGTTTCGTCGGTATGTTTTGCTGCCGGACATGTGTGTTTGGTGGGTCGGCTGCTCCGAATGTTTTATATTAGTCTGAGTGGCTACCAGACTTGTTGGCCGGGCTCCTGAAACCCTTTCTTGTGTTAAGTCATTTAATATAGTGGGTTCAATATATCTTTTGTGGGAGGTGTTAGGCTTGACCACTAAGCTCGTTCTACTGGATGTGCCTGCCCTCAACAGAAATGTGAGGATGTCGACACCCGCCAAAGAGTCCGCCGACAATTAAGCTGCCTCGTCGCACATTGAGCGTAGAAGCGAGCGTTGCGGCTGCGGTGGCAAAAAGCGCGGCTCCCTTTAAATGCTTTTGTAGCGTGAGCTACACTGGCCGAGGTTAAGCAGTTTTGCGTTGCTCCTGGAGAGCCGAGCTGAGCATGCGCTAGGAGCAGTAACGTCACAAGGAGCACAGCTGGTGGGCCGGAGACGCCGCCGCCGCGCGCGCCTCGTCGGTCTGCGCATTCCAGAGGCGTGACATCATAGCCCGGCAGACGCACTGGTGCCAGCGCGTGCCCAGCTGTGCGCCTCTGTTACGCAGTAGCCAAGTCTGACGCTGCGCCGCAGCCCCTTGATAGCGCCTCTCATTTTGCGCGCATGCGCAGAGGTATAATTGGGGTATACATATAGCAAGGGGTTCCCTAGACAGCAAAAAGCTAAGAAAAACCAGCCGAACGTTAGCTCACGCAACGTATATCCTGACATCGCCGAGCTAAGCCACTGCTAATGTTTTGGTTGAGCCCCCGCGTGTAGTTTTGGGTAGCGCACCACTCTCGCGAATAAGGTGCCGAACTCGGTCAGCGCGCAGTGCACGCTTCACAATTGGTAGTTCCTTGTTACCAATTTCCCTGCCTCTACCTAGGCAATTTTGGTTGGTATAAGTGAGACGAAGGGGTGTTTTTCTGTCCAACACCGTGTACTTTGCGGGGAGAGTCCCGCGACCCTTGTAAATCCCTGCAGAGTTTCGACTGTCCGCTGTGGGCTGGTCTTGTTGTCCTACATATATATATCCTGTATAAAATTTTGCACATAAAATGTACATCATTTGGGCTGGAAGTGGCCGCGTTCCTCATTGTGAAACAAAACACGGTGGCATGTTCCTGGAAGAGGACGAGTACTAAAATTAATCGCTCCTTTATGGATTACATTTTTAAGTGTAGTGAGCCGTGATCAATTCGCGAAATGTCGCTCGTGTAACGCCCTTAAATTCCTGAGGATCTCAAACTGAATTGTATCATTGTGCCCTCAGTTCGCGCCTTCAGAAGCATGATAATGAGGGTATCAAAAAATGGTACATTAGCTACCTACAGACTGGAGCACTGTCAGGATATTTCTTTGGGTAAGACAAAATCACCAAAATATGATTGTCTCCAGTGACGTCCAGTATCGTCTCCCACGTTCTGGAGAGAGAGAGATGAGACAGGACCGAACAACTTTATGGTATTACAGCCAGTAATTGCAGACGTCGCCCAAGAGCCCTTCGGCTCAAGCAGCGTCTGCAGGCCAGCTGAAGGCCCCTGACTTCATCCGCTGGTTCGCACGTGAACAATTAGGGTCTCCCATTGCTCTATACTAGCAATGTTGACCGAACGCCGTCACCCATGGGGAGGCCACCCGAATCTGTGCCGGGGGAACGGTGACTGTAGCGCAAACGGGTTGAAGTTATGGTTTGTTTGAGAAGTCTTTAAGGCACGGATTGCAATTTCCTTCAGATAGAGTGAGCTGAGACGCAGCGTGCCCGCTCTAGCCTGTAGTGAAAATTATGTCCCTATAGGACACCAGCCAATCCCTGCCCAAAAGCGAAGCGATTAGGCGTGGCAGGTGTCACCAGCTCATTCAGAAAATTTTAGAGCGGCATCGTGACTGCATTGCTTCTCAGTCAGGCCAGACTGTGCTCGTGCCCATTTTAGACATTTATTGCCATACCGCTTTAAATTGTAAAGTGCAGTCCATACAATTGCAGACGCCTCTAAGGAGGGGCGCCCTCTTGTGTAATTTATAATACAGACTTTGAGGCGCTCATGAAGTATTCGGTTCTTGTTGAAGCCTTCAAGACCAAGGCAATAGCCGTCTCTTCAACCATCTCTTAATCGATCGCGGGGACCGAGCCTTAGCTGATGGAATTCCCCGCTGATTGACTATCGCCATTCCAATGACGTCGCGACCAGGCTAACTGGCCATTTCGACGTATACCACGTCCTCCGAATCGCGGAATCGGTTGCTCAGTGCTTTCGCCTCTGCCAGTTTGTGTTGCAGATTCCGGGCCGGGTACATGTTTTTCAAAGCAGGATATCCTGCTCCGTCCCAAACATGACGTCATTGATGTGGAACAGCGTTCACCTCAAGATACCAGAGCCATATTCGGCATATATGAAACCAAGTCTTTGGACAACGTGCAACGTTCGGTAATCCTTGACAACCTTGGCCGCCTCGGTCTTGTGACACGAGTGTAAAACTAAGTCAGAAACTTCCCCTGCTCACGCACTGCTACTCTAGCTGTAGGAGACCTTCACTCCCATGTAATCGAGCTTGGGAGCAGGGGGACTCCGGATGGTTCAGCCCAATCTCCGTTTTGTAACAAAGCCGTGATGGGACTTCTCGAAATACTAGACAAGATCAATGCCCCCAACGCAGCCCCTATGCGGACGATGTCATGTTTTGGGTGAGCGGAGGCAGTGACGGGCATATTGAGGATATCTTACTACAGGGCATTGAGCCGGTCGAGCAATAAGTACGGCTCCGGGACATCAACTGCTCCTCGCACAGTTCGAACTGTTGCTCCACAGACGCACTAGTACAGGTAGACGTGTAGCCAAGCCTCAGGCTGTGGTGATTTTCGCTAATAGAACGCTACCGATTCCTACGGTGTCCACAATAAGAGTTCTCGGTGTCTGCGTACATCCAATGAACACAAATTAAAGACCATCCCCCGCTCTCAAAAAAAGCGTGCATGAGACCACTCAACTCATATCGCGAATCTCTAACCTGCATCATGGTATAAAGGAGGGTAACTTTCATGGGATTATTTAAGGCCTTTATCATCAGTAGGAAAACGTACGTCACCCCTTTCGTACACCTCAAAAAGGATAAACTCAAAATTCACTCCCTCAACAGATTTGCCTTTGAGCACGCCCTACGTATCCCGATAAACGGTCCGACCGAACGTTATGAAGAACTAGCGCTTCAACAACACCCCTATTGAGGTCATAAACGCTCAACGGCTGGTTCAACGAGAACGGCTTCGCTACGCCAGACGCATAGGCATATTCCTCGGCTTCCCGGGGGTCGACGCACCGCGAGGCGGGCACATACAAGTCCCCCTTCGTTCCAGAAGTTCTCGAAAAAATTCACATCGCAAGATGTGGAGCAATATTGCTTTGAGACACACACTGGCAGTTGTATCTCCACTAGGCTTGAGCATATTTTCTGGATATGCTATGATTTTCAACGTTGCTCTAGTAGAGCCTTGGCGTTAGCACATCTTTCTCAGCAGGAGAAACGTGGCGCAAGGTCCTAAAAAAGGCGCGGCGCGAATTCAGCATATTGATTTCGGGAGAGCCTGTCTGAGTAATGTTTGACACTGTGTTTACGGACAAAACAGTGGAAATAACGCAGTCTGAACAGCTCAGTGGAGTGCTAAGTGCTCACACGAGCGCTTGTTGGGTAAGCGGGCGGTCGCATGCTATACCGGGGAACCACAAGACGCTGCTATATTAGGAAGTACTGCCCCTCAAAACTATCGCGGCTGCCCACGCTTTCCTATTCAGGTAGTGTATTGTCGTATTAAAGGAGTTCCTTGCACAAATTGCGCTTACTTTGTTTTAATTCTCTTCGGCAAAGTATAGTATAATTAGAAGGTATGACAAAAGGCTCCTAAACAGAACATGTTCGAAATAAAACAATTAGTCAAACATAGCCACTAATACTACAAATTGGGCGAAAAGCAAAAACGCCCATGTGTACGAGATTCGGCGCACGTTAAAGATCCCCAGGTGGTCGAAATTAATCCGGAGCCCTCCACTACGGCGCGCCTCATCGCCTGCGATGCGTCGACGCGTTAAACCCTACAATCAATCAATCAATCAATTCTACAAATTGCGATGCGCAATATTACTCCGTAACCTACACGTCCTTTCTTAACACTGGCTTCGCCGTGAGGTATGAGGGATTAATTGCATGAATACTCTTCTAAAGATATGGAAAAGTTTGCATTCTGCGGGGTGCTGGTTTGGACAGAAGGTGGTGTAGCCAGTTTGAATGAGAGAAATTGTTTTGTTTGTGTGTGCAACTAGGAATAGTTCCAGTTTTTGTGTTTTATTAGGTTGAGTAGAGCAGGCCGACAGGAAAAGTAATTTGTCACACTACACAGCGAATTCTTTGCTGTCCAGGTGGAGGACGGTATTGAGGTATTCTCATGTGACGATCATGTGCCGAATAGGGACCAGGGACAAGATGTCTAGATGGGTTGAATAATGGCTCGCAGCAATGAAAGAAACGTGGCGTTTGTCATATTCCCTTTGGTGTGCTTGGCTACAAACGAGATGCAAGCCTTGCGGAGGTGTGGTTGCATAGGGCCTGGGTAGGGTTGCCCTGTATTGTGTGGTCGCCAATGATGAGGAAAAGGTTTACGGTCTAGAATATGGGGGATTGGTGATGCGATCTAAGGAAAGCAGCCCAGTGATGTTTAGTGCTTGGAGATTCTGGCTTGAGAGATGTCTTTTAAATGAGCTCAGTAACGGTGTCGATGATGTCCAAGACTAAAAAGGATTTAGGCGGATGTGATCTTAGGAGCTGAGAAGTTTTCTTGAATGTTGGCGCGTTAGTATTTCGAGAGCATCAAAATCATAATTTTAGGTAAAAGTATCTCCTAGCACCACCGGAAAGTTAGTTGGGGCGAAATGTGAACAACTCCTTTTATAAAACTCAGGCTTTGTCATGCAAACCTTGGTTTGTTGCAAGTGTTTCCAATTATAATTACAGAAAACGCAAAATGTTACAGGTAGACAAAAGAACAAACGCCACCACTATAAAAAAAAGTCGACATCTTTAAGGAGAATACTCTTATGGTTAAGTATTATCAACGCGGGTTTATTTTCGCAAGGAAGTGGGCAGCTCTCGCCAAATGGAAACTTTCTATTGGAGCCCAACACCAAGAATCCCCTTTCTCTTCGTATGCCTTGGTCATTTTCCAATGGTCATGATTGGAGATCTGCATGGTAGCTGCTTAGGTGCATAGCCAAGCTGTACAGACAGACATCCTTGCGACAATCTAGTCCCAACGCACGTTGAGTATAATCTAGATATGCCTCTTAAAATATTACGAAATTTCTGTGAGAAGCTTGCAGAGAATGTGAAAGAATGTTACGCTTGTCTATGCAAATGGAAAAATAACAAGTAACGAAAAGAATAAAATTCACAATCATAAAATACGTAACAAGCTATTCAATTTGTGAAAGTGGATAACCACAGAAGCTGCTCATAAAAAACAGAGGTAAAAGGGGTAAGGTAAAAGATGTCAGAACATTTAGGTTCTCCTGCACCCTGACGGCGGCGATTCCAAAAAAGGGACATACATACCCGCACATAATTTATGCCGAATACCGATCCCTAAAATACTCCTATTCATAACTATTCTAACGAAACGGTACCTACAAGTGATGGACGTACTATTATGAGCAATATGAAAGGGAACACGGGAACGCGCTGAAAACACCCTCACACCCAGCTTGAGTGATACGCAGCGGCCACCGTCGGAAACAAAGTGGAAAGGGCGACGCTGTTCTAACAACTGTTCCCAATCCCGCAGTGCGTCTTATCGGCTGTCGAACGATACCGCATTATCGGCGAAATGACGTAAGCTGCTGCTTTGTAGAATGCCAGCGTGTGGGAGTGCCAACAGTAAGTGGAACAGCGTCCTCCTTTCCCCTTTGTTTTTCACAGCGCCCTCCGCGTATCGCTCCGAGCCTGTTTCGAGGCTGTTTGCCAGCGTTCCTGTGTTCCCTTTCATATTGCTCATAATAGTAGGTTCTTGATGTCAACACTACATTTTTAACGGCGTGCGACATTCGGGGTCTCCATGTTCCCATAGTGCACACACTGGGACGTTGGTGTTGCAACGCCCCGCGAATGTAAATACATTCATAAAGGAACATAGCTACAACACGAGAAGGGATATGCGTTTGCTTTGGCGGTATACATTTGCTTTAATGACGGAGAATGTTGAGGCGCACGCAATGTGCGTTAAAAATGCGAGGCACGCAGACAAAGATACCCTGCTGGACGACAGATGCTCCACCGCATCAACAGGCGTCCATGCGTAATCTAGGCGGATGCCCCAGGGCAATGCGGCGCACGTTAACCTCCTATACGATGATCTATAAACTACCATGTCTCCATGGCGACCTTCTTCACATACCGCGGAGAGTGGCGTTTGTGGGCGAACCCAGAATTTGCTGGGGATGGCCGCCAGCATGCCAAAGTCGCCAGATACCAGTCCTTAGTCAAAACAAATATTTCCGTACACCATCAGACTATACTAGGACTACTCATCACCCAGTGCCTAGCGCATGAGCCTAGATCCCGCACTAAGACGCTGTTGAGGACGTACTCCTTTGGCTGTACGCTCTCACCGCGGGCCTGCAACCTTCGAATACTTACGCGGGCCCAGAAGTACTCCGAGACCGTTGGATGGCCGTCAAGTCCCGCTGGGGGCACTCGGGCGCACTATCACACTACAATATATGCACCAATAAACTACCAAACTTGCGTGTTAGCTTCGAGTATGTATGTACCGCAGAGAGTGGTGCTGCGAGTGACCCCCGCCGAGGCGGGAGGGTGGGCGCCAGGGTGGCGAAAACAGAGAACAGTTTGAGAAGACTTCAGACAGGCGTGGAACTGGCCAAAATTTGTGTCGTGGTTTTTCCCTGTTTGAAAAGCAACAGTTTCCGCTCCGACACCAGGATTCGTTGTGGCGTGTTTGCTCGCCATTTCATTCCAGTTTTGGGATAGAGTTTTCACTAGGTCGAGAGAGCCGATATTCGCACGCCTCGGTACTAACCTTCGTCTTATGTGGCAGTCCAACAAAAAAGTTTTGCAGCTCCATTTTGTTTTATTTTACGTGAGCTCACATATACAGGATGGGGTTTATCTACTACAGGGAAGTTTCACAAGCTTTCGTTACTTTAACTGTTTATCTCCTTCGTCGTCGGCTTTTATTCAGTACTAGACTACTTAAAGCCCATATTCTTTATCACGCTATGATTTGTTTCAGTTGTACATGCTCTGAAAATTACAGCTATTTTGCATTCAATGTGAAAAAGGGACGACCCGCCATACCCGTTCTGCTGAGGGCTTTTACTAGAGCAAGCCTATTATGATGATGGCCACGAGGGAGGCGAGGCGTCATCTTTTTCAACATCCTCCCCCGCGCGAAGATGTCTACAAGACTTGACGCTGCGTTTGCATTCCGTGATAAGAAATCAGTCCAGTTCGCAGGAAACGTCATTGATGTCCGTAGCGGCAAGCAGGGTCGGGGACATCGCTCTTCTACTCCCACCGATGATAACGGGGCTTCTTCTGCACCGCAGGTAGAAGGGTTGCGTGGCTGAGCAGCCGCTGAGATCCCTTTGCGTAGACGTTAATTCTTGAACCGACGAGTTTACCACTGCTTGTTGGGTCAAAACACTTTGTTCGCCAGAAGGTCATTTAAAGCAAGGCTTTCTACCTCATACCACCAACGGTTCTTTCGTGGCGTGCGGGACAAGAAACTCCAAGTGGCTTGGGCGGAGGAGGCGTTTTCACTCACGGCAGCAGTGTAGATGGCGCGGCGATAGGGTTCTATTACCCAGCGCACACCATTCTCACCCCGGCGGGCGCGTCCGGGGACCCTTCTTCGGGTTTGTCATCTGCTTTAGCGACGGTGTTGGGCCTGGTTTGACGGAGCTTAGCGTCGATTGCGCGCTTCGCGGGCTTAATGAACTTGTTCAACAGAACCTCCTGGGAACCCGGACCCGATGGAATAAGTGGTCGTACAGCAAAGATACGTTAAGATTGGTTTGCAGGGAGCGAAAACAAAAGTAGAGGCCGCTACAGACATCTGGCCTTTCCAGAAACGCCACCTTACCGAACTGCTTGTCACGAATGGGAGAGAGGAAAGAGAAGACATTATTTATGGCCAGAAGGTGAATGGGAGGTCGGGATGCGCAAAGCCTGCACATCCACCCCGTTCACGAGTCTTCGGGACTAGGTCCCGCCGGCGTCGGCGTGATGGTGCGCGAAAGGTACTCGGGAGTTCGTCCCGTTCCCCCCCGTCTGCGACTCTCTCCGCTTCTGCCTGGCGAGAGCAGCCTCGAGCTGCTGGACGGCTAGAGTTTGTGCGTCCAGGTCCGTCGAATATACGGCACTCGTTATGGTGTCCGGCAGCCGGCCGTAGAGGTCGGCAGCTTCCACGGGTGCACTGCGTTTTCTATACTGCTGATACCAATTCGGTTTTTTTAAAGGTATTTTCAAATGATCAATGGAGCTACGGGTTATGATAATGAGCGATTATAAAATTTCCCTGCTTTCTTGCAATTCTCAACATACGAAAATGTTTAGTTTAAATCTGCATAAATGGGAATCCCTAAGCTCACATGCCAATTTTTTCGGTGTCTGCTGTTGTGTCGCGCAGTGGTGTAGTCCCGAGCTAGCACATCAGCATGGCTAGGTTCCTCAACCTTCGAAAGAAGCTCCCTTTTCCCTTTTCTTTCTCCTTACTCACGGCCGGGCTACACCGGCGGCGTCCGCAGCTCCAGCTCGGCCGTAGCCTACGATGCTGCGCTTCAGGATGGCCCCCCCCGGAATTCCAGGTTACGGCTGGCAGCATCTGTGATTTCACTCTTTTAGAGCCACGTGTGTGAATTCAAGTGACGTCGGATGTGGAATTGTTGTGGGGTCGTTCAAAGCATTGCTTTCCAATTACCTTCACAGCAGGGACTGGAGCCAATATTGTATTGGTCCTTTTTATCCTGAGTATCTGCATTTTCTGATGGCACTTGCATCCTAAATGAATCACGTTGCTAGAGAAGCCAGTCCTAAGGATATTCTCTTGGGACGTGGTTGTCTCTTTTCGGCCTTCGTGGCGACGTTTTAGGGATTTCATACGGTTTACTAATACAGGAAGCTTCAACACATACTGACTATCTAGAAGACTGCTTACTTTTCCCTCTTTCTCTTTAGATGCCTCGTGGATTTCTCCATTCCAGTTCTCGTTGTCGGTAGTAAATACCGTTTCAACATCACATGTCCACATTTAAGTTGTTTCCTATGTAAGTTCACGCTGTCGAAGTCGTGGACTGTGGTTTCTGGTAGAGCCGGTGCACTTAGAATCAGTCCTCTTTCTTTTGGGCTGAGACACAAAAATCAGGACTATTGCTTCAATATCTGGTATACATTCAGAATTCAATTCCCGTTTGTACTGCCCTCGTGTTTTTGGGTTACGATGTTATTATTTCCGTTTGCCGTTTCCGTATTTTGGGGCGGTGTCTGATCTCTGCCTTAATTCGAATTTTGCTAGACATAATGAGAGCTTGCCTGTTAGTTGTGACCTATGTTACTTTTATTTACAGTTCACTTTTGCTGCAATCACCGTGGTATAAAAACCAAACGCGTCAAACATCCGCGATTCGAGCTTTTCAAAGTCCACAGGATTTTCTACTTGTTGGTTAATCTCGTTCAAGCGATCGTTTTGTTCATCCAACGTTTTTAGAAGATCAGTAAACTGACACATAGGTGGTTGCTAACCCGAAGAAAGTCTTCAACCTTGCGGATAACATTTACCAGTTGCTGCCGGATGATCTACCGCCTTTTGTATAGGGCATCCATGTTCTGGTAAAGCTTCACACACGTCGATACGGATAGGGAGCTGACTCACGAGAAAAAGGTCGGCGTGATCATTGCGGCAGGTAGGCAGGCGCTAATGCGCATCTAATGAGCGTCCTCAACGCTACAGCACGAATTTGTCCGGTTTGTTTCTTCTTCTTACGCCGGCCCCAAGCTTTTGGGACAAGTTCGTTCAAATGGCGGCATCGTTCTTGTTGCCCGGAGGTGAGAAGGCGGTCCAAGGGTAATACCACACATCCACTCGGACTGCGGCTCACCTCCGGAGGTCTCTTGATTTCAGGGTTCCTGAATCCAAAATGCGGAAAAGGGACGAGACGCCATGAACAGTTCTCGTGACTGCTTTTATTGGAACAAGCTTATGATGATGATGGGCACGAGGAGAACGAGGTGTCGTTTTTCCACCACAGAGCTCAGATACTTCCAAATTTCAGCCTACGTTGATCCAGTAGAGCATTTCTAACGATTGGGTAAAAGAAATTTGACAAATGTGAGTGCATGGGCTGCTTTTTTATGAAAAGATATTATTTTAGTCCAATGAAAAGAAATATGCATTTGCTTCTTCCTAAATGAGTGGTATTGATTAATGGAACGAACATTACGTTGTGCGCTTTTATTGATGTATCTCAAGTTTTGTCCGCTTCTCGGGTCTTTTACGAATAGAAGCGACGTTGTGCGAGCAAAAGAAGACGTCGGCAATTCTTGATTATTAAGTAGCAGTGCCGTCCTAACCACACTTTAAAACATGACGACGAGAAGCCCCGAGGGTGCTCGCTTGCTCCTCACAAGCGGAATTCTTCTACTGTTCTTGACAATAGGATTCGTAGTCCATACAGTGTCCATTAGAAAAGTAGTCCCTGCTTTCACCCTAAATGCAAGGAGAAGCGCTGTGCCTAAGGTACTGCTGACTTTTTGATTTACCAGCCCTTTATATCTTCCCCACTATTTAAATTTTCTCCCATAACACGTACGTCAGAACAGTTACTCTAAAACCACTTAATTTTGCTCAAGTATTGATTCAGTATCTGGCTAATCACAACTGCGGTCTGCATCAGGAACATCCTTTCTTAAGAAATTGCAGTTTTTGCCTGTTGCATAAATCATGCAGCTTTACTTGCTTACTTGAGACCCCTTTGCGTGTACCGATACAGTGTTGTTAGGTATTAGGGCAACCGCTATTTGAGGCAGTCTACGTGAGCAGGATTTCCGTACTGCTGCATTCGCCAAAAGCTGTCGAAAAGAGAAACCGCGTTGATAGCGTGTTGGAAGCGAATACCATTATGCGAGGCCTAAAAGCAGGCGTCCAGAAGGAAGAGTGAAACTCCAATGATACGCATCTTGGGACGTGTTTAAGTGGAAATGTGTAATCGTTTCCAAAACGGCCACAGGTGAAGTGGGGGTCTGCCTTGGTTGTGCTGCTTCTGCATGTCCTTCCACGTTCCAGCTCCACGGCTGATTTGTGTTGCAGTTAAGGGTATGAGTTATGCGAAACATTTCAGTCCTATTCTTACCTTAGGGCTACCCATATGTCGAACAGTTTCGTATGGTGACCGGCGGCATCGAATATCTCCACTACGTATTTATCAGAAGTTGGAGTGCGGAACAAGACCTTGTTGTTTATCACCCAGTAAAAAAACTGCACTCACTAGAATTGATCACTTTTAACAACGAAAGCGAAGGTGTAAAGCCGAGTCAATTTGAATCTGTCCTGTTCCACTCTTAATAGCTGAATGAGCCCAAAGCCATGCAAAAAAATGCATTCCATCTATAAAGGAATATATTATTATAAATCTCGTCTCACTTGTTGGGAAAAATTACGAATACTTGTGGTAGAACTGGCAGCGATTGGGTTGCAACAAAATTATTAGGCCGCATGCCTCATCGGGATGAGTAGAAGAGAAGGGGGCACGGGTCATTTTTATAGGAGATCTATTCAGGCTTCTAGTAAATATTTACACTAAAAGTGGATGTGTTCTAGCGACATAGATACGGGTTGTAAACTACGAATCGTCGAGCGGTAGTCACACGCACGCGCCAGCGTGTTCAATTCCACGCGCGTTCTTTTGTGTACGTGCCTAGGCGCGTGAAGTTGGTGAGGCCATGCATCCGCACACAGGCATGTGAGCTTGCGCTGTCACGCGCTTTACGGGACCGCCTTGACGAAATGGACCTCTCTCTCAATGTTACCGTAACTAAGATAAGCGTCGAGTTTTAATCGTACCGAAGAGTAATAATACGTTACTGCCACCTTTTACCTAAACACGCCAGCATCGACGCTTCTCTAGGAACTCACGGTGGCAGAGAGCCTTGTTTTCCGGCGACTGTCGCGGTAAGGAAGTTTGATCGCAGGCATTTCTTTTCGACGATAGTGTCTTTTGCTTCTGTCACACGGAGAGATAGCATGCACCTAACGAACATTTGTGTAATGAGGAAAATATGCTCGTTAACCACAACAAAGGAACGGGAGCGAACTCTGCCGCAGCGACGCAGCGACGTCACTGGAAGCGGCCCACGGACAGCGGGTCACGCACCCCGTGCTGCCGCCGCATTACTTCGGGCACGGAAGCGCGTTTCAAGGGGTGGATCTGGCTGGGAAAGCCGGGCAGGCGCCCCAAAACATCTGCCATTGCCCCACCTTGAACAACGCGACGCGTTTCCACACACGCCTCGCGCCCGGCTTTCGCGAGGTGGCTAAAGGGCGTGTGAGCGCGTGGAATTAGAATTTCTCCATATAACTCCGGCAGAGAGCTGCAGTTGCGCGACCCTTTTCCACGCGCCGCCGTGATGATGTTTCTCGGGTTATCAATGCCGCTCAGCAAAGCCACCACTACGGATGCGCCACAGCCGCCGACGCCCCGCTCAGGAACCAGCAGCAGCAGCGTGACCGACACCGCAAGAATCCAGCGTAGCCGCCGTAAGGCGCCGCAGACCGAAGCGCCTCCACCGCGCGTCGAGCGCCGTCGAAAGCGTGGCTGCGATGCTCCTACACCCGCGACGGGTGGCTTTCCCGCAGCAATCCGGATAACAAGATGGCGCAGATTCACGCAACTCTTTGCTCCCAGCGGGAGTTATATAGTTGAACCCTACGTGGAATCCAGGGCGCAAGCGCGTGCGTGTCGTTGTGTTTAAAAGACGTGTGCATTGTTTATAAAATTAGGCAAGCAGAGATTGTGCCATTTTATTCTGGCGAAAAGGCACCAGTATTTCAAAGAACAATTTGTACCGAAAAGTACTTCGAGGCAATAACACGAGTTATTGAAGTCCAATATAATATTGAATTTGTCAACCAAAGAGTTTGTGCGTAGTGGCATCCTCCCAAATGTTCATTGTGCTGTGAGCGTTGCTGGCTTCCCATACAGCTCTTCACCGTTACCACCGACGTGGTAAGCAGAGACCGAGAAGGAACATCCCTGTAACTGCGTCTGTAGGCCTGTCAGAAAAAAAAACAGTGACTTGTTATTCTAGGTATTTGTAGGGCCGATTACAACAAACCTAATTGCTGGTTACCGAATTATATTGTGTGGCTCTTATACGAAATACGCGGGCATAACATACCTCAATATTTGTTACTCGTCGATATTGCAACAAATCAGTCGATTCGTCTCAACCAACCATGGTTTCTTTACAAAGATTCAAATATTATGGGGAACAGTGGAACCCCGGCTACTAGTCCGCGGGATTTTACGACGGACTAGGCGAGTCCGGGCGATGTCCCCGTTGTAATAATGCTATAAATACTTCAGTTATAGGAGGTCATTTTATGCAATGACCCACGCGATGCGAACGCTATGAAAGTGGCGCGGTCCTGTTCCGCGGACCTTGAGCCTACTCAAACGGTTCTGTCAGGGATGACTTTTTTCTCCGTCTTATCTTTTGTTTTTTCCCAGCGCAGCCGCCGGCTCCTCTGCAATGTCACGGTCCCCTTCCCCTCTCGTCACTGGCGTCTCCTCTTCTTGTGCAGCGGCCGCTATGGCAGTGTCCTAGTGTTCATTTATCCCTATCAGCCCTGAATTCCCGTCGATGTTATGCTGACAGGCTTAGGCTTCCACGTGCGTTTTTTGTCATCATATGTGGTATAATTTCAACTGGATGGCGAGAATATCGGCAGTAGACTGCGCTGAAAAGTTTGTCCTAATTCAGGGTGATAGGTACCTGCACTGCATTGTTTCAGTATTTTTTAAAGTGCAGAACACTTAAGGCCGCCGCCTTGTAGTAGCTCGCTCGCTGGACCCACGTAGAGACAAACGGCGTTGCGTCGTAGCCGCTGTAGTCGTGGCGTAACCCAGAGGATTCGAACGCCAAGCGGTTTATATAGTCATAAGCATTCGAAACCCGTGAACCGCTTGCGCTTGTCATACATCTCCACGTTGTTTATCGCAAGGAAAATTGTAGGTGCATTTGAGGCACATTATACGTAATTAACCGAGAGTGCCAGCCTTTACCTAGTTAGGAACGCTCATTGGGATGGTTTTTACTTTAGTAAACGAAAAAAAGTGGCAGCGCAACGCCTTCATGTGCGGGCGTAAATGCAAGCCCAAAGAGAACAGAACTCCTGCTGCCGCCGTTTCAGGCCGAGGACGCGCGAGCACTGCGAAGGCGGAAAATTGGAATTGCATTGGGTGGTCGCAGTTAGCCGATAACGGCGGTAAACCCCGTTATGTGGAATCACTGATCTGCACTTCCGGCAGCTTTCACATTCAGCAGAACAGCTTTAGATTTCAAGTTATTGGTGTTTCTAATCTCTACGAAACGTTATTTTCTATTTTACATCGGAGTGTCCTGCAAATCCGTCGAGCGAAACTATTTTACGGGAGTAATTTTTGTTCAGATTTAAGGCCGCTCACATTTTACGACACTTTTTCGCGGTTTCGAAAACGTCGTATAGTAAGGATTGTACTTATTTGGAGGTATTGTTATATTGGTAGGCTACATTTGTCTATATGCACTGAATGCTATTTTGCATGCCCACAAGGAGGCCCTTCCAATTGCTGGAAAAGTAGGTCTAAATGTATTCTCAGTTGCAGGTTATTCTTTGAATTGAACTATTAGTACCGAAAGCAACAAATGACAAACCATACGGGATGTAACGTCATGTACCCATTCGGGAACCAACCACGTTTACGCAGTTTACAAAGAATGGCCCCTCAGTAACAGAAGAGCAGTGATTAAAGAGCATTTACTTTAAGCAGTGTTAGTGCGGCAGTCTTTACATATAAATGATCTATATTATCTATTTTTATTCAAATAAATAACTGAAAATAAATCATATATTTTCATTCACAAATGTCTCACCCGCGAGGATAAGAAAACATTCGGTTGTAGTTGCCGCCATGGTGGAGCCGTCAGCACACTCCCAAGAAACCAGGTAGCCTTCGAGTGGACCGGCGGGCTCAGCTGGTGGTTCCCAGGCAAGGACAACTGTCATATTGCCCTTAGTGTATAGATGAAGCTCGAGGGGCTCGCTGGGCGCTAGAATAAATACGAAAAAAGAGCAAAATCACAAATAAACTGGTGTTGTATATGCCTTAAAAATACGATAAAGATTTCCTAATTCCACGGACAGGTGATACTTAACTTAAAGTTAAAAATTTACGTGTACGTTTAGGAATACCAAAAGAAACGACTAATTTTCTACGCCTCAATTCCCTTACAAGCTGGAGGTAATCGCACCACAACTTCTTAATTTCAGCAGTTGAGGGGAGGGGAAAGCGTCCGTGAAGGATATCCAGATAAGACACATCTTCAATTCAGGGTGGTAAGCAATGGTTTGTCAGATTTTGAAGAAAACCGTGTGTCGCCTTCTCGTGCATCGACTCGTAAACCATAGTCATAGCTCCTGAGAGGGAGTAATCGAAGCCCCCTGCGCGGAACTGTGTATGGCGTTGTCGTCGCTGCCGGATGAAAGAAAAAGGTGGTCAAAGCGATTGCTAAACCTACACACCTATTTTGAAGAGCGTCAACGAGATGGAGCTCGGTATCGCTTCTGGTAGTAAGCGACTGGATAGACCACAGCTTGTGTCGGAAAGGCAGCGACCATGACGGACACTCCAGAAGCAGCGCGATACGCGGAGTGAAATGTCATCTGGGATCTACGAATCCCTCCGACTCCGACAATAACAGGAGCAGCAGCACCCCAATATCCGAGGCTGCAGGCAATAAAGCGTCGCATTACATGTACAAAATGAGCATTGGTTTCAAACAAGTTTTTAGTGGCTTGTTATTAACATGAGGCTAAGCTGTAGTGTTGGCTATTGATTAAAGTCAGCGGAAATTCAATTGCATAAGAAGGCATTTACTTTCAGGCGCTCAAACACTAAGGTGCTCTGCACGGAGGTACGGTCCCATGAATATGAGGCGTCAGAAGTCACGCAGATGAACAGCTGGGTATACCTTGTACTGCACCTCACAGTGGAATTCTTTATCGCGCGAAGCTTTGAACGTAATTGCTTGCCCTGACAACTTTTCTTAATTTCCTTTTCTGCTCGTAGGATCACATTGATGCTTCAAGTGTAAACAATTGCTGGAGGGAAAGAATACCAAGTCATTCCTTCACAGCTGGACACACCGGAGATATGAAGGGTGGCAACCCAACCTTCTTGCGCGGTTTCCCAACTTGTTTCTTTGGAAGCCAAGTGGAAATGCGACATTAGCAGTTATATGCAAGGGAAATTTTCACGTGGGAGCTTGTAAATATTGGGAATGGCCCAGAGATACATTGACGCGCGAAGGTACAGTCAAGTTCAGGGACAACGAAAGCACATCTCTTGTCATTTATACTGTAATTTGTATTTGCCTGAACATTTCTCAGAAAAGTTACGTGAAACAAAAACACGTCTTTAATATATTGATAGCTCAAAACGCTATACCTAGGTGCCGATCAATGCGAGGAAATGTGTGTCTAGATATTTTGCAAAACTAAATCTAAACACACATGTTTCTTACCGAGCTTACAACACACCTCCTGCCGCTTTGGCAGAGTTCCCACAAAGCATAGAACAGGGAACATCGAAAATTGGTCAAGATAAAGTGTTTTCTTATGTAAATAACCTATGCGTAATATATATAAATATGATATATATATATATATATATATATATATATATATATATATATTATATATATATATAGACGAAATCAAGAATTGTAGTCAAGAGACCCGGAAAGCTCAAAGGGGAGGATGTGTCGCTCAAGCATCAATTTCAGAAAATAAAGTGGAGAAAAAATGCCCGCCAGTGGGATCCGTAACCCACGACCTCCAATACCGGCGTGATAATATATATTTATATATATATATATTATATATTATAAGACAGAAATAAGAATTGGCAGTCAAGAAGACCCGGAAAGCAAAGGGGAGATGTGAGTAGCTCAAGATAAACAATTTGGAAAATAAGAAAGTGGAGAAAAAATGCCCGCCAGGTGGGATCCGAACCCACGACCTCCAGAATACCGGTCTGGTGCGATAACCACTACGCTACTGGCGGGGCTACTTTAGCCTCCACTTTCTGGGGTATTTATGTTCAGGTGTTTTGTTTCCTGCGCTTGGGGGTGGTAACCAGCGCCACTCGGAGCACTCGGGGTGAAGGGGACCTTCTTTTTAACCCCCGGGCCGTGACTCGAGCGTCTATGACATGTCGAGAGTGGTCGACTAGCGTTGAACCCTCTTAAGCTCCCTATGGCACCAAGACTGCCAGAACACCAGACCGGTCGCACAGACCGGTATTCTGGAGGTCGTGGGTTCGGATCCCACCTGGCGGGCATTTTTTCTCGACTTTCTTATTTTCCAAATTCTTTATTTGAGCTACTACATCCTCCCCTTTGCTTTCCGAGGTCTTCTTGACTGCCAATTCTTATTTCTGTCTTATTTTCAACAAGCCCCTCATTTCTTATATAATATATATATATATATATATATATATATATATATATATATATATATATATATATATATATATATATATCAGAAAGAAATGCCGGCAGTCTACAACGCCAAAGAAGGCATAGGGGAATGGTTAGACTATTTTTTACCGTTAGTGACGTTACGTTATTTTTTAATTATTACGTGAGAAAGAAAGAAAGAAAAACACGCGCCCAGAGTGGGGACCGAACCCACGCCTTTCGATTAGATCTCGAATGCCTTACCAATTCGGCTATCTGGGCGACTGTGTTCTCCTTCACTTTCTGGGGTATTTATATTTACTACAACTGTATCGGACGCTTGAGGGTGGTAGCCAGCGCCACTCAGACTACACGGGGAGAAGGGGACCTTCTTTTCAACCCCCGGGGCGTGACTCGAACGTCTACAGCCTGTCATATGCGGGTAACGGGCGGGAAACCCTCTTATGCTACCTTGGCATCAAGGCTGCCAGAACCGAGGCCCTCGATAAGCTTTCGCAAGATAATATGGTTTTGAAATGAGGGGCTCGTTAGGAAATACAGAAAGAAATGCCGGCAGTCTACAACGCCAAAGAAGGCATAGGGGAATGGTTAGACTATTTTTTACCGTTAGTGAGGTTACATTATTATTTTTTGATTATTTACGTGAGAAAGAAAGAAAGAAAAACACACGCCCAGAGTGGGGACTGAACCCACGGCTTTCGATTAGATCTCGAATGCCTTACCAATTCGGCTATCTGGGCGACTGTGTTCTCCTTCACTTTCTGGGGTATTTATATTTACTGCAACTGTATCTGACGCTTGAGGATGGTAGCCAGCGCCGCATATATATTATATATACTATATATTTTGAGAAAATGGTTTACTCACGATTAAAAACAAAAACAGTGGTTTACGGACGTTTCGACTGGAGGACCAGTCTTCCTCTGAGTAACTCTCAGAGGTTACTCTGAGGTTACTGGTTCACCACGGATGGCGAAGTGCGCAGCCTGACGTCGATGCCGAGGGAGCGGTATGCAGCGCAGGATTAGAAAGGAGGTCGCAGAGTGAGGATATCCAAGGATCCTTCCGCTCTTACCCCTCCATGTCCTCAACGGCTGCAATGTCGGAGTAGAGTCAATGGCCATACGCTCTACTGTATCCGTCCCCACAGGTGAACGGGGCAGTGCGTTCGCATCGTTGTGTGTTCGCCCAGATCAATATATCACGCGAATGTCGTATTCCGGGAGGCGTAGAGCCCAGCGGGCTCGGGTGACGAGAGGCATCTTTCAGTGAGGTCAGCCGGCAAAGGGCGTGATGGTCTGCCACGACATTGAAGGCACGGCCGTAAGAGTAGGGACGGAATTTGGCAATAGCCCACACGATGGCAAAACACTCTTTCTCCGTGATGGAGTAGTGGGATTAGGCTTTTGTGAAAGTACGGCTCGCATAGGAAATGGCGTACTCGTCAAATACTGGCTTCTTTTGGGCAAGTACGGCTAGCCAACCCGACGCCACTGGCGTCAGTATGGATCTCGGTGGGCGCACGAAAATCAAACTGGCGCAGTATAGGGGGTGAGGTGAGCAACCGACGTAATGTCAAAAAGGCTTGATTGCATGCAGGAGACCCAGTAGACGAGTCGTGGTTGCCGCCAAGGTGCTCTGTCAGAGGTTTTCAACGCAAAAATGTTGGCTACTTGGTGATATGACTTCGACATGGTAAAAAGTGCACTAGACGGGGACAGAAGAAAAGACAGTGACACGGGACCAGCGCTCGTCCCTGGTCACTGTCTTTTCGTCTGTCCCCGTCTAGTTGCGCTTTTTACCATGTCGAATATGTCAGAGGTGCAATAACACATGCATATTTTAGAACGAATGGCCGGAAATATGAACAAGAGCCAATGAAACTGTGCAGGGCTTTTAGATTGGTCGGTTTTGGGAAGTCATTAACAGCTTGTAGCTTAGCAGGGTCAGGGAGAACACCGTCCTTTGAAACCACGTGACCTAGAATCGTCAGCTTGCGGGCCGCAAAACGGCACTTCAAGTTTAGCTGTAGACCAGCATTAGGTCTCTTAGCTGCGACTCTACAACTGTAGACCAGCTGTAGACGAGCATTAGGCACTGTAAAACTTGCTCCTGACGAGTAAGGTGGGTGTCGAAATTGGGAGAGAATATAACGATATTATCCAAGTAACATAAACAAGTTTTCCACTTGAGGCCACGCTGAATGTCATCCATAATGCGTTAAAAAGTGGCGGCCGCATTACATAACCCGAAGGGCTTTACGTTAAATTCGTATAAACCACCGGGGGTCACAAAGGCGGTTATTTCACAGACCATGTCTGCCATCGGCACCTGCCATTAGCCAGAGTGCAGTTCCAGCGATGAGAAGAACTCAGGTCCTTGCAGATAGTCTAAGGCATCGTCGATCCGGGGCAGAGGGTCAACGCCTTGCCGAGTGATCTTGTTAAGTCAGGCGGTAATTCGCTCAAAATCGGATAGATCCATCCTTCTTCGTAACAAGTGCGACTGGAGAAGCCTAAGGGCAATAGAAGGCCCAACCACGCCACGCTGGACCATCTCATCAATATGGTTTTCGATGACAGAACGTTCTTTGGCCGAAACGCGATACGGTCGCTGGTGCAAAGAACGATAGGAGCTAGCGCCGATGCGATGAGAGACGGTCGTTGTGCTTCTCAAAGAAGTCTTCTGACAGTCGAAGGCTGGATTGAAAACGCTGGAGAAGGGTCACAAGCTGAGTCGCGCTGAAGAGGATCGAGACTGTTGTCTACGGCGGCTAACGAAGGTAGCAGAGTCAAAATGAGAAGGTCGGCTTATTGAATTGATTGACAGAGCAGGTGACACATCCGGGAAAGTCGACGAGGTGGCTATCAATACCTTCCACACGTCCAAAGGACTCACCACGAAGCACATTTAAGCGGAAGGTAGAAGCATTGCTAGCTGCCATAGTGCCTGCCCCATTCTCGAAAGTAAGAACGGCATGGGGGAGAGAGATACGTTTGCGTGGGGAAAAAGATTAGAGGGCGTGAACACGACTGTTGCCTTCGGAAATTCTGTCACAGGTCACTGGTATGAGAACGGCAGAAGCTGGCGGAATTGTGCAATCGTCGGCTACGCATAGGTCAGAAGAAAGTGGAACACTGTCCGTTTCGTCGTCAAGCAGAGCAAGTAAAGCAAGCTCGGCCCGGGCTACAGTCAAAAATGGCGCTATGACGTGACAAGAAGTCCCACCCCAAAAATGATGCGATGGGAACAAGAAAGCAGGACGAGAAACTCGATGATGTACAGCTCATTGTGTACTAAAATCCGGGTGGTGCAAACTGCGGAGGGGCTCGAAGTGATGCGCTGTGGCAGTGCGGAGATGAAAACCGGAAATTGCCGTCCACACTTTTCTTCATTTTACGGCAAATCTCTTCGTTCATAACTGATACCTCAGCCTCCTGTGTCAACCAAGGCACAAGTGATGATTCCTTTGCACGTCTGCTTCAATCGTGTTCGCAGGGGACAGACAAGGGCTTCGGTATTTCGACGGCACCGCAGTTCTTGCCTCCGGAACTGCGGCTGATCAGTTTTCCTTCCGGGGCATTCAGACGACGACGCATCGACGAGATGGAACGGCGTCAAGGAGAGATGGACACACGGGTACCGGAACAGAGCTCGTCACGAGAAGGCGGAGAATAGGGTGGCTCGGCATGGGCGTCGTTGTAAGGTCGGTAAGGAACATACGCGTTATCAGCGTAAGCAGGGCTGTCGGGAAGCGTCTCCTGGAGGCGGAACTTCACGGCGGCGATAATGTGCGACGTGGCCAGGAATTCGGCAGGAAAAACATAACGGCCGGTTATCAGGCGTTCGCCAGGGGTTGGTGTGGAGCGGCGGCGAGCGAACCTGAGCAACGTGTTGCATCGGCTGGTGGCAGCGTCGAGGCACATAAGCGTTAGTCGGGCCCGTGATGCTACTTCAGCGTAGCAAAGTAGCGCCGCAACAGGCAAGGGCTCGGGAGTAGATGGGATGGCTTCAGCGCCTTCCTCCCGAATTATTTGACGGAGTGGTGACGACTGGGCGGATCTTGTGTGGGAGACGACTGCAGCGATAAACAAGGCAAGAGAGAGATCGGCCGGGTGACCTCCTCACGAATCAGCTCTTTGGTGGGGCGTAGCAGGGACGGCTTTTCGTCGACTTCCGGTGCACAGAGTGGGTCGTCACGCTCCGACGGTCGGCGACGAGTGGGGGTGCGCTGCCTGCGCAACTCGGTCGTAACATTGGCACAGTCTGACGACCTCGCTTACATTTTGGGGGATTTTCGCAAGCAGCATCTGGAACGCGTCCTCGTCTATGCCTTTAAGGATGTGCTTGTGCTGTACTGGCTCAGGCAGAGACGGGTTCACGTGCCGGCAGAGATCTACCTCATCCTCAATGAAGGAGGTAAAGGTCTCACGGGCCTGTTGAGCCAATTCTCTCTAAGCGCTGCTCCGCAAGAAGCTTGCGCACAGCTAGGTGGCCAAATACAAAAGCAACATTCGTTGTAAAAGTGGTGCAGGTTGACCTATCATCTGGATGGTTCAGGATACCATTGTTCGCCACTCCCTCCTCAAGGAGAAACTCGCGTTACTGGGCTTCGTGACATCACCCCACCACTTTCCTTCTGACTGAAAAAGTTCTTCATCTGTTTCTATGACCCACCAGAACATACCCTTTGCTTTCCGAGGTTTTCTTGACTACCAACCCTCATTTTCTGTCTTATTTTATATATATATATATAATATAATATATAGTTGAGTCTGACACACAAGTGCTAATGTTCAAGAAACTGTTGTTTCAACCGGCTTACAGTCTTCGTCGTACTGCACATGGCACTGTGCGAAGCTACAGAAGTTTGGTTTATTGGTTTACTTCGATCTATCAAGACATGATTCATGTTTCTTTTTCATTTCCTGCTGATATATACCGCGCACACACGTATCGATATTTATTCACACGAAGACGGAACCACACTAGAAAAATTAGTAGAACTATTATGAGCGAAGCTCTTTAGCAATCGTAAGTATTCCTGTTCGCAGTTAAAATAGCAAAAAATTGGCGCGCGTGCGCACGTGAGCGCAGGCCTTATACGGCGACAGCCTGGAAGTTAGCAAAACCAACAAAATGGCTAGCGCTCGTGTGTTCTTGCCTCGCGACGGCCACGCAGCATCCTCTCTGCACGTTTCTCAATAAAATTACACCCACTTAGGTAGACTTCCCAAGATTACCACCCGGCGTTAAAAAAAACTAGGCAATGCCGAGCGCTCCTGTGTGCGTGCCTCGTGGCGATTTCCCATCGTCCTAGGGGCATGTTTGTCAGACCAAGCATACCCACACAAGACGATTGGCAATGATAGCCCCAAAAAGAAACGTCAGCCGCAGCCGTAATCTAAGCAACGCTTGTTTGGCACGAGAAAGCCACGTCATAGAGTACACCCCTCCAAGGTGATGTGTAATGATTATCATTTCTCAAAAAAGTAACGGAGGCTCACACTAATAGCAAGAATGATGAAGTAAGGGTTGTTGCGGCATTGAAGAAGATGCAAACCGGCTGCAATCGTAGACCTAAACCGTCGTGATGGTCATGACTGTTGCGTACACGCTTGTTACTTTGACTTCTTGCGCGTTAGTCTGAGCTTCCCTCATTTTTCATCTTCCCACGTGCGTTCAGCCAGTTCTATTTTTCTCCAAACCAAGTTCTAATCGCGCTTTCTGAGTAATGAAATGCACCATATGGAAATCCTGTAACTAAAACTTTTTATGGTCACGTATATGAGCCTACCAAGGTTTCAAGAACTTGCTCTCACTGAACTTACAACTAAAACATTCCAAATCTATTACTTTGTTTTATTATGTGATAAATCGTATCTTGTTTTGTAAGAAAAATCCCCTACCAAAGCTAAGTGAGCAGGGATTTTAAGATTATACTTTCCTTGAGTGCCGCCGAGGTTTTTGTCTGGTTTAGCTAACGACCGGGCCCACAAGCCAGCTGAGGCAGTATTCTTTTTCTAATCCTGGCAAATATTCCAATACCTTTTTCTGACATCATCAAACTTAATGGCTCTCTCATAATTGCAGCGTCACGCGAATGTTAAGGTATTTACCTCATAAAATATATTTTGCGTTCCAACAGAGCAAACGTGAGCTGTATTAAGCAAGAGTGGTTGATTCTACAATATGGTTTTCGTCGAGAACATTTGTCACGTTCCGTTGAAGAAACCTTGAATAGTCATATATACGTTGTCTGAATTCAACGATAAATATATACTCGTAATAAGAATATATGCACCAACACTTCGCTTTGGTTTAACAGTAAACTTTGTTACCTTAGTATCCACAGAAACGTAGCTACAGGTAACCAGAGAAGAATAAAAAATCAGCTTGATGGCCCTGGTTCCACGCGTGTGACCAGAAATATCAAGCGCTTTTTGTTATGGTTCGGGCAGTTTCTTGTGAACCCTGTTTATGTTGGAATTAAAGAGTATTAAGAACAGCATCTCATATCGTACGCAGGAAAATATAGGTCTTGCTTTTTTTTCTACAAAAACGTCAATCGCGCATATTTCAGAACGGACGTGCATG
This sequence comes from Haemaphysalis longicornis, assembly GCA_013339765.2. Taxonomy (NCBI): domain Eukaryota; kingdom Metazoa; phylum Arthropoda; class Arachnida; order Ixodida; family Ixodidae; genus Haemaphysalis; species Haemaphysalis longicornis. The sequence goes on along the minus strand of CM023454.1, from coordinate 166,593,682 downwards.
TTAGAGACCTCAGTGTTTTGAAATCTCAGTGTACCTGCTCTAACACATTTTGAATGTTTTGTCGTTTAGGAGTGGTTTCCGTTTGATCATGCAGCCCCAACTAACCTAAAAGCGCGTTGTCCAGATCTCTTAGGCTCCCCTTTACAGTCAACCTATCATTAAACTTGGTGAAAAACTAAAAAAAACACATCTGATTAAAATATTGACAAAACGTTCCAATTAACGTAACAAATGCCTCTTAATAATATAAAAATGCAAATGGAGATCACACTCTTGCATGACCAAAGGAAAAATTAAGCGCCGGCGGTGTATCCAAGGCTCTTAATTCACCATTAGACATTCTAGAAGCAGGCATTTTTTTAATGGTTAACAGCGGGTGCAGAAGGTTTGCACAAAGATTCCGTAGCGTGATAGTTCTCTGTTTCATTCCCCTTTCATTACTGCCATGTGCTGAGAGATAACAGAACTGAAACAAAAGTAGAAACACCTTTCTCGTGGTGCACTCGTTCAGTAAGTGTTAGAACAAAATTTATGCGCAATTAGAACTTCCCGTAATTTGTGCACATTTGAGAAACATAAAAATGGCTAACGAATACGATACTCCCTAATGGAAAATTTGTGCGCCGATGGAACGGAAGTATTCTCCGTAAAGGCGCGTAGCTATAGCCGTCTCATGAGGTAGTCGCGTGATCAGCAAAGGTAGGGCGGCGCACGCTACTCTGTCGTTATCTAGCAGATCGTCGGCGCCGCCACGCATTTTGCTGCTAATTGTGTTTGAACCACCCGCGCAAATGTCGCGTGGTTAGGATGAGCCACGGAACACGGACGACGACGAAAGACCTGAAAGACCAGTGAACCTGCAGCAGGCAGGGCGCGCTGGGCATCTGCGCCCTTTGTGAACTTGAAAGAACAAGAGGCTGGCTTTCAGGGATGCCCGGTGTTGGGTTTCGTTTCTGGGACGCCACTGCACGTCGAGGATGGTTTTCACACACGTGCCTGGACCCGGCTCGGCATAATGCCCTACCATCTCGCACTTTCAAAGGAGCGTCTCGCGCCTCCTGGGCAAACCGCCCTACCCCTCACAAACTCCCGACACCCTCCTCTCCCTTTTCGTTCACGTTTCGGTGTCACCATCGATCGCCGGTTACGATTAAGCCGCCAAACCACAGTAGCGGCCGCCAAAGTGATGCACACTAAAAAATGAAACAGTGAAGAAGGTGCACTAGAAGTATTTTACAAAACGGCAATGAACGGCGTCGGCGGCTTGCCGGAGAAACCTACGTATCGTGCTCACGCAAAGATTGGGGCAGTGCGCTCCTGCGCTCTTGTAAATGTTTTACTCCTAGTGGTACAGTTACAAATTCCCCAGAATCAACCTGCAAGAGCTGCTTTGTCATCAACAGGCGAGGGAATGGCAAAACTGTTGAAAGTAGCCGGGCCTATAGCAATTACGTATTGCATCAGCAACTTTGGATAACAACAATTGCAGTAAGCACGCAAAAACGATCCTGATGTTGATTATGATACCCCACAGAACGGTTCATTTTATAATGTAGGATTTCGCGCTTTGAGCATTGTGCACCGGGGATGCCTTAGTTTTTCTTTTATTATCCTGTTGCAATGTGACTTTAGGCATTGTCGTCAGCAGACGCTTCTGTAACCGTAATTCACAATGGCTACCAAAAGAAGTCGTTTGCCGGGGCGAGTATCCCAACATTTAACTGTACGCTGTTGGTAAGTGATTCAAGGTAAGCTACGGGCACTTTCGGAAGACACCGTTTGTTTTCAGGTTGGATTACAGTTGAAATCAAGAGAGAGTTGCGAAAAAACAGTGCCACTGCAATTGTCAGGACCCTATAGGCTGGCCTTACAATCCCACTGATACACCTGTGTCATGCCTGCGAGGCAATGAGTAAGATTTCACACCACATTTTCCAAAGTAAGCGGTAGGGCAGCATGATATCATTAAGCTTGCAAGTTCCAAAACAAGAGTTTTTGCGTCTGAAGGAAACTAGACCCAGGCGGGAAGTTGCAGGTGCGTCGCCCTCCAGTTTATATTTCACCAAAAACATCGGTTTGATATCAATTGTTCATGAATTTTTAAACAAAACATCTCAGAGCCCTTACACAGGCGTCTGACGATAAATCCTTCCAAGCTGGTTTTATAGCAATATATACCACGACCTGGCAGAATGTGTGAGTTTTGTTAAAGGCAATATTACCTGAAATGCCTGTCGTGACATAAACTCTGCTTGCGTATCCACAGCCGTAGTCGTTGCAGCCTCGCAGGTCAACGGCGTAGTCTGTGTTGGCGTTGAGCCCGGAGATTTTCACGAAGCCAGCTTTGAAAGATGAGTTCCAACCGCCCAACATAACTACTTCGCACGACGACAGCAATGTACAGTTCAGAAATTCGGAGCTGTTAATGGCTACCTGGAAGGAGAAAAATAGTTTACTGCTTTCAATGCTTTGCCTAAAGTATCACCTTAAAAGTTTATAAATCTCTTTTCGCGGTTCTGCTGTTGACTGGCATTAGCGTAACAAACCGAGCAATCCATTGGCAAAAGAAGAAGAATAAAGACACCGAAAGCACACCGCTTTTGATAAGAAGTTACAGCATTGTCGAAGATAGCGCATTAAATGGAAGCTAGATAAAGGCACAGAAAGACGGTGAAAACGCAAGAGAAGCGCCCAAGAGGAATGAGATACTGCGAGTGTCTGTGGTACAAGTAGCGCCTCATGTGCTAGTCGAGCGGAGGACCGAGCACTACCTGCTGCTTGACTCTCCCGTGCTCCTAACTTCTATTTCTCTGTCAGCACTGCAGTCACCCAACCGGCGCATGCTCAGTTGACACTCTGCTTCACAACTCATTTTCCGCGCCGTCCATTCTACTCACGGCAGTGTTGATTGCATGACAAAAGGACACGTTGTCGTAACTGTCCACGTCCGGTTGTCTCCAATTGTCTGGGTATATAAGTACGATAGAAAATTACACAAGCACTGCAATGATAGTTTTCCGTTACAGAGTATTCTTATCGCGTAGTCGAATTTATAACGTTCAGCTATATAGACTCTTAAATTGCATGTTAAAGAGCCATGAAGACAAATACAAGTTGTGTTTATTAAAAGACGGCTTACTCCCGATAACAATGATACCAATATCATCGCAATCTTCGAACAAATAACTGAGATATTAAAGAAAACGTGTGGAAGCAGTCGCGACCCCCCCTAGCCAATTTCCCGCAACCTTTTTATATGACGTCACGGAACCTTGTTTGTGCGATGGGCGGCCGCTAACTGAGCCTATCGCGACGGACCACATGACTGGACGTTGTAATGGGGCCTCTAGTTTCCATTTGACGGCATCACTTGAATGCTAACGTGCAGTTAACGCACTGAAACTTATGTTTTATTGTTGGCCCGTATGACGTCATTCTTGCTCATAACACGTCACTGTGGCGCAAAATCTGAAAGTTTTTAAATACTTCTTGCTTTTTTTCGTTAAAAAACAACTTTAGTGGCTGTAATGGAGCTGAGTGAGATACCGAATGCTAGTTCTTTCGAATTAATCGAAGTTGTATTTCTCTTCATGGCTCCTTTAAGCTACTATGACTAAGCTGGCTCGTCAATAAAGCCGGCCGTAAGATAACGAGTTCAGTTAGCTCTACCAAGTTTCACATAAAGTACCATATTCATGGTAAAAATCTTATTGAAGTTGTGGTGCAGAGCAGCTAGGCGACACTTTGAAAGTGACTGATCTCGTATATTCTAAGTTTTTTTTTTCTGAAGTAAAACTGATGCCGTATACATTCTACACCAACTAGGTGTTCCTTCAGCACTCAGAGGCGAAACAATAGGCAAATATATATTTTTACAATGCTCCAGTCGGTTCTCTCAGTCCTTGCATAATGTTGGTTCTACTCTCATTGCAACTGTGTTTTTATTTGTAGTAATCAATAGCAAAGAGTGCCATACACTGCTACAATGCAATTCCGAGGGCCTCAGTTGGTACCTACTTATATCGCTCTGAATTTGGGTACGAAAAAATTATTGCCCTCGCAACGCTAATAAAAGTGTGCATGTAACATTATATTAAAGCCTAATTCAATTTTAAAACAGCTGATATATTTACGACCATACCAAAGATAGTAGTGCTTGTGAATGAGCAGATAGACCAGAGTTGCAGCGGCCGTGTGATAAGGCAAAAAAATGAAAATAAAATAAAACAAAACAAGAAAAAATAAGGAATGTGAAATACATCCAAGTATGCAATTAGGCAGCCTTCCATTCTTTCGAAAACACTGCGAGTAACACAGCAACAAAAAACAGTATTGCCTAAACAGAATACAGAATACAAATATCGCGAGAACAATATGAAACGATGTAGTACACAAATAATGCATACTGCACTGTATGCTCCACTAAGAGCAGAAAACAACGCCATTGCTGCAAGCATACGCAGTAGACAATTTTTTTGTATAAAGAATGTACTAAGAGAAAAAAGAAAGATAGTGTAGCCAAAATTCTCGACACAGGGACCGAAAAAAAATGACAAAAGAAGCATACAGACTTTTATAAAGGTAATTGCCATGATGCACAATAACGCCGGAATGAAGCCGATGTAGATCACAATGCGTGCAACACAACTGTGACGATTACGAGGTATTGAAGTGCGCCGTAAAGTTCTGTTTTGCAATAAGAGCTCTTTAAAAATTGAGAGACCACTTCTTCAATTGCTTTTTTACTGGCTTAAGACTGCATAAATTTGGAAGTTCTGCTGGCACCGCGTTTAACATGATTGGAACATATTACTGCCAATTGTATTTCACATAATGCGTTCAAATTCTAGGCATGTGGAACCTGTCTGTCTGCCTGAACATTCTGGCTTTAACTACAGGCTCTCTGAAATTCATGAGATAGTACCGCGTCCTAAGGACGGCATAATGAAACAAATAACCAAAATTTATTATTCAGATTTCATTCATGAAGTCTGTTGTTTTTTTAACAGGATTCTAGCGCATACAGTATTCCTGGCGTTCATACGAAGTTTATTTATCTTTTCTTGCCCACTTATATGGCGCTTGCGTATGTAGTTATGTCATAGAGAAGAGTGGTTTCCGCAAGTGAGTGGTAAAACCGATATCGTGTTTATATATTAGCGCTTTCTCGTAATATATACATGTAGCCAGATACTGTCCTTAGTATTTTACTAACTTGATTTATGTGTTCATCACATGTAAAAAACCCGCCTGGGCCTAAACCCACTTATTTTACAATTGGACTGTACTCGACAATTCATCAAGAGCAATCATTACAGATTTCTCAGTGTACAAATTATTTTTGTTTAATTGATTTTATTTATAGGGGTTCAAAAGGATAGAAGATTGTAACAAGGTTGATTGTTTTTGTTTTTGGAGGAGTGATGCAGCTCACAAGTGTCCATTGTAACATTTTCATTATTTCCTTTCGAACTACTTGAATGGCAAGTACGTACAACGAACGTTCAAAAACCAACGCTAAATCATCAGCATACTGGTGTAGTCTGGACGAAAGAGGTAAATTGTTGATATCGTTGTTATGAATTTTAAAAAGTAATAGGAAAATTTTCCAGCCCGCTGGAATACCGCTTTTAATTAGTGATTATCCGCTAATGTAATTTCCTATTCAAACAGATTGCTACCTTACTATTAAGTAGCCCTTGAATAATTGACTATATTTTCCTCGGAATCTCACGCGTGCCAATTTGTGTAACATTTCAGAATCAACAGTATCGAAAGTCTCAGACATATCCAGAAACAGACATAACACGAGGTCATTCCTATCTAAGGCTTCAGTGATATAATCATATAGTCTGATAAAATTAATTTGTGTGCTCTGGCTCTGTTTGAAACCATAATGCATTTCAGATAAATGATAATGTTTACAACAAACATTTACTGTAACTGTCAAAAAATACTTTTCAAGAACATGCGACAGAACGTACAAGATGGTTACTGGCCTCTAGTTCGCAGGATTGTTGTTAGCACCGTTTATATAAATAGGGCGTGCTGCAAAAATCTTAATTTTTTGGGGAATGCTACCAGCAGTTGAGATGCCTGTAAGTACCGACAAAATTGCCAAGCTTAAATTGTTTATGTGAACCATTATATCTCGCGGTCGGATCTTATTGTATCCCGCAGTTTTTGTAACTGAAAGAGCATCCACAGTACTGTGGAGGTCCCGCATGGTCATGTGTCGGACAAAGGCTGACTAAAAAATGCTAGGTACATTGGTAATTTTTCATTCAGGGACTCCTATTTTTTCAGTGCGAATTAGAGCGTTACCAATAAACAACGAATGAAATGTGTTACTCAATAAAGTAGCCTTGTAGGAATGGCCAAGCCTTTGCACATTGCCGAGTGCTATTTTCCGATCAGTTTCCTTCCCACAAGCCTGTTTACATGGAGCCGAGTTCTCTTCACGTTTCCCTCGGTCGTACGTAATTTGTCAGAGTAATTCCGCCTCTTTGCTCGTCGGAGCTCAGCTGTTACTCGATTTATGAGACCGCGACATTCCTCTTTTAGCGCCCTGTACCCTACATTCTGTTTTAAGTTTTTGCAGGCTTGATCTTTAAGTGGACACAGTGCTAGGATGTCCTCGTGGGTTCACATTTTTCCGGTTTCCTTTGTTTAACCTTGACTTGTTTTTTGAAGTTTCATAAAATGTCTGTAGTGTTTTAACTATAAGGGCATCGTACATTTCTAAGTCAGCGGTGGACACCATAGCGTTGAGTCAAATTGGCGTACGATATGATTGAGTGATTTATTGGCAAAGGTTTATGTCTTATTCAGTGCATTCTTTCTGTTTACACTAACGAGTTATGCAAGTACCTTTAGTCGAACGTAAAAATGGTCGGCTATGTTTTTAGAGATAACAGCTCACAGTAAAGTAGAATTCTTCGTACGGATAGAGATGTGGTCTATAAAGATTTTGTAAGTGTATCTTTTAAACACTCTTCTAGGGTTATAGAATTTAGTGTGCTTTCGAAGCAAAATTTCCAGACAAAATCTTAATAATCACTGACACCGGCTTTGGAAAGGTTAAGGGCATGTATGTTTTAAGGTTGCTTGCGTAATCAAACTTCCTTAACGTATATTTAAACTCAGCCCAAACGTCGTGAACAATTCCATTAGGCGGGTCGTAAAGTGCCCGACGATCTAAAGTACCGTGGTTGGAATAAATGCTCACGGCTACATTTTCTGACATCGGAAATGAGAGTGCAGCTTGTTCGATTCTTCTATTTTTCCAAATACAAGCAACCCGCAAACTCTTCTATGCTCTCGGCGTATGGAGAAAGAATTGTAACCTGCAAGGCTATGGGTACAACACAAAACGTAGTTCAGAACTTTTTCGGTCAAAATTCACACAACGTGCGTATTCAGCTCCTTAAGGAGCGTTACAAATCCGTTCCAGTGTTTGTAATGCTACGGATATATGCATGGATTATCTCCAGCTATTTCAGCAGATTTTCGTGTTCGATATACCGTCGATCACGGACATATCGAACTCCAAGAAATTGTAAAATAGTCCGTTATATCGATAATTTGGTATATAAAACATTTTTTGCATAGGATTTCCAATGGGATGTTGGGACTGTTCGATATATGGAGTAATTCGATATATCTGTGTTCGATATATCCCGGATCAACTGTATTTCTCACTTGCTTTATTCCACATTCCTTTTATTTCTCAATCTTTGTTTCGAACGTCAACTTGAAGTTGTTTAGCCCTGTAATTTCAAAGGCTGCGTTTCCACATTCTTTAGGCGGCCTAAAATTTCATCGTACTTTTCTTAAGAAACTGTACTGAGTTCTCAATATCTTGAACAGTTTTCATGTGATCGTCCGGAGCTTTTTGGTTTTCTTCTGGTTGGGCATTTTCAGTTCACAATTGTTCTTCAATTCTCTCGACTTTTCCAATCAAGTGAGCAAGCTTTAAAAGAGATTCGGCGTCATGTTTAGGAAGCAAGGCCACGTGTCCGCCTTTGTTTGGCAAGCCTGGTTCCTTTCGAAATCGCCGTTGACTTCTTGTTGTCCCTTAGTATGAATCGGACAGATAGCACATGTCCATGCTTATATTCGTCGTTACTCATTGCATCAAAAGAAGTTTTTTGTGGTTGTGGAACATTTGCCAGAGTGATAGGCATTTAACACTGTGAGCAGTGCAAGTAGGTCGAGCCAACAGCGATTCCCTTGTGGCAAGCAAGAAATTGCAAATCATAATGAGGCATATTAACCCTGACAGAACAGGGGTGCGAATACAACTAAATAACAATCTGCAATTCAACATACACCTAAAAAAGTGAGAAGGCGAGTAAGAGGCCTGCGCCCATCCGATATGCCCTGCCAGTCTCCGAAGGGCTAATGTTTGTGCCGGTTGATATAGCCGTGGGAGCACAGGACGCAGCTGCAGCAATCAGGTGAACAGAAAGGGGGGCTCTATCCTCCGCCGTGCTGCGCATGCTACAAGAAAGGCCGTCACCCGTCGGCAGCCAGTCATTGGTGATCTGTAGTCTTCATGGCTACCGAAGTAAAGAGCCGCGTTACAGGCGTCCTTCCGGCCGAAATTCCCCGCCGGTCTGCGAAGGGTCCATGCCAGTGCAGGGTTATTAGCCGCCGGAGCATAGAATGCAGCCCAGCAATCAGATGAACAAGAAGGGGGATGTGTCATCCGCCGTGCTGCGCATGCTCTAGAACATGCCGTTAGCGGTCGGCCGGCAGTCGTTGGTGATCTGCCGGCTTCGTGCCTACAAACTTGAAGGGAAGTTATAGGTGTCCGCCGGACCGATATGCGCCACCGGTCTGCCACTCTATAAGGTATGCCAATAAAATGTCAATCTTCTTCAAGACACCTACAACGTTATAAACGATTAATATATTTTGCACAACACCTGCCTTTTCAACAACGAGTTAATTCTGTAGCAATATAGCTTAATTGGAACAAGTTCAATTATTAAAAAATTTCACGTTACCTCTACATCCACGACTGTGCTGTTGACAAAAACCCAGGAGACAGCAACCACACCGGGTGCGTTTGTGAAGCCTTTGGTGGTTAATGTTGGGGGTCGGGGAACTGAGGAATAGAAACAAACAATAGAAAATAGTAACAATAAGAGCATGAACGGCATTTTGAAAGCAAATCAGTGCTGATTGCTTAATATAAACCACGTTACAACCACACAAACAAAGCATATGCTTTGAACCTGCCTAACCCCCAAAATGCTCCTGTTCCTATATTTTAGCACTGCGTTTCACCCCTGAATTAATAATTTTAGAATTTTCTTTACAGGAAACATGAGTGTGTTTCGGTGTCAAAGACATATTGGTGTACAAATGACTGATTGATTCTAATGCGAACACCACTGGACAAATTTTCTTCATCAAACCATCACCTGCTCATCTATGTTAAGAAACATCGATGTCATCGATGCTAACAAAAACCAATAGGTAGATTTTGGTGTTTTTAAACTGAGCACGTTAAAACCCCAGGGGTTTATTACCAAGTAAACCCACATCTTCTCCTTATGACAGGGGCACGTATATTTGCCATCAATGTCTCATGCGAACAGTTTCTATCGAAACAGTGACGGCTCGCCACGAAGAGGGTTTCTGTATATAGAAGCCACGGAAATTATTGATACTCGGATTTCACGCAATCACGCCATATTTTGCATCTGCCTTCACAATCATAAGAAAACGCTCTGGTGCTTTATTGACATGTAGATAAATAACCACAGAACAAATTTTCAGAGCATGAATAATGTTTTATTCGCGGATGTGAATGCTCCTACTGATTATGGAACACTCAAACTAATTATCAGGGCATGAAGGCTAACAGAGACGTTATAATTATTTATAAGAGTCTGCTCCCTCTTGCCTTTGTTCTTGTAACTGAAAGCCATTTCCTTTTTCAAGCTTCGGTCACAGAAGGTATGGTTGCTCTGAGCGCAAATTGTTCCTTTCGCACCGACAAAATAAAAGCATTTATTACAGTGAAAATTGCTATTAAACAGCTATCTAAAGCAAAGTACACAATGAAGATATTTTTAAGAATTACTTCCGGTGTTCAGCTAACGAGGGGAGACAATTTTGATGTGACGAAGGCTTTTTATAGTCACAATAGGTAAATAGGGCCTTCCCTTCCAGACACCTTTTAGAAAATTTACGGAGAAAAAGAAAAACAATAAGCTTTTGCAATCGCTTTCCCCCTGCTTAGAAGCCAGGTAATTTGCATTGTTTTTACGTTATATAAGTTTAACATTGAGGAATACTCCCTCCGAATATTCTCCACGGCGGTCCCTATTTTTGAAAGGACGTTCTGGTCCAAAATTGTTGCCTGAGATCGTGCGGATAATTAGAATGCTTTTATAGTAATGTCTTATTAGCGCTTTGGGCGCAAGAAAAAACCAGCAGCAAATGAATGTCATTTCCGGCAGACATATCCGACGTTAACTGTGTGCGCTTAGTTATTTTCAATCACTGCAACAAGAATAGCTTCGGTGGTATGCGCATTAAATAGCATTTACGCCTTCAATTCATTAAGAACATTCTAGTACAGGCATAGTACTGAATAGGTAAAAGCAAAAAGTCCTATTGATGTAAAGTTAGAGGAATACACAAGTTTTCTGTTCAAACAAAACTTGCCACACTGACCCGCCTTTTACTATGTCTTCAGTGGGTACACCGCGAATGTCTTACTTCCACCCGCTCTATAAACCTTGTGGCTATGCAATCTCATATTTTCTCATGGCAATCCAGTGCGATAGTCAATCAACCGCCGACGCAATAGTTTGATTTCACTTTGGCTTCTCTAAATCTATAGCAATATTAGGGATCACTTTGCTTGGTGTGTGAAATCTGATGTTATAACATGTTTGTCTTCCACCCTTCATACCTTCGTTGTATTTCTTACGCGTCGATTTTAATTGTAAAATGAACGTATAATGAGGCGTGTTCTGGTATTAAGAAAATAGAAAGACATTTCAAAGTTTCATTAAAGTGCAAAATTATTCAGTCAGAAATAGAAACTATGCAAACAGAAAGCGCTAATTTCTTGGCACACAAAGCAAGCCTCCCGTACTAAGGAATTGCAGATAGGGGATATGCACTACATCACGAACGGTTTAAGAGAAAATGTTTCAAACAAAATGCTAAACAAATGCAGCACTCAGAAACCATCCCACCACTTAATACTTTCATGCGAAAGCCGAGAAAGAACGGGGCCAGATAAGGTTTGTGTGGGGTCGTGCGAGAAGCTTCTGGCTAACGGCTGTGGGGTAACCGTATTGGCGACGACCGCACGTGCTAATTATGTCATTTCAAATTTTCTTCCCAAAAAATAGGCCAATACTAAATAACCTCTTCGTCTCCCCACACGGAGCACCGAAAGTAAACTTGGTGACAGTATTTCTGACACCGCGGACCCCAAGTCCCCGTACTCACGCTGTAATCTGCCGTGGCTAAGAGCTTTTGGGGAAGGGCAGAAACCACAAACGGTGGCCGTCGGAGCCCGGGTCAAGCTCCTGCGGATGGCCTCGCTGTCTGTTTACCAGGCAAGGAGTTCCGGGACCTCTTCAGCTATCAGAGTAAGGCTGACGAAGAAAAGTAGCCCCATCCCTGATTTTATACTATAGCATATGGTATTTTCAAACCGCTCCCTGCCCGCCCCCCCCCCCAAAAAAAAAACGTGATCGGTCCCTTAAAACCGGCCAGACCAAAGCTTGTTTTCTTGCTTTGCATTTGAACTCGCTTCCAGAGCCCGATTATTTCTCGCGTTTTTTTAGTATAGAATACCTGAATAAGTCAAAATATATCACCTCCCAGTCTGTCTTTCTGACTTTCAAGCTTCTTAAAACCTTTTGGCGAAGTTGTACGAGACTAAGAAACTCACAAAGTTCTAATTGAGGTAGAAAACAAACAATCCTCTACCTTCCTCGCGCAAACGCGCATGGTCGATGATGACATCAGGATCACGCCCCTTTGTAGCCTTAATAGCAGCCAGGGCGTGATCTCTTATCGGGATCTTGTAAGTGATACCGAAACCGACCTGCTCGACGGCCTTCGTGGTGAGGGCGTGACTGCAGTGAGGTGTTTAACTATGGGCCGAAACGACCAAATAATACCAACAAAACACACAACCTTGACGTTTGACCGCTCAACACTTCCTGAGTCAGTCAACACACGTTTCATGAGATGTCTGGTCAAACCCTACGTGCAGAATCCCCACCGCTGCTTCAAGTGTCAGCGGTTTGGGCACAGCACAGCCTCTTGCCGTGGTAAACTGACGTGCGCAAAATGTGCAGCACAAGATCACCCAACCGACTATTCTGAATAGAAAGCTTCACCTGTTCGAGCTGCAAGACACCACACGCTGCCTATTCGAGAAGTGGTGATGAAACGTTTAAGCAGGAAAACACATCACTGCCATGAAAGACCACGAGAGGATTTCATTCCCAGGGGCACAAAAGAG